>OX424514.1:13133158-13545658 GCA_949152395.1 Agrochola litura | reverse complement strand
AATTGAAATAAATTATTTGACTTTGAGTTAGACCCCCAGTACCGCTACCGAGCGCGACAGAGATATTGCTTATATCTGAAGAGGCCATAATAGTGAACAGCGAAACAAAATATTTAACAACCTGTCAATCATTCACTCAACGACCATCCGATGTGGTTTCGCCCGTCACTTGACATAAATATACCTCACATCAAACAAAAGACGAATTACATTCTCTTCGTCTAAAGATCGGTTTTTTTGTTCGGATTTAGTAGGTATATTGCATCACATTTTAATTTTATTTTAATAAATTATTTTTCTTTTAGTACGCTCTACTGGTACAGCGTCTTAATATTTGTTTGCTGCACCGGTCGACGTCATTACGTCGGCGCCGGTTGTCGCTGAAAACCAGCGCTGGGGCTCTGTCTTGCATAGGGTCGTAACATAATGCCGAGAGATAGCCGATTTGCGTGGATGTGACGCATGCTTTTTCTCATTTTTTTTTTTTTTGAGTCATCTTTACCGCAAATAAACGTTTTTTTCTTTCTTTCTTTCCTTTTCTTTCAATACTCACAATACCCGAAGCCATTCATGATGGGCCGCGTGGCTAATTGGTAACAGAGCAGTATGTGTCTTGTGACAGTGTCATTCCTGGAACTTTATAAAAACTCACGGGTATATGTCGAAAATCGTGTCATTATTAATTTAAAGCTGATTGACGAGCTCGTGGCTAAGTTACAACAGCCGTACGGGTCGATCCATCAGGTTAAGCTACGCTTGCCGGGGTCGGTCCGTGGATGGGGTGACCATTTTTACATTCCGATATTCCTCCGTGCCTCGGAAAGCACGTTAAGCCGTTGGTCCCGGCTGTCATTCGTGGATCTTTGACAGTCGTTATGGGTCGTCAGAAACCCGTCTGATACCAGTCTTACCAAGAGATATTGCATTATCCAGTTACTGGGTTGTGGAGGTCAGTTCTCCATCTAAAATACTGGTATTCAGCTACATCCGGTTAGACTAGAAGTCGACCCTAAAATAGTTGGGAAAAGGCTAGGCAGATTGATTGAGCAGATTGAGAGAATCCATTATAATAACAATATTAGAATTCGTTTTCTACTACTCTCATGTATGAAATGCTTAGCGGCATAATTGGTACATTTAGGAGGGGCGAGCGCGTATCGTAAAGCACAGCTGCGGTAGGTAGGACCCCGACAAGGCTAACTAATAACCTGTTGAAGGTCGCTGGAATCCGCTCGATGAGAGCAGCATAGGAGTTGTCGTTGAAGCGTTGCGTTGTACAGAAGCCAGCACATCAAGCTACCCGAAAATTTTCCCAATCAACTTTGAACTTTAAAGTTGAAAATCTATTAAATAAATTTGACAGATTGTAGTAGCTCGATGTGCTGGCGTCTGTACATTGTACTGCGTTGCATTGCGTTACCTTTAGTTTTATTATTATAATGGGTTATCATTATATTCCTAAGATTGTTAACTGTATAAGTCTGAGGCTATTATTAGCCTGGCAGCGCCCTGCTGTTCCACCCGCATAAATCTTGATTTCGTGGGAATATCGGGATATAAAGTATTCCATGTGACATCCCAGATTATAAACTATCTGTGTGTCAAATTTCATCCAAATCCGATCAGCAGTTTTTGCGTGGAAGAGTAACAAACATCCATCCATTCATCCGTCCTCCAAAACTTTCGCGTTTAGTATAATCTATATCTATAAAATTTTCGTGTCACAGTGTTAGTTGCCATACTCCTCCGAAACAGCTTGATCGATATTTATGAAATTTTACATGTATATTTGGTAGGTCTGAGAATCAGTCGTAATCTATTTTTCATACCCCTAAGTGATAAGGGTCGTCCACCCCAAACATAAAAAAAAAACGTGTGGCACTCGAGGACTGCCGCGGTAAAGCTATTGCATAGCATTTGTAACCTCCATACTTCCTATTTGTCAACGCTACACTTGGGACGTTCCCATGACAACGTGATGTTGTAATGGGAACGTAATTTTTGTTTTATGTCATCATCCGTCATTACATGGTAGGCGGAGTGGGGCGTGTTAGGTTTTATTTTCGTTACGGAATTTCTTGATTCGGTCGCCGCGCTCAAAGCCCGCGATAAAAGCTATGCAATAGCTTAATAATTTATATGGCAAAACGTTTGCCGGGTCAGCTAGTATGATATAGTAGGATGTGTATGTGACAAAAAACTTATTTTTCTTTCTTTCTTTCTTTCACATGTTTGTTGATTGCTAAATAAGTAAGTTCGAGGCGATTGTTGCTGTTCCTTTATAAATAAACTAGCTTCTGCCCGCGACTTCATTCACGTGGAACTCATAAGACACAATATCACAATATACTACAATAACAGCCACATTTTTATAAAACTTCCCCGTATAGGTACTACCTACATACGTTTGTAGTTTTGTTCTCAACAGCCAAAATATACAGAGAGTCAGGACTGGTGACGTGGGAGCAAGCGACGTACAGTTGTCCGTGTGAGAAGCAGCTTCTCCTGAGGTCGACACCCGCAGCCTTCAGTGTCTGGCCCTGTGACTTGTTGATAATCATCGCAAAGCAATGCTCACAGGGAACTGTACGTGCTTAAACTGGAAGGGGTAACTGTGGGGCATTAGTGGTACACGCGGTATAAACACTGTCTCGCCAACGCCACAACCTATTATGTAGTTATAAATAAATAAAGCGTTGCTTAGGTGAGGGCTATGTCCAGTAATTGACGTCTTTCGACTGAATGATGATGCTGCTGTATTTTAAAACCATGAAAATAGCTCATGAATCAAGTCAGCCTATCACAGGCCACAGCTGGACATAAGCCTCTCCCAGGCTGCGCCACAATACCCTGTCCTCTGCTTTCCGCAGCCAGTCTGTCCCAGCCACCTTTTTTTAAGGTTGTCGGTCCATCTAGCGGAAATAGCTCGTACCGATACAAAAAAAAATTGTTATCACAGCAAGTTTGTTGTCAAGCAATTATGACAAATTTGTTTAATTTTGACAGTTCAACAACATTCATTGCGTTATTTACGTTGTTGAGCAGATTTTTAATCTAACTTAAGAAGCAATGGATTAGCAATCTGTTTTAAATCGAAACAAATTGTGATCGGTCGTGTATTACTTAATTAGGGTACTCGTTACGCAATGGAATTTTCTTTGTATCTAAATGGAATTAGAATTGTTAAATAATAAATTAATTCAATTATTTAATTACCTAAAACGTGAGAACTCAATACTACTTCATGCGTATCGGACGCGTCGTTAGCTCCTATCTGAATTCCAATTCCATTTCCGAATTATTTTGTCAAGTATTTCATATTGTATTGTCTGTTCGTCAGAAAGTAAGGTATTATTTTATTTAGAGCACCTTTCATTTTCTTTTGATTATTGCATCAGACAGTTAGCAGGAAGGAAGCGTATAATAAATAATGGTATTGGAATAGCACCAACTTATTTTTATAAAGGCTGACAAATAAAGTCGGGTAGGTAAGAGAAATTAATACCTACTTTCCGGGACAGACCACCTTTTGACGTTATCTTGGTATACCGTTACGTGACAGTACGGCTAAGGGCGGTGAACTTTATTTCATGTAATTTGGCAAACCGTCGATAGCCGTTGCTCGCCCATAGTATTCCTAGGAAGCACATGATCTAGTGTCACACCACGCGACTTCATTCATATTTAGTCCCAAAGGTATTTAATAAATTAGATCTGTTAAGACAAAACCCTAAAGTAAGTAAAGGCATGTTAAAGTCAAAATTAAGGAGTTTATTTCTCGATAAAGACGATTCTGCCTGTATCGAGAAATAAACACCTAATAGTATAATTATAATTTATTACGAGTAATCTGTGATTCACACAAAGGGTTTGGTCGGGCCGGCGCGGGCGGGTTGCGGACGCGGCTCCGGACGCGGACACCTCCAGACAGATAGGTACATACTTAGAATCTGTCAGTGTCCGATGTCCGCGGCTCGTCCGCAATCTGTCCGTTCCGGTGTGATTGATCCTTGATGAAATTAGTGCATAGTTGATAGTTTTAAGGTTAATTTTGCTAGATTTTGTGTACCTGTAAACAAGCGCTTCTCGCCATCAAACTGGAAAGTTTGGCGAGTAACACTGTAGAAGCAATAAATAATGTACCTGTGTTTGAGAATAATAAAAAAAAAAAAAAAATCGTTCGTGGGTGTCACGGCAAACTCTTTTAGAGTCATCAAAACAACACATTCACAACGCCGACAGGCGTAGACTGAGCCAACGCCGTCAAAATCTTTAGCCGTATTTGTCATATCAAAAAATTAAATATATATTTGTATTATGTAATATGGTAGTACGGCTGTAGACGGTATGACAAAATGTATGGGATTTTAAAGAGTCATATTGTAGCGGTTACACCACTACATACGAACTACGCATCATAGACATGACGTCACACAAATCCTGCATCGCGAAATTAGAGTTTACCGAGCGATCGACATTTATTCAAGATTCCGACTTCAAACCATTGGGCAGTTGCCCGCCAGGCACAACACCCGTCTGATCGGAGGATCCTCCCTTTTCTTTACTCTTTTCTCCCTTTTTTTTACGCCAGCGCTTTATGGTTCAGCTACACCCAGCGGGCCTACAACGCTCTTCGAATACAATACAATAACGCCTTTAGGATTCTGGTAAGGCTCCCTCGATTCTGCAGCGCGTCGGGCATGTTTGCTAACGCAAGAGTCGATGACTTTACGCCATTATGCGTAAGAAAACAGATTCTCTGATGCGCCGGATTCGGGGGAGCACCAACAGAATCCTAAGGATGATCTCTGAGAGGCCAGAGTCTGCATTGCTGGGTAGGTTCATTCAGCTTCACGTGACAAGATGATGTTTTTTTTTTTTTGACATGAGTGATTTAATTATTTGTATTTGGAATTTTTATGTATTTTGAATTTAATTATCAATGATCACTAACATAGTTTTAAGACCTTTGTAACTAACAATTTATGGACATATCAATTAGTCTGAATTAAATGAATTTTAATTTAATTATCTATGGTGGATGAGTGAACTTTACACCAGGCTATTCCTCATACCACTAAATTGGTGACCCCGACGTGATGAACGTCAGCGCAGCCTTCATACAAATACTTTGGCGTGACGTCATCATCATCATCACTCCCGCAAGCTTTCGTGAGGCGAGTCACACAGCCAGCACCCACGGCTTCAACGGATATCCTGACCACCAGCATGCAGCGAACGCGCATTCCTGGTCATCATTTGCAAACAGTCAAGTGTCCCGGAACGTGTTAAGAAAGATAAATCACTCTTTTGTTCAGAGTTCTACACGATGTGTTCGTTCACTGTAAATTTATGGTGTCTAAGATTTAAAAACTTTTTACAAAAAAAAACAACCGACTTCCAAAAAAAAAACACTACAAAGTGAAAAATAACTTTAATTTCGGAAGTCGGTGTCTTGGGTTTTGTGTTTTCGTTTTTTGCCACCGACTTCCGAAATTAAAGTTATTTTTCACTTTGTAGTGTTTTTTTTTGGAAGTCGGTTGTTTTTTTTTTGTAAAAAGTTTTTATTATTCTCTTTTTAGTTGTGGTACCTACCCCACACACATTCGAATACCACTACCTGCTACCAGTGACAGGAACTTATCATATCATCTACATACTAAGTGGGAAAAATACGTATTTTGTAGCTAACTCAAAAACTACCCAAGCAAAGTTAATAAAATTTATATGGGACCAATTTGGGAGCATACCCTTTCAAACAAAAAAAAGAATTTTCAAAATCGGTCCACAAATGACGGAGAAATCGGTGGACATACATAAAAAAAAAAAAAAACATACGCGTCGAACATATAACCTCCTCCTTTTTGGAAGTCGGTTAAAAAGATCATGATCATCATGCTCCTGCCCTATTTCTTATTTTGATGGTCGGTGCACTATGTCTAATTCTAAACCTCTTCCAGTACCTCGTCATTTAGAAGGTGTTATGTCTCTAGTGGCCGGCGCAGCATACAAATCTCTTTCAGTAGTGATTTATTTGTGTTTTACCTTCAAGTACATCATCTGCCTAGCCTTTTTCCAACTATATTGGGGTCGGCTTCCAGTCTAACCGGATGCAGCTGAATACCAGTATTGTACATGGAGCGACTGCCTATCTGACCTCCACAACCTAGTTACTAGGTAACACGATAAGTACCTCTCGGTAAGACTGTTTGTCAGACTTTCGGGTTTGTGACGACCCGTAACGACTGTCAAAGAGCCACGAATGACAGCCGGGACCAACGGCTTAGGGCCTGCGCCCACTGGCGGGATGGCACGGCAAGGGATTTTCATGCGAAAAATAGGAATATAACTTATTTGTATGACAATAGAATTGAAATTTCAGTGGTGATGCCTATAGACGTCGCGGCATGCTTGAGGATGCCGCGGCATCGTAGCCGTTGAAGTTTCAATTATATTGTCATATTATTAAGTTATATTTCTATTCGTAGCATAAAAATCCTTTGCCGTGCCGTGTCGCCATTGGGCGCAGGCCCTTAACGTGCTTTCCGAGGCACGGAGGAATATCGGTATGTAAAAAGGGTCAACCCATCCACGGACCAACCCTGGCAAGCGTTGCTTAACCTGACGGAACGACCCGTGCGGCTGTTATTACTTAGCCACAAGTGCCTCGGTTTACTTTCAAGTACATATTGAATTAAAAAAATGACTAAGGCACTCACTTGCCAAGGTTCAAACCATAAGTCCTAAATCTTTCGACCATCACGACAATAGGTAATCATTTTATCTTCCTTTTCAATTCCTTAACCACTTTCGTAATTAAAGTATGTTGACATTCAAGAACCTGATCAACTTATTAATTAACTCTTCAATCAGTAATTTTGACACCCACGGAAGTAATTTAGGTGGCCAATTTGTTATCCGAGTTTTAAAAACAGCTTGGTTAAAAATAGCCTCAATCTAATTTGAATATTCTAATTTTAGTGGCAACGAATGACTCCAAAGCTTCTGTTTTTTTTTTTTTTTTGTGAATGTAGATTACATTATGCTTACTGTAGTTATGTAAGCATTAAGTAGTAAAAGGTGTTTACTTGACGTAATATCTGCTCTTATTATTGTGTGTGTTATTGAAATGAGGGCTTTATGAAATAACGTTCACTAAGTGGCACCATTAAGACGTCAGATAGAAAAAAGCGCTTTGACACTTTTGACAGATAGATAAAATATTTGTTCAGAGCACACAAATGACACACATATGCACAATAAAATTATAAGAAATTACATGAATGTATATAAAAACAAAATGCCAGTTTACAAAAAAGAAAAGACACAGACAAATGGAGTGACATTATGACATACTTCAAATCAAATGTACAAGGTGCGGTGTGCATAGGAGCCAAGGTAGGTGCCCCGGGCACCTGTGACCTGTCAAAAGTGTCAAACCGATATTTTTTATCTGACGTCCTAGTGGCACCTTAGTGAACGTCATTTCACAAAACTATTTTTATTTTTTCTTTAGTCGTGACCATGTCGTGACTGACTGATGAACGAACGAATGAAACGAATGATGAACGTCATCATAAATATTTTATGTTCATTGTCGAAATGTTTTTTTTTATATTTTAATTTTTATTACACCGGAACACATTACCTACAACCGTATTGCTGTTAATTGGTGACCTAAATAGGTTAGGTTAGTACAGTACACGGCGGCCATTAAATTTTTTTGTTTCCACGAGTTTTGTTCCACCGTAGGCGCGGGCTTGCGAACGGTGAGCAATGGGTAGCTCGCCGTCCGAAAAGGACCAGGCCCGGGTCGACGGCGCATTGTGTTCCACGCGCACCTCAAAGAGATCTCAGCACAACTGCCGGGGTCCGCTAGGGCTGATGCCTGCCAGGGTCGCGGGAAAGTCCGAAAGGGTTACCGAGGCCCCTGGCAACACCTGTGTGTTGCCAGGGGCCTCGGTAACCCTTTCGAAACTAAAACCACCCCATGTTGGTTGGGGCAACATGGGGTGGTTTTAGTCAGTAAGAGTCTGACACGCCCTCCCGCTCCGCCCAGAGCGGGAGAAGTTATTTGACAATTTCCCAACCAAAAAAATAAGTGCACAGCGGCCGCTGCACACTTTCCAGGTATCAACCAAGCTGAAGCTGGTCACCATTGACTCGCACTAAGACACAAATGACGTATAGGAATCATGGCCCAACAAATTTTTTCAGTATAATTATGTACTCCCGTCTCTAGATGACGCTGCCGGGGCGCGGCGATTCCGTGCTCTGTAGTCTCTACACCTAGTCATTTGATGAGGTGGTCATCTGACCAAAGAGCTGAGTACCCATCTACATACCAGCGCCGTGACATTTATTTTTAAATGTCGCAGCATATGCTGAGATAGGAGCCTGTTGACCTCATACAGGACATTCTGCTTTTATTTTAATTTTACTTTGGGCGTTTTTATTTGGATAAAGATTAATATCATGTTTATAAAAACACCTTCGCAAATAATGCATTATTTTAGAACAAATTTAGTCAGCATAAAAAGGTTATCGTGAGCCAACCTTAAAAGATAGACATAATACTATCGCGGACTTTTTTTTTAGAACTTTTAAAGTGAAACAATTCTGTCATACATAATTTTTGCGAAACTTTAACCGTTTACGCAGCGCACGCAGCGGAAGCTCTCAAAAGGAAAAAAAAAACCCCGATTTAAACATTCTTCATTGCTCCGCTCCTATTAGTATTAGCGTGATGATATATAGCTTATAGCCTTCCTCGATAAATGGGCTATCTAACACTAGCACGTTCAAGCAAACAAACAAACAAACTCTTCAGCTTTAATGAGTTTTTTTTAGTTTAATTTGTGATTTCCTGTGCGAGTCTCAATAAATACTTTTTCTTTCTTTCTTTCTTTACAAGTATTTTTAAACGGTTTCTTAGATATTTTTAACCGGAGTTTATCATTTCAGATAGTACTGGTACTGGTTAAAAATCTTCACACATTCCGTTTCCAAACACTTAGGGAAGAAATCCAATTACATAACTTTGTCAAATCACTATCTATTGAAAGTTTATCTGAGAACCTCGGAAAGAAGGCACACTTTAGTGAAAATAAATCCAGGCTCAAAAATTTTCCAACAAAGATTAGGGTAACAACCATTCAGCATAGGAACTACCTATACTCCATTAGAAATAAGATTTGACTTGATTTAATATTCTGACTTACCTAGTCTATAATAATTATTATTATAGTCAAAACCAAATTACCCTGCGGTAAAAATCGCTACAAATTACCTTCTAAAATAACCACATAAAATAGTGTACACGCTTTTATTAGTGTAGATACTACCAAAAACTAATTGAAATAGTAAAATCGTCTACCAGGATTACATAAGTGAATGTAAGTACCAAAGGGGCGTTTACACCATTCTCTTATCTGATGTTAGGTGGCCGTAAATCTTGATAGACATACCGAAAGATTTACTGAGCAAGAAATAGATTTGATATCTGTTTGAATCCTAGATTATTCGCATCTCGTTTTTGCGTTCGATTTCTCTAACATAAATCAAGGATTATACTCCATTTGAAATAAGATTTGACATATAAAAAACAAACCTTTTTTACAGTCCGTTCAAACCGATTTTGACATCTATACCGTAGGCATAGGGATGGCATTAAAAGCAAAAAAGTGGTTACAATACCAACTGATAACTGCAGCTGTCATTTGTCTTGCCACCAACGCAATAGAAGTCAAAATCTGTTGAACGGACTGTAAAAAAGGTTAAAAGTCCACTCAGTCATACAACCAAAACAATAGATAAACAGTAAAACCAAGACAATCGCTGCGAAAAATACCAGTGAAGTATGCCAAAACTACACCTCCGCTCTGTGCTTACACGCTTTCTTTCTTGGCATATATGTATGTTTTTTTTTTTAAATTTATGTCCACCGATTTCTCCGTGAATTTATGGACTGATTTTGATGATATGATAATTTCCTGTCACTGATAATTACATTTGATGACAAATTCGAATTTGTGTGGGGTAGGTAGGTACCACAACTAAAAAGTAAAAATATATTTTTTACAAAAAAAAAAAAAAAACCGACTTCCAAAGAAAACACTACAAAGTGAAAAATAACTTTAATGTTGGAAGTCGGTGTCTTTGGTTTTGAATTTTCGTTTTTGTCACCGACTTCGAAATTAAAGTTACCTACCTATGTTTCACTTTGTATTGTTTTTTTTGGAAGTCGGTTGTTTTTTTTAATGTTTTACCTAGATAGTTCAATCTCAGAACAAAATAAAATCAAGACATACTCGTACTCGTAGAGCTGTCAACAGTGATGTGATGCCGATTTCATAAACATGTGTGCACTAAGTGAGGCGAAGTTTGATTGTAGTTCTATTGTATATGTGTGCGTGTGAGCGTGTATGCACAGAGCGGAAATTATAGTTTTGGCATACTTCACTGTATTGTTCGCAGCGCTCTGTCTTGGTTTTTTATTTGGTCTGAGGGTCGTGTTTATAACACAACGCGACACCTATATGTACAGACACCAGCACTTCAAGCTACTACAATCTGTCAAATTTATTTAATAGATTTTCAACTTTATCGCTGAAAAGTAAGGCACAAAGTTGATTGGGAAAATTTGACAGTTTCGGGTAGCTTGATGTGCTGGCGTCTGTACGTTAATATTGGTGAAAATTCAACACACATTTTATTTAGTGTCGTCTAGTGTCAGTGAAAACAGTCATAACCAGTGATCGGAGTAGACAAATCACTCTATGATTTGGGGTCAATGCACTGGCATGTATATATTAGTATGGATATGCCCCCGGGATTCCGGGATTTTGAAATTATTAAGACTTTTTTAAGGAATTTTAAATGTTGTCATGTGTAGAATAAAGAATACATCAATATGAATAAGAAATATTTAACCCTTTTGCTGTCTTTTTAATAGTCAGACTCCAAGAAAAGAATAGGCATACTACTATAAAAACAATATAATAATATAATATATTTTAAATGTTTATCTATCGCATTCTATAAATTTCTAATGTAGTAGTTTAAAAATCCTTACTTTAAAAATATTTGATTCAATCCCGTAAGTACCAAAATAAAATCCCGGAAAAAAGGCTTATCCATGTTATGATTTCTATGACTATTCATGATGCGAGTACATAAACTCACTCTACCTACTCCGATCACTGGTCAACCTTTTAAAGTAGGCACATTTTTTTATCATTAAATAAGCGTAAATAGAAGTCTATAGATAATAAATCAGTCGCGGCTATCAATTTATAAGTGTAACGAAGTCATGCCTACACCCGTTAAAATCAATTTTCTACAGATAAAAAAAAAAAGTTACTGATGAATTGAGAAACTCCTCCTTTTTTAAAGTCGGTTAAAAAGCAGGATAAGTAGGTCATCTTTTGATCATTTTTTTTTTGTGTTGTTGAAAATGCAAATGCGCCGTGTACGGCCCTGTGTTCTATTTCTAGGTTGGCCGGAGTTGTTTCAATTTTATCTAATTACCTTTAAAAAATATTTTCCGGGAAGCCACTGTAGCCACCTAGCGAACACTGAAAAAATTGAGATTAGTGCTTCTAACACAGCGCCATCTATTGCTATTCATTGTAACTATTATGCTGCTTGATGCGTTGGTTTGCTAGTTGCGTAAATAGTTTGTAAACGCATTTACAGATGGCGTTGTATAGAGTAATGTTTTCTGTTCACGCGCGTTTTCCATCAATACGTAATAGAAGACAACCCGATTTTTATTTCTTGATTCATGTAATTATTATTTTTAGCAAGTAATTTATTTTTTCAGGGAACCTTTCCGGAAACTTCGAAATTCCATCTGGTCGTTTTTGATACGGTTCTGCATATTTCTCATAGATGGCGCTGATAGAAACATTTCGATATTTTCTTCTGAACTGCAGGCTGCGTCTGCAGCACCCTCCTAGCTGCTGCCAGGAGTCCAGGAAAAAGCAGTGAACAATACCTTAACTAAAATCACCATTTTTTTGCCAGCCGTGGTAATTTAAACAAAAACCGCTATGACAGCTACCTATTTACCTACAGGAAGGCCTATGTGCAAATTTTTTTTAGGTACATACCTAACGATATTTATCAAAATATTAAAGTGCATTTGCACACCGACGGCCAATCAAATAGAACCAGAACCCGCGCACAAACTATTTCGTTAAATAAAGCTAGGCTTGACCTTTGTCCAAATGGACTATTAATAAATCCTCTTTAGTCGGGAGAATTGACTTATGTACAGTCAAATTGATGACCTCATTTCAGTATGCTCTGTAATTATCAATTTCATAAAAAAGTCAAAGAAAGACTGTGTGATTGTTATTTGAATAATTTGCTCAACAATTAATTCTTTTGACTCCTACCTATTAACCTATCAATGGTCAGGAGCTAATCCAGTATTGAACTGCCGATAGACTGATCATATTTCTAAATTATTCCGTGATGTAAAAATAATACCTACAAGCAGAATTAATTCCTTTAAATTTTAAACACATTCTTACCAACCAGCGCTGCAACAAAAACAAACAATTTCTCCACTTGGAATGCTAGTAATTATCAAAGTTTTGCAGTTTACCGAGCTCATCCGAGTATCCACGAGTATTCCCGAGCGTCGACGGTTGAATAATTAAATAAGTTCAGAAGTGAGAGTATGTTTGTAGATAAGTGTAGAGTGACGACTCTTGGGAATGAAGGGTAGCTGCAACAAAGATTACAGTAAGTACCTACCTTAGCTTGGTGGTAAAATTTAGTTGATGTAGGTTGCTTTGATACATTCAAAACCAGACAAATGTGAGTCGGACTCGAATTTATATGGGACCACCTAGGAAGGGGTGCTTGGACAGGAAACCTCCCCGCGTGCCTGGGGGCTGGAGTTCCCTTATGGATGCGTCCGGGGGGAAGGCCAGCCTCCGGGACGGTGCACCCTGGGGTACGGACAATGACTCCCCAGTTAGGGGTCTCGTTGTCCGTATGCCAATATCCTGTCGGAGGAACGCTCTAACGGGTACTCACTAGGGAGCACTCGATGAGCAGCGTTTGAGGAGGAGCGGGCTCGGCGTGCACTAACCCTGCCGTCGGGCGGGCAGGAGGAAGTTTTCTCCTGTCACCGCTGGTCTCGTAGCCCCGAAGAGTGTCAAGGTCATGTCTCTGGCATTTGACGGGGGTCGAGGGTCTTGGCTTAACCGCCCGGGCCGCGAGGTAGAAAACCTCTATAAAAAATCACCCCAAACCTCCAAGCGGCGGCGCACCGTGAGGGAGGTTGTTAGCTTGACTAATGGGTAGCTTAATTAGTCACTAGTGCGAACCACTATTTTTGAGACAATAAAAAGTTTATAACTCGTGGGAACAAATATGGAATCGAATAAAAACAAAAACAAAACAAACAGAAAGGAGGGGAGTGATGCGGGGTCGGAGTCCGACGCTGCATCTGGCGCGGAGGGCTCTAGCCAGAGCTCGGGGCGCGAAGTGGTGGGGGCTGACGGAATAATCCGAAAATTATTCCGGAAGCGCCCCAATTCAGGAGATGGTGAGTGGTCCTCCGCCGACGACAGGCGGAAGATCCACACCAGCCGGCGGGGCAAGGCCCGGGCAAAAATTAAAGGTGTGGGTAGAGGACTCACCACCAAGGAGGGTGGTAAGTCGAGCCAGACCAGCCCAGCTGAAATGGCCAAGCGAGCCGAGAGACTCGCCACGGCGGGGCGCCACACTGGAGGGACCAGTAGCGAGCAGGTCCTCTCTGAGGCTTCGGGTGGTGAGCCGGACGTTACTGGCGGCGCCAATCCAGGACAGGAAGCCAGGTTTGCGGAGGTCGTGGCAGCCGCGATCAGGGCTGTGGCCTTGAAGAGGATCCAATCCTCTAAGGACAAGGCCATACCCGCGGCCACGGCCTCTATTTTGGCGGCAGCAAAGGAGCTGCACTTTGGGCCTCCGTCGGACGGGATGTCCGAGATGCGGGCGGAGGTCGCAAAGTTGACTGCCGCCATGGAGCTTCTCCGAAAGGAGAACGAGAAGCTCCGAGCGGACCTGGCTGGGCTGCGAGCAGCCGGCCCCCGGGAGGTACCGCAGGTAGGGGAGCGGCAGAGGCAGGGGCCATTGCCCGTGCCTGCGGAGGACCGGGTTCTGGCCCTGGTGCGACAGGAGATGGCCGCCCTGCGGAGCAGGTTCTCCGCCCTAGAGGCTATTGTCCTGCGTCCCCCGCTAGCAGCAAGCCAGCCGGCTTTAGACCAGCGGAAGGCGGCATCGTATGCCGCCGCCGCATCTGCCGCGGCCAAGCCAGGCCAAGGCAGGCAGGGGCAAGCCAAGGGCGGAGCGGCTGCGCAGGCGGCCAAGGCCCCGGCCCTGACGGTGAGGGCTCCGGCCCAGGCGGCGGCGAAACGGACGCCTCCGCCTCCTAAATCTTCTCCTCCGGCCGACGCCGGATGGCAAGTAGCCGGGGAGAAGAAGAAGGCCGGTAAGACGGCAAGGGCGGCCAAAAGGAAGGCGAGGCGGCAGCGGCGCAAGGAGCGAACCGTCGCGGCTAGGCTCCGCGCCCCGAAGTCCGCAGCTGTGGTGGTCACACTGCAGATGGAAGCGGAGAAAAGGGGCGTGTCCTACCAGCACGTGTTCGCGACGGTGGATAAGGTTATGAACCTGGAGGAGATCGGCGCCGCCAGGGGCATAAAAATTAAGATCACGGCAACCGGGGCCCGGATGCTGGAGGTCCCTGGTGCGGCCAGTGGCCCGGCCGCTGACGCTCTGGCTGAAAAGCTCCGGGCTGCCCTAAATGCGGACGAGGCATGAGTCTCCAGGCCCACCAAGTGCGCTGACTTGCGCATTCAGGGCCTGGACGACTCCGTGACGGAGGCAAAGGTGGCCGCCGTCGCTAAGGCTGGAGGGTGCTCTGTCGAGCAGATCAAGGCAGGCACCATCCATGCTGATCATACGGGGATGCAAACCATTAGGGTGAGCTGCCCCGTGACGGCGGCCAAAAAGATAGCCGGGGAGGGCCAAAGGCTCTTGGTGGGCTGGGTTTCGGCGCAGGTCAAACTGCTGGAGCCCAGACCTCTGAGGTGCTTCCGTTGCCAGGTGGGCCACCACGTGGGGGCAAAATGCACCTCGGAGGTGGACCGCAGCGACTTATGCTTCCGCTGTGGTCAGCCCGGTCACAAGGCCGGCTCGTGTAACGCCACGCCGCACTGTGTCGTATGTGCGGCGGCTGGCCTGCGCTCCACCCGCCGAGGCCAGAGGCAGGGGCAAGCGCTCCGCCACCACCGCCGTCACCACCGCAGCCGCCGCCACTTCCACCGGAGCCGCTGCCTTATCCACCGTCGTCGTCGCCGCCGCCGTTGCCGCCACAGCAGGGCCCTCACAGGGGGCTCGGAGGGAGGAGGGGGCTGATATGGAATGCCAGTAACGGCCCCATTACGCCTCCTCCAGGCGAACATCAACCACTGCGCCGCCGCTCAGGATCTGTTGCTCCAGAGCATGGCGCAGTGGTCGATTAACATCGCCGTGGTCGCTGAGCCGTACTTTGTCCCGCCCAGGGATGACTGGGTGGAGGACCTGAGCGGCTCAGTGACCCTCATTTCGTCGGCCGCCGCCGGTACTCCGTCCCTCGAGTCGGTCAAGAGAGGACGGGGTTGCGTTGCAGCACGGTTCGGGGAGATTGTCGTGGTGGGTGTTTACTTCTCCCCGAGCCGAACTCTTGCCGAGTTCCACAACTCCCTTGCGGAGTTAAGAATCGTCGTCGTCGGGTTTGGTTCCCTCCCCGTGCTCGTACTCGGGGACTTCAATGCCAAGAATCTGGCTTGGGGTTCCCGGTATACGGACACACGGGGTAGGACGGTGGAGGACTGGGCTCTGGAGACAGGCCTGGTCGTCCTAAACCGGGGTTCTGTCCCCACGTGCGTGCGGATGCGGGGTGAATCGGTGGTGGACATTTCGTTCGCCAGCCCCGCTCTGTCGCCTCGTGTCATTGACTGGCGCGTCATGGAGGGGGTGGAGACCTACTCCGATCACCGGTACATCCGGTTTGACGTCTCCACCCAGACCTCGAGCGCGCTGGTCCGACAGGCCCCGAGTGGTCCGCGGTGGGCGCTGAAGCAGCTGGACCGGGAGCTTCTCCTGGAAGCCTCGATCGTGCAGGCCTGGGTGTCATCACCGGACAGGCCTGCCGACATCAATGACGAGGCGGAGTGGTTCCGGGAGGCCATGTCCAATGTGTGTGACATGGCAATGCCCCGGGTCCATCCTAGACGTGCTTCGCGCCAGGTGTACTGGTGGTCGCAAGAGCTGGAGGCTCTGCGCAGAGCGTGCGTAGCTGCGCGACGCCGGTACGCCAGGCACCGCAGGCTCCGTATCCGCCCTCCGGATACGGAAGCCATCCAGGCGGAGTTGTACGAGGGGTACAGAGCGGCGAAGACCGCCCTCCAAGCGGAGATCCTGCAGGCCAGGGCACTGGCCCGAGAGGAGATGCTGGAGACTCTCAACAGGGACCCGTGGGGGCGCCCATACAAAATGGTGCGGGAGAAACTCCGCCCATGGGCCCCCCCGCTGACGCAGAGTCTCCGGCCCCAGCTTGTGGGGGACGTGGTGAGCGCTCTGTTCCCTTCCAGAGGGGATCATACCCCTCCGCCCATGGCTCCGCCTTCTGCGGTGCCCGATGCGGACCACACCGACGACGACGATGCTCCAGAGGTGACTGAGGTAGAAATGAGAGTGGCGGTACGCAAGATGAGTGCGAAGAATACCGCCCCAGGACCCGACGGCATACCCGGAAAAGCCTGGGTCCTGGCCATGGGGGCTCTCGGGCCTCGACTAAGGGGGCTCCTAAGCGCATGCATGGAGAGGGGCCAGTTCCCACTTCGTTGGAAGACGGGGAAACTGGTCCTCATCAAGAAGCCGGGGCGCCCAGCGGACTCTCCGTCCGCGTATCGGCCCATTGTGCTGCTCGATGAGGTGGGCAAGCTCTTTGAAAGAGTCATTGCAGACCGCCTCGTCGGGCAGCTGGTGCGAGTGGGGCCGGATCTGGCGGAGAGCCAGTTCGGCTTCCGCAGGGGGCGCTCTACGGTAGACGCCATCATGCGCGTGCGGGCCCTCACGACGGGGGATGCTGTGGCCCGGGGTGGGGTCGTCTTGGCGGTGTCTCTAGACATCGCCAATGCCTTCAACACCCTGCCCTGGAGTTGCATCAGGGAGGCACTCCGGTATCACCGGATGCCGACCTACCTCTGTCGTGTGGTCGAGGCCTATCTGACGGACAGGGCCGTCATCTACCCCGGTCACCAAGGAGAGTGGAACCGGCAAGAGATGTCGTGCGGTGTCCCACAGGGTTCGGTCCTGGGGCCGCATCTGTGGGACATCGGATACGACTGGGTGCTGCGCGCCGACCTCCCTAGCGGCGTCAGCGTCGTTTGCTACGCTGACGACACGCTGGTCCTGGCGCAGGGGGGGTCGTACCAGGCGGCGGCTGACTTAGCGACACGCGGGGTTGCGACAATCGTAAATAGGATCCGGCAGCTGGGACTCGAGGTGGCCCTGCACAAGTCTGAGGCCATGGGTTTTCATGGTCCTCGGAATGCGCCACCGTCGGGTTCCCAGGTAATGGCGGGAGGGGTTCACATCGGTGTCGAGTCGACGATGAAGTATCTGGGACTCGTCCTCGACAGCCGGTGGAATTTCGTCGAACATTTCCGACGTTTGGCTCCCAGACTGGACCGGGCCGGGGCTGCCTTGAAGCGGCTCCTGCCCAATCTGGGAGGTCCAAACGCCTCCTGCCGGAGGCTCTACGCGGGGATCGTGCGGTCCATGGCCCTTTACGGGGCACCGGTGTGGGCGCGTTCATTGAGGCTGCGGCCAGCCCGCCGGTTGAACGCGTCCCAGAGGGTCATGGCCATCCGGCTGGCCCGAGGATACCGCACGGTCTCCTGCGAGGCGGCGAGCCTCCTTGCCGGATTACCGCCATGGGATCTGGAGGCAAAGGTCCTCGCGCACATCTGGGAGTGGCGCGAGGAGGCGAAACGCCGGGGCTTAACTCCGATGCCGCAAGAAATCGCGGCACAGCGGACAGAGCTCCGGCGGGATCTCATGGCGTCATGGAGGGTGCGATTGTCGCAACCCCGCGCTGGGCACGCCACAATTGCGGCGATAAGACCCCTCTTTGAGGAGTGGCTGGAGAGGCGTCACGGCGTCCTCACCTTCCGCCTGACGCAGGTCCTCACCGGACACGGGTGCTTCGGGAGGTACCTGTTCAGGATAAGGCGGGAGGAAACACCCGGGTGTCACCATTGTGTGGATCGGCCTGAGGACACGGTGGAGCATACGGTGGAGGTCTGCCCGGCTTGGGTGGAGCAACGCCGTGTCCTCGTGGAGGCGATCGGCGGCGGTGATCTCTCGCGTCCGGCCCTGGTTCAGGCCATGGTACGGAGCGAGAGGAAATGGCAGGCCGTCACCTCCTTCTGCGAAGCGGTAATGCTCGCGAAGGAGGAGGCGGAACGCGTGAGGGAGAGGCAAATTTCGCGCCCTCACGCCCCTAACCGCCGCAGGAGGAGACGCCCGGGGCGGGAATCGCGAGCCGATTTCCGGCCACCGTAGGCGCGGGCTTGCGGACGGTGAGCAATGGGTAGCTCGCCGTCCGATAAGGACCAAGCCCGGGTCGACGGCGCGTTGTGTTCCACGCGCGCCTCAAAGAGATGTCAGCAGAATTGACGGGGTCCGTTAGGGCCAATGCCCGCCGGGGGTTCGAAGAAAACCGATAGGGAAATCGTGGCCCCCGGCAACAGGGCAACCGAAGGAACACGGGTGGGTTTTAGTCAGTAAGAGTCTGACACGCCCTCCCGCTCCACCCAGAGCGGGAGAAGTTATTTGATAATTTCCCACCCAAAAAAAAAAAAAAAAAAAAACCACCTAGGAAGTATAACCCTTTCAGACAAAAAAAGATTTTTCTCAATAGGTCCAGCCGTCTTCGAGTAATAGGGAAACAACATTAAAAAAAAAATTGCCCAAGTGAGAGTCGGACTCGCGCACAAAGGGTTCCGTACCATTATCTATAAAAACGGCAAAAAAATCATGTCTGTTGTATGGGAGCCCCCTTAAATATTTATTTAATTCTGTTTTTTAGTATTTGTTGTTATAGCGGCAACAGAAATACATCATCTGTGAAAATTTCAACTGTCTAACTATCACGGTTCATGAGATACAGCCTGGTGATAGACAGACACACAGACAGACGGATGGAAAGCGGAGTCTTAGTATTAGGGTCCCGTTTTACCCTTTGGGTACGGAACCCTAAAAACCATCCAAGTGTGAGTCGGACTCGAATATAATATATGGGAAGCATAAATCCTTTCAAACCAAAAATAATTTTCCCAATCGGTCCAGCCGTCTTCGAGTAATCGGGTAACAATATTTAAAAAAACCGGCCAAGTGCATGTTAGACCACGCACAATGTAGGGTTCCGTAGTTGGGATGAATTTATCCCAAGAACAAACTTAACTTTGCAGTTGAAAAAAAAATCTTTCATACGGAATGTATGGGAGAACATGTTTTTACAACCGCAAATCTAAGTTGGTCGATTATTACTCGTTAACTTGTAAAGCCTACCCACCTGTGATAGTTTTCCTTTTAAATTCGTTATATAAGCTACTGCAGTGAATTTTTTCACATTCCTAAAACTAACCATTTAGCTGGCAGGGGGGGGGGGGAGGACACTTGACTCTAACAAAAATTTGTACTTTAAAGCTTAATATTTCGCAAATGAATAATTCCAATTCCTCTTAATTCCAAAATGGTTTTAACACACTCACAATGTTTTTGAAATACCTTTCCAACGATACCCACACCAAGGGATAGAAAAAAAAAACCCACTTTACGTGTAGGGGAGGTACTCTAAAAAAAAATATTTTTCCTAATTTAATTTTGCCACTTTGTCGGCATGATTAATATGTATACCCATGCCAAATTACAACTTTCTAGTACTAAGTCTTGGAGCTAGACCGCGGACAGACAGACAGACAGACAGACGGACATGACGAAACTATAAGGGTTCCTTGTTTACTACGGAACCCTAAAAAGACTCCAACGCACTGAAAACCTACAAAAACCTCTATAAAGCTTCATGCTCTGTTGATTAGCAAAATAAAAGAACATCGCACTTTTTACGCGTAAAAAAATTGTAATGCGTCATCAGAAATCTAGACTAAAAAAAAACGCCTGTCAACTAGTGTGTGTTTTAAGATAAGTTTGGAGTCCCGCTTATCTTAAACTATTTAAGTAAATATGTACTTAATTATTATTGTAGATAAGAACGACCTACTTAATATAAATGTTGACCGTGAAGGTCAAGTTCAAATGTGTGTTGAATTCTGTATTAATTTGATAAGCTTGAGATCGTTCAATGAAATAAAGAATACTACTTCGATCAGGTTTTTTTACCAATTTTGGCTTCCATGCAGACGTATTACTAAGTAATAAAACCCGCACGGGTCAATCTATCAGGTTAAGCTATGCTTGCCATGGTTGGTCCGTGGATGGGTGACCATCTTTACACACCGAGACTCCTCCGTGCCTCGGAAAGCACGTTAAGCCGTTAGTCTCGGCTGTCATTCATGGGTCTTTGACAGTCGTTACGGGTCGTCAGAAGCCTGAAAGTCTGACAACCAGTCTTACGCAAGGGGTATCGTATTACCCAGTTACTGGGTTGTGGAGGTGAGATAGGCCGTCACTCCATGTAAAATACTGGTATTCAGCTGCATCCGGTTAGACTTGAAGCCGACCCCAACATAGTTGGGAAAAGGCTTTGCAGATTGACTGGTACGTCATCAGAAATCTTGACTTTCTAGTTACGAGTGTGAACTACCTAATAATTGTGTCTTGTAATGATAAGTTTAGAGTTCCGGCTATCTTAAATTATTCATGCTGCTACTGTGTAATTAAAAAGACTTTTTTACAAAAAATACAACCGACTTCCAAACTACAAAGTGAAAAATAACTTTAATTTCGGAAGTCGGTGTCTTTGGATCAGTATTTTAGTTTTTTGACACCGACTTCCGAAATTAAAGTTATTTTTCACTTTGTAGTTTGGAAGTCGGTTGTATTTTTTTTGTAAAAAAGTCTTTTTTTTCTGTTTTTAGTGGGTTGGGTCAACTGCTCATCAAAAATACTCAAATCGCTATAGATGTGCCTATAATATTTGAAGAGTTCCCTCGATTTCTCCAAGATCCCATCATCAGATCGTGACCAAATGACAATGGGACCAACTTGAAAGTTTACCCTTTCAAACAAAAAAAATATTTTTCAGATCGGTTCAGCCGTCTTCGAGTAATTGGGGAACATACAGTACCGACCAAAAGTCCATAAGCAATCTCACAAAGCAATAGACTGACGCTTCGGTTTGACTTACGACCTTCTTCTATAAGTTGTTACAATACTGTAGACACGCACATCACACACACACACACTCACTTTGTCTGCAACCAATGACTAGTTCGATAATCATCATTCGTTTTTAGTTTCATTCATCTTGTTCACATAAATATTAAAGTTTAGCAGGTAGACCACAAAAAATTAAGTAAATTATTTCGATTTCTGTGGGGTAGATGCAGTTTGTTGCGAGTATTCAATTAATAGAACTTTGTTGGTTCGTGGATAATATTGGTGACGAGTATTTAGCGCAGTGTTGTGGTTATTATTATCAAAAAGCAGGCATAAAATATATTGAAGAGATCAGATCAGATCAGAGAATATTATTGCGCTGCGTAAAAGTGAAGTGAATATCTAATGAAACCGGACTAAGTGTGAGTGTTATCATTTATATATTTCATATTTTACTAAACATAAATCTTAATCAAGGGTATTGTTGATAGAACAGAGGTATTGTTGAGACAGAAGATGCCTTTAAAGTTTTAAATTCATGAGGTTTAATTCGATTAGTGAATAATAAATAATTAGGTATTATGTGTAATAAAAACAATGTTTTTCTTTGTTCTAGAGAAATACTGTGAGGGTTAAGAGATATGAGGAAGGGGCTTATTATCGAGTAGCAGCGACGTCAAATGGTGAATGAATGTGAAACAAATGGTTTCATACCAACGAGATATTTTGCTGAATTATTAAAAACACGTCATTATGAACCGTTCGCCATGCACTCTGAAGGCTTGCATCACTGAAGACCAGCTAGAAAACTGTTTTTGACTTTAAAATATTGATCATACCAACTTAATAAACAACAGATTCGTTATTGCATGAATTTATGGTAACGATTTTTTTAAGCACGTTTCAAAATGGTGTTTGTCGTATTTCAATGTTTAAATATTATTTTAGTAATATTATTATTTTAGGATTAAAATTTGAGGTTTAGTTTCAATCTTCTTTTCGTAAAGAAAATGAATACTTAAGCTATAACCTCAATACCAACCAATATTTACTAAAGCCAAATAAAGTTTAAAATAATTAATATGAACAACTGCCTTTAACCTTAAAATCAACAATTTTGTCAGTAGATTTTTTTACATTTTAAGTAGTCTAATATTCTTATTTATTGCTTAATTACTTAGACCATGATCAAAGCTTTATATTTATGGTGCAAAAAAATCCATTTAAAATTTAAAACATTTCAAAATTTAAATATGTCAAAATAATACAAATTGCTTCTAAGTTTCTAGACATCTATTTCACATATTATTCTGGTGAAGTAATGATAAATAATTGTAGCAGTTTGATAACTATACTCAAGTAAAATAAACATAACGAATAAATATTATTTATTTTTTATTATAACATATCACGCATTTTTATTCTAAACCCTTTATTGCAATAACAACATTAATAAATAGGCAGGATATTTAAAAATATTATTATTGCAAACAAAAATAATAATATTTGCAAAAACAGCGCTGTGATTTACGAGATTAGAACCTTAGCCATCTTGAATCTAAGACCAACGCTTAACGCCTTCTGCTATCTGCACATATAATTTACTTTCGAATTTTAGCAATGCGATACACTGGCCAAGGTCACGCGTACGAGTATGATGCGTGCTAACAAAAGTTATGGAAATATAAGTGCGGCGCCCGCGAACCGTGACGATACGATAGTGTGTAGTTCAAAACTGCGTTCTCTGTGGTGTGTGTACGGCACTCACACCACAGACGTCTGACTGTTTACACATACAAATGTACGGACTATACCGCGTGTTCACAGCAATACGACTCTTAGCGTGCTCATGCACTTTTGAGCGCTTACTGTACACTTTAGAAAACCTGGCAAACGAACCCCTAAATACAATAAAATACTATTTTTTCCATAATATCTAATACTTTTTGGGCACAAAATAAAAACCGAATATGTTTGACGTTTGTCAGGAGAAATACGACCATCGACAGCTAGCCATTTTCGTCCAGAAATACCTACAAATCTACAATCCACAAAAGCAGTTTTTAATTTTTATGATGAATCACACTTTCTAATTAATCAAAAAAGTTGTATAAGATAGCTATCTAATTATAGTACAGAAATACATGCCTTTCATATTTATTTAAATAATGTCTACGTGATATTATTAATGTTAAAATGTAACATGATTTCTGGACGAAAGCAGTATGCAAGTAAAACGACGCCATGATGAATAGAATATGGCAATAATTTGTTAAACTATTATTTTTGTGTCGAAGTAATTAGGGGAATAAACAGGAAAGAATGTTTTCCTCAATTCGTGGATTTTTTTCCTTTTTTTTCAATAACGTACACTTTATGGCCGAAAATGAAACATCTCCTTTAGTTAACCGACTTCCAAAAAGGAGGAGGTTATATGTTCGACGCGTATGTTTGTTTTTTTTTTTTTTTTTTTTTTTTTTTTTTATGTATGTCCACCGATTTCTCCGTCATTTGTGGACCGATTTTGAAAATTCTTTTTTTGTTTGAAAGAGTATTTTTCACTTTGTAGTGTTTTTTTGGAAGTCGGTTGTTTTTTTTTGTAAAAAGTTTTTTTAGTTTGTGAACAAGGGAATCGGCACCATTGGCTTTGTTTGTTTGTTACTCTTTCACGCTAAAACAGCTGAAGGGTTTTAGATGAAATTTGGCACATGGGTAGACCATAATCTAGGTTAGGACCTAGGATACTTGTAATCCCGATATTCCCAAAGGATCGAAACTTACGCGGGACTTACGCAAGAGAGACATTTGAACTTGACCTTCACAATTCGAAGAATTGTGGGGCGAAGTCTGTTCTCAAACAAAGATGTCATATTTTTGCACCAAAAGTTCGATGATTTTATCAGTCACAAGAAATGAACAAGTTTATTTAAAAGTTAAGTAATAATTAGCGACTATTTAACCACACATTTTTGACGTTTGAACGTCACTTAACTATAAGCAACGTTTATAAATAAACATTATAAAGTCACAGTATGCTTGCGATTTCTGACTTTCAGCTTCTGTTTTTCTCACTTATAGGTATGAACGATTTTCAAGGGCTTTTTTACCATCACAAGTAGTACTTTTGTTTTACATAACAATGTCAGGATGATTCAACCTTATTGTTCAATTTAAACTTAATTTTTAAGTAGGTTAGCACAACCAAGCAGTATGATTTAACCTTTCGTATGCCAGAACGTGGATCCACGCGAGACACAATGGTTTTTTAATTGTTTCTGTAATTACGGCATTCGGGAGGTTAAGTAAAAAGCATGTTGTTTATTCTTTGGATTTTATTTACAAAAACTAGAATTAATATTTACAATTTTATATAATTACTAGCTGCGCGTGGATGATGGAACTTAACAATGTGTTTTTAAGTGCTGTTGGAGGATATCGCTAATTCATTTTATTTTCTTTATGCAAGTGCTTCTCGTATATACAATATTAGCTGTGGAACCATCTGGAGCGCACACAAAAAGGTTATTGGGGTTGTTTACGCGTCAAAAAGCTACGTATAGTTGACCATGGGAAAAGCATTTACATTACATAACAGTTTGGCACATTAAACCTTAAAGTTAAATAGAATTAAATAATACAGAAACGAACAGAATCAAGTTACCTACATATTATTATAAAATGAACATAAATGCAGAAAAGGGGCGTCTAATGTTGACTTTTGAAAACCCCATAGAGATCTCACAGAAAATGATGAAAGTGAATTGAATAAAAAGTCTCCAAATTGGGTTGGCCACTAAACTAACCATAATGAAGAAAGTCTTTTAACTCTACTTAAAAGTCGTGTTCTATTTTAGCTTCAAGTCCAACTTGGGGCTTGTCATGTCCGAAAGTCTTCTCCAAGTTGCCTCCAGCAACCAATCTAGTATTCTTGTCAACTTTCCATACTCCATCACCGGTCAGTGTCACCTAAAATGTGGAAAATAATGCGTTAAAATCTTGCCACAATTTGCTCTAATTTTTGCTGTTTTTTTATTGTTGGTCATAGATGAGTAAAGACAAAATAGTGATAAGGTAAAAAAGGGACAAGTTCTGTGCCCAATTCCTATTTCGGAATTGTTGATATGGATTGGAATAAAAACGCTCTTGGACAGCAGTTTGAGTCAACAATAAGTTGACTTCAGAATCTTTTCTAAGGAATGGTCAGCCATTCTAAAATGGTACAAATCAGCCTTCAAAAAAATGTGGACTCTTTTAACTATAAGACGTTGTTATTCCTAATGCTTCTAATGGGGGGTTTGGAAGTCTTTCGTACATTTATCTAGGTCCTCGGCAAGTGGGCAGAAATCCGTATTGTTGAAGTTTGTTTATAAAAAAGTAATACTTACACCACTACCCCTTCCGATTTCCTTGTGAACATCGACAGCAGCTCTTACGTTGTCGTTTGCATTGTTCCAGTTGAACTTGCTTCCTAGGACACTGCTGTCACCATTAGCACCGAGCGTTCTCTCTCCGTACGCTTGTCCCTCGAGATGACCGCGATGGTCGTTAAAGATGACTCCCTTGTAACCGCCTCGACCCTGTGGAAATAAGTTTTAGTTAGAAAGGTCTTTGGAGGGAGGAATAAAAGTCATAGTGAAATCAATCCTCGTGATCGTGAAGAATATTATATAGAAGTGATTGTTTTGTTGCGAAAATGGCATGGCTATATACAATGTGTCCCAGGGATAAGTGACCGCCCGGCGTTTTTTGAATATTTGTACAAAATTATTAATAATTACATTTATATTTGTGACTTAGCGGCTTTAGTTTTTTTTTAAGAGTTTTTTTCTTTTTTTTGTAAAGACGCGTGACGTGCTGCAGTTTTTTTACGATATTTCCTAAGTTTGTTCATCTTTTTCCATTATTTTTTTTTACTGACTAGCCGACATCATAGTTTATCAATTAAAATAATTAAACATAACTAAAATTTAGTAAAACATTCATTAAATAAAAAACAAAATTAAAATTCGAAGAAAAAAAAACTCTTCTTTTCAGTTTTTTCAAAATAAATCTAAAAAATGCCAAAGCCGCTAAGTCACAAATATAAATGTAATTATTAATAATTTTGTACAAATATTCAAAAAACGCCGGGCGGTCACTTATCCCTGGGACACATTGTATAGAACAATGATAGCTATAACACAACATACTAGTACAATGTATATACTCTTATCTTCAGATATACTAAGCTTTAGGAAAATGACCTTTCTCGAGATGAAGAGTGATAAAAATACTGTTGAGCCAGTCAAAAAGGTTCGTGAGGCTACAATAAAATGCAACATCTCTTGCGAAGGCGTTTATTATACCGCCAAAAAGGCAGAACACGTCTTCGCCTACTCAAACAAAAATGACGCTCAAACTACTTGCGTTAAAACTAAACACTTTGAGCATCATAGCAGAACAACCCTGATGGGGTTAAAACTGGTGTTTACCTTTGACAAAAATTTTGTAAAGTTACTTACGAATAATCCAGCATCATTGCCGCCCAAAGTGCCAAAGACTTTGCCTCCACCAGCATTGCGCTCAAAGTGCAAGTCTTTGAACCACCTATTTTCCTCTATTCCAGGTAGCCTGTACAACTGGGCGTATGAGCAAGCCACAAGGGCAGTGAAACACAATAGAATAGTAGACTGCATGTTGAACTGAAACAAAAAAAAACATTAATCAAGTTACAAAAATACAAATACGTGTGTTTCATTTTATAAATAGAAAATTACATTACATTTTAACGTGTTTGGAGCCTACTTTTAGGCAAACACCACTCTTTCACATAATTGTAATACATATGAGGGTAACTATATAATGTAAGTAATTTTTTCTGTATTTAGCTTAAATTTACTAATCTTAAGAAAATAAAAATCTATAAGCAAAGTTGCAATTTAAGTTTTGTTCTAAGCACATTATTAAACACCCTTGGATGACGATGTTATTACATCTCTATAAGAGCCTATATAACATAGGATACTCTTAGTATGCTGTTTAAGTTATAATACGTACCTACCTTATTAAAAACTGTTACTTCTTCTCTCCACAAGGAACTGGTGTGAACTGTGCCTTCCACAATCCTGAACTGAGCATTTATACTGGCTTCAATATCTGAGGTGAATTCCCTATACCGAGAGGAACGGGGACTTATTTGAGATCACGTAGGTAAGTCATACATACAGAGTTCATTATTTTAGTGATTACGGTTAAAGATATTTATTTTCTCAAAAATAAAATATTGCTACTCATCTATATCTATACTAATAATAAAAAGAGGTAATTTTTTTTTTGTTTGTTTGCATGTTTGTTTGAATGTAGGGAGTAATCTCTGGAACTACCGGTCGGATTTGAAAAATTCTTTTTGCATTTGAGAGCCTAATTTTCTAGGAAGGTTATAGCTGTGTAACATCTCGCTACGACTCTTAGGAGCTGAACAAAACGATAAAAAGTCAGAAAAAACGCAAAGTGAAAACGAACAAATAGCGCGGGCAGACGATGGGATGAGACGCGGTTGGTCGGGGCCCGAAATTTTACGCGGACGAAGTCACGGGCAAAAGCTAGTAGTACATAATTATTTTAAAACTAAATAATAATGAATATAATAACACTTTGACTTAGTAATAGTATTGTAAAACAAAACAAATCAGAAGTAGTTCTACGCAAGAAACAGTAGAATTTCAACATATGCAGGTAGGGTGCATTTCAACGGTTGTAATGTGTTTACTATAAATGTGTGTGATTTCGTAGTATTATGGATATATTATTGAGTTGTAAATTACGTGTAACATCATCAAAACTTTTTTTTTTAATACTGATGTTCAGCTGCATCCGGTTAGACTGAAAGCCGACCACAGCAAAAAATGCTAGGCAAATTGATTGATCATGGCTGTTTTTGAAATGGGAATAATCAGAGACGTAGTTGTACCTTATTCAACCAAACGCCACTTTTGTTGGTTTTTGCAAAATTTATTCTCGACAATTTTTTTTGTTTTGTGGTATAACACCCAGCTTTTTAAACTCAAAAATTAACTAACTCGCTGTAATTTTACTCATGTTAATTTCTGTGATCAATTATTTTATAAATGAGTGCTCCATAGCGCGCTGAGCGACCTTGAATTTGTGAATCAGCCCGACTGTTAGTGTCCACATTTCGGCACCGTATGTCATAACGGGCAGGACGCACGTGTTTAAGACCTTAGTCTCCAAACATTTCGTGATAGGCGACTAGAAAACTTGACGAAGTTTTCCAAGTCGTTTCTTATCTACTATATTAATTACATAGTTACTTAATACTTATTATAAGATAACCAGGACTCCAAGCTTATCATTACAAGACCCACGAGTTCACACACGTACGTAAAAACTAACTGGATATTCTACATTTCTGATGACGCCACATCAGAAGTTCCTTATGCGGAAAAAATGCGATGTTTTTTTTTTCTAATAAACTGAGCATTTATCACTGTAGCTTAATGATAGCATGTAGGTGTCTTTAAATAGTGTAGGTTCATTACATTGGGTGAATGTGGTTTTTAAGAATTCCCCTCGTTGGGTTTTGGATAGATCAGTATCTATCTTTAATTTCACTTTCACTATTTCAATTTGACTTGCTCGTGGCTAAGTAATAACAGCCGCATGGGTCGATCCACCAGGTTAAGCTACGCTTGCCGGGGTTGGTCCGTGGATGGGTGACCATCTTTACATACGAGACTCCTCCGTGCCTCGGAAAGCATATTAAGCCGTTGGTCCCGGCTGTCATTCGTGGATCTATGACAGTCGATACGAGTCGTCAGAAGCTTGAAAGTCTGACACCAGTCTTACCAAGGGGTATCGTATTACCCAGTTACTGGGTTGTGGAGGTCAGGTAGGCAGTCGCTCCATGTAAAATACTGGTATTCAGCTGCATCTGGTTAGACTGGAAGCCGACCCCAACATAGTTGGGAAAGGGCTAGGCAGATTGATTTTATTTCAATTTGACTTGCCTACATCAGTCCTAATAGTTAGTTTAGAAATTACTCTAGTTCTTAGACAAGAAGCAAAAGATGAGGATAAGTCTACGAATATAAGTAAAGCCAATATCGGATGCTTCATTTTTCTTTCATTCGGCATCTTTCACTCGAAGTGAAACGTCTGGACACAAAATGAATCAAATATCATTAGTCAACCGATCCAACGATGTTGGGTTTCGGCAGTCGGCATTTTTTACTCGCCTACCGATTGATCGAAAAATTTAATAATAGGAGGCAGATGAATATTCACTCCTACATCATTTGATCAGTGTAGTATAAAACAAAATCTAAATGAAAGGAATGAAAGAAACTGAATCCACACTCGAGTGAAGTGACTGATAATTTTGTTCTAATGATACCACAAAGTCGGCTGATTTGGTGTATGGTTTAGTTAGTAGAGGGGGTACATTGAAGGCTTCCAACGAGAGTAGTTACCTAAACTCATGCACGCATGGACACGTTTTAGGTCCGGAGGATCTTTTCTCCCCTGACAACTTAGTTGACTGGACTTACCACATGGGAAGGCAACTGAGTTTTCATTTCAAACAGAAAATGGATAAAATCACTGTGGTCATTTACATCATAAAGACATGTGAAAATAATTACAAGCAGAATACGTTTCGATCCATTAAAATCTATTCCGTGTAGAAGTAATTTGCTCAAAAATTCAACATGTTCCTCGGCCCAAGACTATTTTTAACATTGCAAATAGTTGCAACAGTTTTTGCAATTATGTAAAATGAACTAGGCTTCTATCCCTTACTTATGATGAAACTGAAAAGCTGTTTAGCTTACTTACATAATTTCGTAGTACAATAATGGAAAAAGCGTTTTATTTATTTTTCTTTGTTTGTACAGGTTGAAAAAAAGTGGAGAAGATATAGGTCCCTGCCTCACCCCGTTCCTGAAGTATATGGGTCCGGGAGAGCCTCGTCCCATTTTACATGATTAATCTGCCTATTGTATTTACCAATACTCAAGAATAGAAGATAACTTCTTAGGCACATATCATTTAACTTCTTCTACAGGACATCATAACAAACCATGTCAAAAGCCCTGCTCAAATCTATAAAACAGGCATAAAGTCTTTCTATCAACATAATATCTGACTGTTTGCCTATGGCAAAGTATCGCCGTCTCGGTGGACAGGCCAGGGCTAAACCCCAACTGCGCCTTATGTAAAAGTATACAATACTTAGCTACGTGGTTATCAATTAGCCTGTCCAAGACATTTGCAATGATTGTTGCCAAAGATTACGGTCTGTAATTACTTTTGTCAGTAATGTATTTTGTTTTTTATCACTGGCACTACAATTATTTAAAAAAAAATCTGGTGGTAAGTATGAATGCTCTCTAGCTCATATACATTAATACCCTGACAGATGCATTCTTACAGATGATTCCTGAGGTACGTACGGCTGTCACTAAAATAATATAACAATAGATTGTAAACACACGGGATTTCTCATTTTAACAGTTATCTAACCATAGATGACAGAAGAAGCCTAAACTTCATGTTTTTCTGTTTATCATAAAATTGTATAACAAAGTGTAAAAAAAAGAATCACAAAAAAAATCGATAGTTGGGAATCTATCTTGCAACCACAGATTTACAAAGCAGTCGTCAAACCATCAAGGTAATTGCTTTCATCATAGTTCACTATAGTCGTTCTATAAATGTCATGATTGACTACTTAGCTCCATAAAGATATAGCGTGATCATACCATTTAAAAGTTGAATCTATAAACATTTGCAATATTTTAACCTTTTGGCTCGTCTTTTTACAATTTGCGGAAAACTACAGAACAATACGAACATACTCGTAATGTAGGAACATACATTCAGACAATCAGAGAAACCGACAAACCGTAAGTATTAGAATCGTTCCCAGACTCTTCTTTTTTATGATTACTTTTTTGTTAAATATTCAAAGTACAGTTTTGACTTCGCTACAATTTTATTTTAAGACAGATATATTGCTCACAACATTCAATTATTTTAACAACCACAAGAAATGAACAAGCGTCTCTCACCACTCAATAAATCACTGAGTGTTTGCGGTTTCTGCCTTTCAGCTTCTGTTTTTCTTACTTATTGGTATGAACGATTTTCGAACGCATCTGTACCGCCACAAGTAGTGCTTTTGTTTAACATCATAATTTTAGCCGAAAGACGTCCACTACTGGACATGGGCCTCCCCCAAGCACCGCCACTTCGACCGGTTCTATGCTTCCCGTATTCAGCGAATTCCTGCGGCTTTCACAAGGTCATCGGTCCACCTTGTGGGAGGCCTTCCAACGTTACGTCTTCCGGTACGCGGTCACTACTCCAGAACCTTTCGGCCCTATAGGCCATCTGTTTTGCGAGCAATGTGCCCTGCCCATTGCCACTTAAGTTTGGCAATACTTCGGGCTATTTCGGTAACCTTGGTTCTCCTGCGGATCTTTTCATTTCTAATTTAATCACGTAGGGAAAATCCTGCCTGTGTCCCAGCAGTGGGAACATTTATAGGCTGATGATGATGATGATGATGAGGGAAAATCCAAACATAGCCCTCTCCATTACCCTTTGGGTGATTTTTAGCCTTCTAATAAGACCCACTGTGAGCAACCACGTTTCAGTGCCATAGATCATCACTGACAACACGCACTGGTCAAAGACTTTCGTCTTGAAGTATTGTTAGTCGAAGGTCTTGAAACACTGAGGTATGTGGAACCACTACTGTACACTACTTGTTTAACATAACAATGACAAAATGTCTAAGATCAGTCTCTTTCAGTAAATACAAATTATATTTTTAAGTAAGTAAGCACAACTAAGCAGTATGATGATAAGTAAAAAGCAATTCTTTCATTCTATGGGTTTTATTTGCAAAAACTATAATTAATATTTACAATTTATACATTTAAGTATAATCTATTTACAATACAAAATAGTTTGGCACATAATAACTTAAAAGTTAAGTAGAAATAAATAATACAGAAACGAACACAATCAAGTTAACTACATATTTTGTACTGAATATAAATGCAAAAAAGTGGTAAAAATTGTGACTATTGAAAGCTCCATAAAGAAATATCTCACAGAAAATTATCTAAGTGAAATCAAATTCCTCCAAGTTAAGTTGACCACTGAACTAATACTAGTGAAAAAAGTCTTTTAACTCTACTTAAAAGTCGTGTACAATTTTAGCTTCTATTCCAACTTGAGGTTTGTCATGTCCGAAAGTCTTCTCCAAGTTGCCTCCAGCAATAAATTTCGTATTCTGGTCAACTTTCCATACTCCGTCAGCGGTTAGAGTCACCTGAAATGTGGAGAATATCTCATTAAAATCTTACACAGCTCGACCCTTATTTTTTCTGTTGATTTATGGTTGGTCATAGATGAGAAAACACAAGATTGTGGTGAGTTAAAAAAGCGATAGATTCTTTGCCCAATTCTTATTTCATACTGATTGATATTGGAATCCACACTACCTGTTATAGCAGTTTGAGTCAACTTAAGAATTTAATTTTATTTTTAATTTAAATCAAGTTAACTTTAAAATCTTTTCCAACCAACAGTCAGCCATTTTGAAATGTTACAAATTGGCTAAATACAAAATCAAACAAAATGTGGATTCTTCATGGGTCTCTTCCACACTGGGTAAGAAGGCATTTGACAGAATCTTAATGACTATAAAACGTTGTGATTCCTAATGCTTCTGGCCAGAGGTTTGAAAGGCTTTCGCTCATTTATTTACACCCTCGGTAGCTAAGCAGAAATCCGTAATGTTAAGTTCGTATATAACAATTAATGATACTCACACCACTACCCTTTCCGATCTCCTTATGCACATCGACAGTAGCTCTTACGTTGTCGTTTGCATTGTTCCATTTGAACTTGCTTCCCAGGACACTGCTGTCACCATCAGCACCGAGCGTTCTCTGTCCGTATGCTTGTCCCTCGAAACGACCTCTATGATCGTTGAAGATGTCTCCCTTGTAACCGCCTCGACCCTGTGGAAATACAGTTTAGTTAGAAAAACGTTTGGAAATAATTATCGGGAGCATTTATTATTCATAACGGTCCATTGAATATCTGTGAAGTGTTAAAGCCATCAGTGTTTGGTTGCGTAGCACCCCAAATCGAACAAAAAATATCAACAAAATCGAACCATGTTCTTCAGTATCTATTTGTTCTATCTTTTTGAGGTTAGCATAATTTTCTGTAGTCAAATATAAATATTATATTTTAGTATCGTAAAATTATAACGGTAAAGATTAAGTAGCGGAGCCGATGCACTGAGCTTCCTGGAGTATTGTCTCGGCATTTTAAAATACCCCTGTTTATTAACAAATATATAGTAAAGTTACTTACGTATAATCCAGCATCACTGCCGCCCAAAGTGCCGAAGATTTTGCCTCCACCAACGTTACGAGTAAATTGCAATTTTTTGAAAAATTCGTTTTCGTCCATTCCTGGTAGTTTGTATACTTGAGCGTAGGAGCAAGCCATGAGAGCGACGAAACACAACAAAACGGTAGACTGCATGGTGAACTGAAACATATAGAAGAGATTATAACATTATGCTTATAGATAGGTATGTATAAGGGACAGGCAGAGTTTAAGTACCGATACCCTTTCGACCGTATTGTTTTATAAGTCCCATTAGGAGGTGAGCCAATTAAACTTATCTGGGGAGAAAACTTAAGCCACAAACGGCAATAAAAGAAGAATCTAAAACTTAAACTCAACCCAATAGTACCAAAAAAGTGATATTGGCTATGCAAGATAGGAAGGTAATAATAATGTCTTTAAGAGCCAATATCCCGTAAAGGACCACCGTAAGATCTATTAAAACTTCACCTTGTTAAAACTGTTACTTCTTCTCTCCACAAGGGACTGTTGTGAACTATGCCTTCCTCAATCCTAAACCGATCATTTATACTAGCTTCAATATCTGAGGTGAATTCCCTGTGCCGAGATGAACGGGGACTTATTTGTGATAACGTGAGTCAGACGTAGTTCATAATAATCTTTCTTACTGAGCGATTTTAATGTAACGGGATAATTGTAAGATAGTGTGTGTGAATGCATAGTAGTACGGTGATAAGATGGAGTAGTAAATAGTGCATAACATCGCGGCTGTTTTCGAATTAATAGAGATCGGCAGAAGCGTTTCTGTATAGTACCAATTTCACCAGTTATACACCGTGAAATTTGAATCATAGTTTTGCTAGAACAAACGTTGTTCAGAACATGGTCTACTACCATTCTACAGCATCCAATAAAATAAAAAAACATGATTGGTTTTTGAAAAAACACAAAAAAGCAAAGTTTAAAATATCAAGATTATCGTTACTCCCTACAACACAGACACCACGCATGGGACACAACATTGTTTACAGGGAAATCTACCTCCATAAACGAAATTTAGTAAGCAGTAGATAATCTTGACATTTTAAATTTTGTCTTTTTTATGTTTTTTCAAAAACCAATTATGTTTTTTTTTTATTGGATGCTGTAGAATGGTAGTAGACCATGGTTTGAATAACGTTTGTTCTAGCAAAACTGTGATTCAAATTTCACGGTGTATACGTTGGTTTATTCACCATTTACCTCAGACTTCATTATTTTTGTAACTATGTTATGCTTCATGCATTTGGTAGAGTAACATAAACCTTCCGAAATAATTTGAATGTTATCTCCTCCCATGATAAATGCTGTCAGTAGTTAATCGAAATAACAACAACAAATTACTTGATATGAAATCAAGCAACATATCTTTCAAAAGAAACAGGGAACGCCTTCCGGCATTGTTAAAACAATCAATGTATACCTAGAAAAAAAAATTGACAGCTTAAAGTAAAGTTTAAAAATCGAGTCATTGATCTAGACATTGGTCGTGACTATTCAATTAAATGACTTATGTTATAAAAAAGACTAACTGACCAAAATTAGCAAAGCAGCCGCAATTGAAATTCCAAAATTCAATGCTGATCGAATATGTGCTGAATTGGTCCCACATTTTAAGAAAGAAAGAAAAAATGCGTTTATTGGCATTACAGCAGCATTGTTATAATGATTATAATGCCAAAAGGGCCTCAGCTCAGCATACTATCAGATGACAACACGAAGTGTACCACCTGACGCTGATTTTCAGCTACAAACCACGAGTGGCATATGCTAGAATAATAAACAGGGAAGTATGTGTCCGTTTTAATAAATTAGGTATCAGAATAAATTTACGGTAATGTAATAAAAGATAGGATAATATGAAAAGCTTACAAAAACAAATAAACTGTTGTGACATACATCTGTGTGTGTGTTGTGTTGTGAATAAATACCCAATATCTGTGTCATAATAACTAGCAAACTTTAACTGTGCCAAAATGTATTAAATACCTAACTAGGGCGGTTCTTAAATTACATATATATTTAATTTATAATTTATGATAACCGGGATATCCATACCTTATCTTACAAGATATGACAAATCGTCTGGAGATGACGTCTACATTTCTGATGAAGTAGTTACCTAATGCGTTTGATTTCTTTGGGCTCAAAGAAATGCAATTTTTTTTAACCAACAAAAATAAGAGGTTCTTTAAGTCGACACATACTATTGGTGGCCCATTTGTGGTGGTACAATTTTTTTATGTGTCTGGAAAACCCATGGATTCACCTAAACGCAACTTATGTTCCGCGAAAATCAGTAGTTTAGAAGTTGTGATTTTTTTATTTATTGTATTAAAACGTTGGTCGTTGGTCTAGCGGTCGCAAGCGCTACTGCTGAGCATGAGGTCCTGGGTTCGATTCCCGGGTCGGGAAAAGTGTTATTGGGTTTTCTATCTGAAAGGAGACTGAAACGATTACATGCACTCTTGGGCCTGAATAGTAACGAGATGTAAATGGTGTGAATTTATAGATTCATACATACATTAGTGTATTGCAGTGACTAGTTGCTATCCCACAATTCACATAGCGATCCATAGTTTCAACAAAATCCAATCCATCAATTCCAAAACAATCCATTATAACAATTCCAAGTCAATCGTGTGAGCGATCTTCGGTGTCCAGTGTGAAAGCAAGGATCGTACAATACAAGGTAGGCAGGGTCAGAATCCGTAAAAATCATAGCAGTGATCGTTGAAAATGAAAAATAATTGAAAAAGCACTCAAAACAAATCCGAAAACACGAAATAAGTGACAGCTGTCTAGTTCTAGTAGAGATGGGCGTTGCGACAACGAACCGTTTACAAAGACCGTTTTGTGATGACGAAACCGTTTTACGTCCTGAGTTCAACTTCAAACAGTCTTCATTGCACAACCAGTCTTCGAATTACTTGGTGCGATTTTTACATCTAAGAAAATACAGTCAGGTACAATGGTTCAACTATCTATCACACTCGTAAAACAGTCCTTCCAATAAAAAGTGAACTCTTAAAAAGTGAACTCTTTGAAATGAAATACAGTCAGTAATGTATTACCAGTTGTAAATGCTGTCGTTCGTGATGCGAAAAAAACATTTCATACATTTCAAATCGTTGATAGTTTTAAGAAACTGCGCTCGACGAAAAGGCAATTCTATTCCACGTTGGATAAGTTTCGTCCTTTAACCGTTTTCGTCGTCGGGAAAACGGTTTCGGTCGCCAAAAATTCGAGAATGACCCACCACTAATGTGTCAAATTGTCAATATCAGTCTGCCAGTGCAGATTATGTACTGCCAGTGACATAGACAAAAAAATAAAACTGATTTTAATCGATATGAAATTGTTAATCATTATTTTGGTTTTTCAGTAATTAATGATGTTTTGTTTAAATTAAATGCATTATATTGTATAAAAGTATATTTAGTGCATTTAATTACTTTGAGTTAACTATATTACCTAGTGCTACCTAGTGGGTAGGTTTTCTTTTTGTAGTTGTGTAATCGATTACTTTAATCGATAATCTCACGAAAACTATCTTTATCATATTTCTCCGCTTCCAGATTGAGAATTTAGCAGATTTTTGATATTCAAGGGTAAAAAAACATAACAAATTTTTTAGATCATATCTCAAGTTATTACATTTGGGCCCATCATTTTCCATCTCCTTTCTCAGTAGCAGCTTGGAGTCTGGATTTGTGCCCGGTTGATGGCAATAGGCTCGCCCCCTATTACATTGGACTTAAACATAACTGGCGAAATGTGGGTGTACCTGCTACAGGTACACCTCTGCCCAACCCTTCGGGGAAACAAGGCGTGATGTTATGTTATGTTATGTTGTTACTCATCTATCTATATTATCTAAGTACTAACAGTCGCTCGGATCGATCTGTCAGATTAAGCTACGCTTGCCGGAGTTGGTCCGTGGATGGGTGACCATTTCTAAATACCGAGACTCCTCCATGCCTCGGAAAGCACGTTAAGCGTTGGTCCCGGCTGTCATTCGTGGATCTTTGACAGTCGTTACGGGTCGTCAGAAGCCCGAAAGTCTGACAACCAGTCTTACCAAGGGGTATCGTATTACCCAGTTACTGGGTTGTGGAGGTCAGATAGGCAGTCGCTCCATGTAAAATACTGGTATTCAGCTGTATCCGGTTAGACTGGAAGCCGACCCCAATATAGTTGGGAAAAGGCTAGGCAGAACATAATTATTAAATAGTTAAAAAAAAAGTAATGCTAAATAATTAAGGCTGGGGTAAATGGTGTATAAACCAACATAACTGGCGAAATGCGTACTATACTGAAACGTTTCTGCCTATCCATAATAATTCGACAACAGCCGTGATTTATGCATTATTTACTACTCAATCTTATCGCCGTACTATACATTCATACACATTACCGTACAATTATTATCCCGTTACATTTTATAATCGCTCAGTAAGAAAGATTATTATGAGTTGCGACTGACTCACGTCATCTCAAATAAGTCCCCGTTTTTCTCGGTTCAGGGAATTCACCTCAGATACTGAAGCCAGTATAAATGATCGATACGGGATTGAAGAAGGTATAGTTCACAATAGTTCCTTGTAGAGAGAACAAGTAACAGTTCAGATAAGGTGTGTATTTTGCCAGTAAGGTACTAGGAAACAACATCATGGGGCTTCTAGGAGAGTCCTATGGAACACAGGCCTGTTAAAGGCTCTTAATATCCAGATTAATACCAATCTTGAATTGTTAATGTCACCCTTTTGGTGCTTTTGGGTTGAGTTAAAGTTTTAAATTCTTCATTACTTGCCGTTTAAAGCATCTACAGTAAAATACGGGTGGCCTTTGAAGACTGCCTTGACATTGACTTCTATTTGTTGTATCCTGGGTTCGAACTCGGGTTGGGCAGTGTTTCGGAAACTTTCAGAAGCAGCTCGTAATTGCCAGAAAATGGCAATAGGCTCGCTCTCTATTATACTTATGAAACTTATCAAACAGAACTGGCGAAAGATTACTTATCCCTCATACGTACCTATAAACATAATGTCACGTTGTGTTAATAATCTTTTCTTTATAATATTTCAGATCACCATGCAGTCCACCGTTCTATTGTGTTTCGCTGCTCTCGTGGCTTGCTCATACGCACACTACAGGTTACCAGAATTGGATGAAAGCAGGTGGTTAAAAGACTTGCATTTTGAGCGCAATGCTGGTAGAGGCAAAGTCTTTGGCACGTTGGGTGGCAATGATGCTGGATTATTCGTAAGTATTAACTGTATATTTGTCAAAAGATGAACAGTTGCGTTTTGAAAGAGCCTGAAGGCTAGAGACGATACTCATGGAAGCTCAGAGCGTCGGCTACGCTTCAACTCATCTCAGGAACATATATTATATTATTACCCTATATTTAATATTATATTTGAGTACAGAAAAATATACAAACCTCAGCCAGCTAGAAAATATAGGTGCTGAAGAGCATGATTCTATATTGTTAATATTTATGGTTCATTTTGGGGTGCTAAGCAACCAAACGCTGATGGCGCTAACACTTCACAGATATTCCATGGACTGTTATGAATAATTAATGCTCACGATAATTGTTTCCAAACGTTTTTCTAACTAAACCATAATTACACAGGGTCGAGGCGGTTACAAGGGAGACATCTTCAATGATCATAGAGGTCATCTCGAGGGACAAGCGTATGGAGAGAGATCGCTCGGTGCTAATGGTGACAGCAGTGTCCTAGGAACCAAGTTCAAGTGGAACAATGCAAACGACAACGTAAGAGCTGCCCTCGATGTGCATAAGGAACTTGGAAAGAGTAGTGGTGTAAGTGATATTTTTTTTATCAACAATCTTAAACATTAGGTACAGGTTTCTCACCACCTGCCGATGGTGAAGTAAATGTGCGAAAGACTTTCTCTCCCTCCCCTCCAGCCAGAAGCATTTGAAATAACAACATTTTATAGTCAGTAAGATTCTGTCAATTCCCTTTTTGCCCAGGGTGGAAGAGACCTATGAAGTATCCACATTTTAAAACAGCTGACTGTTCCTTGGAAAAGATTCTGAAGTTAACTTATTGTTGACTCAAACTGCTGTCAAACAGAGTTTTGATTCCAATATCAACCAGTGCGAAACAGGAATTGGATAACGAATTTATCACTTTTTTATTTTACATCAATCTTGTGTTTACTTATCTATGAATCTATGTTCGACATTAAATAAGCAGCAATGAATATGATCGATCTGGAGCAAGGCTTTAAAACAATATTTTCCATATTTAGGCAACACTGACCGGTGATGGAGTGTGGAAAGTTGACAAGAACACCAGATTCGTTGCTGGAGGCATCGTGGAGAAGACCTTCGGACATGATAAACCCCAAGTTGGACTGGAAGCTAAAATTGAACACGACTTTTAAGTAGAATTAAAAGACTTTCTTGATTACAGTCAGTTATGTAATTAACTAAAATTTGAGTCATAATTGATAGTTTTCAGTCAGATCTTTTTAGATAGGGCGTCAACTTTAGACACCTCTTTTCTGTATTTATGCGTTCATTGTATAACTAATATGAATATAGGTAACTTGATTGTGTTCGTTTCCGTATTATTTATTTATTTCTACTTAACTTTTAGGTTAATATGTGCCAAACTGTTTTGTATTGTAAATAGATTACTTAATTTCGTAAAATTGTAAATATTAATTACAGTTTCTGTAAATAAAATCCAAAGACAAAAAACTAGTTTTTTACTTAACACCATACTGCTTAGTTGTGCTTATCAACTTATAAAAAATTTATTCATAAGCAAAAAATAAACCCTAAGTCTAATTAAGCTCCTAAATTAATGTAAATTACTAATGTTGAGTCGGCGCCAAACAAACAATCAACGCAGATCAATCAAGCAGCGTTGATAGTTGTGTTAAATATAATAAAAGACATATTATCATAATTTGAATTTAGAGCGAACTACCATGAAGCAGCCATAATTTTACTTAGCGTCTTTATATTTGTATGGCACCAACTCAAAATTAGTAATTTACATTAATTTAGGAGCTTATTTAGACTAGAGGTTTATTTATTTTGCTTTTCAGTTTATTTTTCGTCAGTTTATTTTAATGTTATAAAGTTTTTTTTTTTTTTTTGCACTTTTTAGTTTCCTTTTCAAGCAGTACTTATTTATTTAATAAGCTCTACCAACTACTGCTTACACTTCTTACATTAAAAAAAATGCTATTCAAACTTTCTAAATTGCAACAAGCTTGAAAAAATTATTTAAAGGTACATATATAGGTAAAAACCACCACAATAACCAAAATTATATTATGTTAATTGACAACTTGGGTACATGTCAAGTTTGCAATACAAGTAAATTTAATACTTAGGAAAGAATATGTTAAATATAAGATGCTTTTATATTTAACATTTTTTTTTTTTTTTTTTTAATATTTAAAACCTTGTATATTATGGAGAGTTAGATCCCAACACCGTTCTTCTTTGTGGAGGACAAAGTGGACTAATAAGTCTAGGTGGAATTCTTTTCGGAGCACGAAATTTAAGGAATGCGAGCAGTGGCAGCTAGTCGATTATTCCTTTAAAAATATTACCTACAAACATTGTGTTGTTTAAACATCTTCGTTTTTCTAAAGAGTGTGTGTTGAAGAACTTCAATCTGTTTTTGCAAGAAGGTGTTTTTTAGCTATACATAAATACATAATCAGCCTATAACGTTCCCACTGCTAGACACAGGCCTCCTCTCTGTGAAAGGGTTTTTAGCTATGTCAACAGAAAAAACTAGATGCCAAACGAAGCGTTTTGGAACGGGTTCTAGACACAAACTATTCGTAACATGGTGCAGCCGCCACACCACACTACAGTATTCTAAGTATGCTACGTTCCAAACCATAGTAAAGTTTTAGGATTTGATTTTTGTTCTACTTTCACTAAAACCTTGAGCCCCAGACACAAGCCTTGTGGGACTGTAGAGGAGATGTTATATACGTTAGATTGATAAGCGTTAACTCATAACCACGACAAAGAAAGATCTATCTGTTAACAGACTTGTTCCGCCACTGAGCAATAACCACATAAAATCTATACGTCCATCTTAATTTTGTCAACGTTTGCCAAAGAGATCGAGTCAGTTTGACGTTCGAAAAGTGCTGATTCTCAGCCTAGTTTGAATAAATGAATTTTGAATTTTTTGAATTTTGAATTTACCTGCCCGCATTTCCAAAACCATCTGAAGGTATTCATTATTGATCATCAGCACGGATTTGTTGGATCACTATCAACAAGTACAAATCTGGTTCTGGTGGAAATTTTAATTGGAGCTGTTAATGCTGGCCATCAGGCTGACGTCATTTGTACTGACTTCAGCAAGCCTTTGATAAAGTTTCCCACAAAATCCTTTCTTATAAGTTGCGTGCTTAAGGTGTCACTAAGCTGTACTTGAATTGGTGAATTCATTTTAAACACATAGATCTTTCTTTGTCGTGGTTATCGGTTAACGGTTTTCAATCTAACGTATATAACATCTCTTCTACAGTCCCACAAGGCTCGTATCTGGGGCCCAAGGTTTTAGTCAAAGTAAAACAAAAATCTAAACTTTACTTTACGGTTTTCAATAGTTGTAGCGATCTAATCGACTCAAACTTGAATTCCTCTAAGCACAAATACAAAATTAAAAAAAAAAAAAAGAATTTTGCCTTTATGATGCTTTTTATATTTAACATATTTTTTCCTTAGTATTAAGTTTACTTGTATTGGAAACTTGACATGTATCCAAGCTGTCAATTAGCATAATACAATTTTGGATATTGTGATGTTTTTTACCTGTATGTACCTTTATGTAATTGTTTCACTATTGTTGCAATTTATTAAGTTTGAATGGCATATTATTTTTTAATGTTAGAAATGTAAGCAGTAGTTGGTAGAGCTTATCAAATGAATAAGTACTGCGTGAAAAGGAAATTAAAAAGTGAAAAAAAAAAAATTGTAAAGACCAAAATAAACTGACGAAAAAGAAACTGAAAAGCAAAAAATTAACCTTTAGTCTAAATAAGCTCCAAAATTAAGGAAAATTACTAATTTTGAGTTAGTGCCATAAATGTAAAGACGCTAAGTAAAATTATGGCTGCTTCATGGTAGTTCGCTCTAAATTCAAATTATGATAATATGTCTTTCATTATATGTAACACAACTATCAACGCTGTTTGATTGATCTGCGTTGATTGTTTGTTGGGCCCCGACTCAACATTAATAATTAACATCAATTTAGGAGCTTATTTAGACTAGGGTTGATAAGCACAACTAAGCAGTATGGTGTTAAGTAAAAACCAAGTATTTTTGTCTTAGGATTTTATTTACAGAAACTGTAATTAATATTTACAATTTTACGAAATTAAGTAATCTATTTACAATACAAAACAGTTTGACACTTATTAACCAAAAAGTTAAGTAGAAATAAATAAATAATACGGAAACGAACACAATCAAGTTACCTATATACATATTAGTTATACAGTGAGCGCATAAATGTAGAAAAGAGATATCTAATGTTGACGCCCCATCTAAAAAGATCTGATTGGAAATTATCAATTATGACTCAAAATTGAGTTTATCACATAACTGACTGTAATGAAAAAAGTCTTTTAATTCTACTTAAAAGTCGTGTTCAATTTTAGCTTCTAGTCCAACTTGGGGTTTGTCATGTCCGAAGGTCTTCTCCACGATGCCTCCAGCAACGAATCTGGTGTTCTTGTCAACTTTCCACACTCCATCACCGGTCAGTGTTGCCTAAATATGGAAAATATTGCGTTAAAGCCTTGCTCCAGATCGATCATATTCATTGCTGCTTATTTATTGTCGAACATAGCTTCATAGATAAGTAAACACAAGATGAATGTGAAATAAAAAAGTGATAACTTCGGTATTCGATTCCTGTTTCGCACTGATTGATATTGGAATCAAAACTCTATTTGACAGCAGTTTGAGTCAACAGTAAGTCAACTTTAGAATCTGTTTCAAGTTACAGTCAGCCATTTTAAAATGTGGATACTTCATGGGTCTTTTCCACCCTGGGCAAGAAGGGAATTGACAGAATCATACATAATACATAACATCACGCCTTGATTCCCCGAAGGGTTGGGCAGAGGTGAACCTGTAGCAGGTACACCCACATTTCGCCATTTATGTTTAAGTCCCATGTACTAGGGGGCGAGCCTATTGCCATCAACCGGGCACAAATTCAGGCTCCGGGCTGCTACTGAGAAATTCCATATAGAAAAACCCAATAACACTTTTCCCGACCCGGGAATTGAACTCAGGAACTCATGCTGAGCAGTAGTGCTTGCGACCACTAGACCAACGAGGCAGTCCGCCCAGAGAAAGTAGAAAGTCTTTCGCACATTTACTTCACCATCGGCAGGTGGGGATAAACCTGTAATGTTTAAGATCGTTGATAAAAGAATATTACTTACACCACTGCTCTTTCCGAGTTCCTTATGCACATCGAGGGCAGCTCTTACGTTGTCGTTTGCATTGTTCCACTTGAACTTGGTTCCTAGGACACTGCTGTCACCATTAGCACCGAGCGATCTCTCTCCATACGCCTGTCCCTCGAGATGACCTCTATGATCATTGAAGATGTCTCCCTTGTAACCGCCTCGACCCTGTGTAATTACGTTTTAGTTAGTAAAACGTTTGGAAACAATTATCGTGAGCATTAATTATTTATAACAGTCCATGGAATATATGTGGAGTGTTAGCGCCATCCTTGTATGGTTGCTTAGCACCCCAAAATGAAACATAAATATTAACAAAATAGAATCATGCTGTTTAGTACCTATATTTTCTATCTGGCTGAGATTTGCATATTTTTCTGTACTCAAATATAATGTAATAATAGATGTTCCTGAGAGGAGCTATCGCTCTGGGCATCCATGAGTGTCGTATCTACCCTTAAGGCTCTTTAAAAACACCCGTGTTCATCTTTTGACAAATAAATAGTTAAATTACTTACGAATAATCCAGCATCATTGCCGCCCAAAGTGCCAAAGACTTTGCCTTTACCAGCATTACGCTCAAAATGCAAGTCTTTTAACCACCTATTTTCACTCAATCCTGGTAGCCTGTGGTCTGCGTATGAGCAAGCCACGAGAGCAGCGAAACAAAATACAACGGTGGAATGCATGGTGATCTGAAATATAATAGCGATTATTAACACAACATGACATTATGCTTATAGGTACGTATGAGGGATAAGCAGAGTCGGTGCCCATACCCTCTCGCCAGTTCTGTTTGATAAGTTCCATTAGGGAGCGAGCGGCATAAATTCAAACTACGAGCTGCTACTGAAAATTTCCGAAACACTGCCCAACCCAAAGTTTGAGCCCAGGATACTACAAATAGAAGTTGCTGTCGAGTCAGTCTTCAAAGGCCACCCGCGTTTTACCGTAAATGCTTTTCATCATCATTATCATCAGCCTATAAATGTTCCCACTGCTGGGACACAGGCCTCCTTTCTGTGAGAGGGAGTGGGCCGTAATCCACCACGCGGGCCCAGTGCGGGTTGGTAGATGTCACATGTCTTCGAATTTTTGGTTCTAGGACATGCCGGTTTCCTCACGATGTTTTCCTTTACCGTTTTTGAGAGCAGTGATGATGAAATAATTTACACAAAGTAAAGCGCCTGTCTGGGTTCGAACCTACGACCTACAACTCGTAAATTGCGGCTGTTATCACTAGGCCACCACTGCCCTTGATGCTTTTAATGGCAACTAAAGAATAATTTAAAACTTATTCTCAACCCAAAAGCACCAAACGGGTGATATTAACAATTCAAGATTGGTATTAATCTGGATATTAAGAGCCCATAGGACTCTCCATGAAGCCCCATGATATTGTTTACTAGTAACTGATAAAATACACACCTTATCAAAACTGTTACTTGTTCTCTCCACAAGGAACTGTAGTAAATTATGCCTTCCTCAATCCCAAACCGATCATTTATACTAACTTCAGTATCTGAGGTGATTTCCCTGTATTGAAAGGAACGGGTACTTATTTTGAGTTGACGTGAGTCATACGAATTTCATAATGATCTTCTTTACTGAGCGATTCAATATTTGTGACGGCATACACGGACCGTAGTGTGAGTGAATGCATAATAGTACGGAGATAAGATTGAGTTGTTAATAACGTGTAATATCACGGCGGTTTTCGAATATATTAAATAGGCAGAGGCGTTTGCAGTAGGTACCGTACACCCACATTTCGCCAGGCTCTATGTTTGTTTTTTACTGTTAATTCCTGCAATCCCTCTTAATAACATAATCAGCCTATAATGTTTCCACTGCTGCAACACAGGCCTCCTCTCTTCGAGAGGGAGTTAGCTGTAATCTTCCACGCGGGCCCAGTGCGAGTTGGTAGATGTTACATGTCTTCGAATTTTGGTTCTAGGACATGCCGGTTTCCCCACGACGTTTTTCTACACCATTCGTACGTTTTTCTTAATATTTTTTAATTCTTGCGTTTCTCGTGCCATACATAGTAACTCCTAGCTTCCTAAACCTAATATAACAAATCAAACCAAATCTCATGTTGATTGCTGAAATAGGTTGACCGTCAACTGGCATTAGGCAACCGATTACAATCATAAGGTTTAAATAAACTTGGTTTGCCATAAGGCATTATTCAAACAATCAATACGTACCATTGATATTATATATCTACATTTATATAGGGTGACTGGTAATTTGACGTATTCCTTCCAGGACGTGATAGTGTGACCCATTTGCAACAATTAAGCACCCCATAAAGCCTAGGCAATTTTTAAATATTTCTACAATTAGCAAATTCGACCTTTGCCAGCCCTATCGATTGTTTCATCGGCACCTCTAAATATTTTCTTAACATTTGTAGCTCGTTAGGTAGCTGATTAAATGAAGATGTCTTTTCCGTAATTTGTACGCTTAATGCCATAGTAAAATATCGAGATAACTGGTGTCAAAGTTTATGTACTTAAATGATTTTTGAAAATGGTTAGTAAACTTCTGCCTCAAAATTTTTACCTGTTTGATCTTTTAGAAAATTTGGTAACATCGAAAGGTTTATTAAAGTATTAGGTATCCCATGGAAATGCAAAGAAGGCCATTCAATTTGAGAGTTTAGAGAAAACTGTTATTTAGTGACGAATTCTGTAAATTTTTCAAAATAACATAAAAATTGGGTTTTCTCGATTCCCATGATTTTTCGCCTAGGCTTTATGGGGTGCTTAACTGTCGCAAATGGATGACACTATCACATCCTGGAAGGAATACGTCAAATTACCAGTCACCCTGTATACTAACTACCATTGATTTGTCTACATAGAAAATAGTTAGGTCCTAACAAAAAGCTATGATAACCACACAGACACTGAAACTGATCGTGACTGTCCAATTAAATTACTTAAGTAATACGAGCTTAATAATAGTCAAAACTGATAAAAAACCATGAGCAAAACATTGTACGTTTAATTAAAATAAAAATACAAAATTCGTCACACATGTGAAATTAACCTTCAGAGCCAAAATTAATTACCTAACTGAGACAGTTTTATCTACATTATTTATGTAACTAATTAATGACATCGTCACTTTATTTACGTGTTTAGATAGCCGGGACTCCATACCTGGGGGCCTACCACCAGCTCAAAAGCAGTATTATTTTAATGTTACTTCAGTGTGGGAAAGAGATGAAGCTCTACAGGACGTATAACTCCATCTCTTTCTCCCACTGAAGTAATATTAAAATAATACTGCTTTTGAGCTGGTGGTAGGCCCCCTTATCTTACAAGACGCGACAAAACGTATGGACGTCTACGTTTCTGATGACGTAAAAACCTAATGCGTTAGATTACTTCGCGCACTAAGAAATGCAATGTTCTTTTTTGCTGATCAACGAAGCGTGAAATTAACTTAGTGATAGCTTAGACTGGTTTATTTTACTAACGGTAAATATTTCTTACAACGCCTGAAGGTGGTGTTTAGGAATTCCCCTTGGTAATGATTTGACAGTCAAATCACTGCAATTACAATAGAATGTTTGGTATAATGTTGTATAAGTTATATAATTTTGGATCGTTTGCAACGTTGGGACCACTGGGACGCAAGATTTATCTACTGATTAGTTTATTATTATTGTGTCGTTTATTGCATTTTTATAAATATTAATTACATTTTTAAACATTTTTATAAAAAATAGTTTTTTATTTAATTGTGTCCAATTTTATACAAACTAAAACAACAAACCTACAAATCAATCATTCAGAATTTAAGCTAAGAAAATGCGACGTAGTCATATTTTTTTATGGACAAAAATATTTCGAATTAATTTTAATTTTTTTTCGCCTGTGTGTTTTAATTAAATAATCGTGACTTTTTCAAATTATTTTGTATGAAAAATTAATAAAAAAAAAATTGAGAAATAATTCATATTATGCCAGTTGATTCTTTGACATGGTCTAATTAATAGCCTAGAGTTATAGGATATCAAAAGGAACACATTGTACAGGGCAAAGTACTTCGGTAACCCAGGTAGGTACCCTCTAAATTCAAAATTCAAATTCAAAATATTTTATTTCACATAAACCTACATGGGCACTCATGAAACGTCAGAAGCTAGGTGCACGGTTCCAATTGGTCGTTTCCTATGGAGAAGAGCCGGCAAGGAACTCCACGGTTACTCTTTTAAAAATAATTGGCTTTTACAATACTTTCAAATAACAGTGTTACTAGTTATGGGAGGACAGTGTAGGTAACGTCTTTCAATAATTACCAGGTACTTAACGAAATAGAAAATGGTCAACAGATCTACAATCGACTAAGCCTACAGCGTTCTCACATTCACAAAATAGAAAAGAATCTATACAAAAAATAAATAAATTAATAAAAATAAAAACCTATTTTTAACCGACTTCCAAAAGGAGGAGGTTCTCAATTCGTCTGTATGTTTTTTTTTTTTTTTTTGTGTGTTTGTTATGCGATTACTCCGCCAGTTATGAATAAATTTTGATGATATTTTTTTTTTGGTAGATCATACTTCAGAGGTGGTCCAATATAAATTTTATTAACTTTGCTTGGGTAGTTTTTGAGTTAGCTTCAATTATACGTATTTTTTCCCACTTAGTAAGTAGATGATATGATAACTTCTTGTCACTGTTATTTACATAGCAGGTAGTGGTAATAGAATTTGTGTGGGGTAGGTACCACAACTAATAAGTGAAAAATAAAAACTTTTTACAAAAAAAAAAACAACCGACTTCAAAAAAAAAACACTACAAAGTGAAAAATAACTTTAATTTCGGAAGTCGGTGACAAAGAACGAAAATTCAAAACCAAAGACACCGACTTCCGAAATTAAAGTTATTTTTCACTTTGTAGTGTTTTTTTTTTTAAGTCGTTTGTTTTTTTTTTTGTAAATAGTTTTTTATTAATAGGCAATTACATGATTGCTACATCAACTGTAATACATCTGAGTAATTATCATGTCCACAAAAGTCACTAATAAAGAGTTGAAATTATAATTATGTCAAATAATAGGATCAATATGTCAAGGACATGGTAATTTGGGAGCAGTTAATAGACCTTTACATAATTATGCCGTTAATGAGGTACCAGGGAAGCCACATGTGCAGAAGGAATTATTGCCAAACTTCTTTGTCTTCAACGTAGTCTTTAATTTTATAATATGCTTTCTTGATAAGGACACGTTTGATGTGGGTTTTGAATTTCCCATTGCTATGTTCTGTAACCGACTCTGAGATTGTCAGTAATACCATGCCGTTGCTGGCCTTCCTTGAGGAGCTCGGGTGGTTCGAATAATCGGTTTTCCCACCCGTATACGCAAGATACGCGCATTTTCGTGGAGTTGCGGACACCAGCACGTGAGTTAGTGATCTATGCATAACGCTCTCTCATTTACAAATCATTCACCCTTTCATTTTTGCATAATTTTAAGTTACCCATTTATTTTATTTTTCTGCATGTTTACATTGTCTAAATTCAATTGCATAAGATAATGATAAGTAGAAGCGCGGAGTGTCCTAGCACAAGCAATTCTTTGCTTAAAAGGTGATCTCCAATTATATTGTATCTAAATGCCTTTAGTAATTGAAATAAACATTTTTATTATTTATTTTTATTCTGTATTATTTAAACGCAAGCCAAAAAATCTCCAATAGTGTTGTTATAACAATCATCTCAGCTGATCAATACAATGCTAAATATAAACATTCAGTGTGTTAACAAGGTCAACTGAATTGACCTTTGTTGATAGGGTATTCACTTTTTCACACAAGCGATGGGTTTTGTTTGACAAGAAAAACGTGCCGTGTAAAGAATTTCACGGGGATTATTTTGGCTGATTGTATCTACATGTAGCTATTAATAAGCTTGTGTACAACTTTATACAACCTGAAATAGTCCTTCACGTCCCTACATAGGTTACTTCCAGGCAAGCGTACACTTAAGTCAACGGAATTATCGCTTACCATCACATGAGCAGCAACTGTCCGGTGGTTCCCATATACATACAGGGAAAGTATTTCGGTAACCAAGGTACCCTCTGAGATTGTCGGTAATACCATGCCATTGCTGGCCTTCCTTGAGGAGCTCGGGTGGTTCGTATAATCGGTTTTCCCACCCGTACGCAAAATACGCGCTTTGTCGTGGAGTTGCGGACACCAGCCCGTATTACATATTACTGATAGGTGAGCACAGTATAATAAAGTAACAGTATTATTGTTGCGCTACATATGCTATATACACTGAGATTTCGAAGCGCGTCGACTCGGCCATTTTCTATAAAGATATAATACTGTTACTTATTTATACTGTGACGTGAGTAAGTGGTCACTCACACGCATGCCAAAAAATCCCCAATAATTATTGTTATTACAATCATCTCAGCTAACCAACACAAAACTAAATGTAAACATTAATTATTATTGCACTGATAACAAGGTCAACTGAATTCACCTTTGTTGATAAGAGGGATTCACTTCTTCACACAAGTGATGCGTTTTGTTTGACTGTCTGTGAGTCACGAGAAACGTGCCGTATGAAGAATTTCACGGGGATTATTTTGGCTTTTAGTATTTTGTTTTCCTTGTTCTATTTTTAATTGGCTGCTATTTTTTCTGTGATAGGTGTTTATACGAGTACAAATTATTTTTCCTTGAGTTTTAATACTTAGGTAGAACTTAGTTTAACATTTTATTTTGCAGTTTCCTCTTGCCTGTACTGTAAAGACCAACGTCTTTGTGCTTATCTTCATCATTGTCAAGCGTTGTTATTTTTTTAACATTGGATCATTTTATGAAATGCCCACAACTCTATTTAACTGCATTTAAAAAATACCTGATAGCCAAATGTCTTATAGCCTAACAGATTTTTTTAATGATCGTACTTATTTTCTATCATTATGACATCTCTACGATCTCAAAACTAACACTTCTTAGATTTAAAGTAATTTTATAGATTTTTTTTGTAATTAATAACTGCGTCACATCTTTTTTTTTTGTATGTATAAATTCAGACTTAACCAAAAAAAATTGTACGCCTATGGCAAAACATATAGATCCCATTCCCAAATCTTATTTTAAGACCATGCATATCTATTGTATATGTACGAATTCATGTTTTAAAAAAAATCTTAACTTATTTGACTATTGTTTTAAATCGGTTGAAGTAACATTGAACGACACACAATAGAAGCTTTATTGTTATTATGTCCGGGGGCGTTAAGTACCCCGCTAAGTGACAAGCAATCAAAAAAACAGTGACACTCCGGGAGAGCAGAAAGAAGTTAAACTTGAAAAAAAAAATCAGCACCACGGTAATCAACACGTTGATGTCTTTTGAATGGTCAAAAGCTGGCGTCGAAATTAATGGTTTAATCCCATCTCAAAAATGCCCAACGCGCCTAAAGAAGTTTTTACGTCAAAAAGTATATCGTCGACCGTAGGTTCAATTGAGGTAAGGGACAAAATACCCAAAATGAGTTGAGTATACAGTTTTGTTCAGAATTTTTCGCTCTATCGAATGGTGATTATGAAAAAAATTCTAACGTAAGAAAAACAGACCCGAAAAAGGTTAATAAGAAAAAAAGTTATGGGCGATTTAATCCGAAAAAAAACTTTGTCGGCCTCTCCTGAAAAATCGTATTTTGTCCCTTACCTCAATTGATCCTACGGTCGACGATATTATTACTATAATGAAACTTTCCCTTGTATGTTAATCGAGCAATCAAAAAAAATCAGCACCGCGGTAATCAACACGTTGAATATTGCTATAGTTTGTCTCCCTCGAGACAAGGTCTCCCCTTTCTCCCTCCAAACAAATATCCATATTCTGTCCATGTTTGCTATGAATCCCCAGAACGCATGTGTCCCCACTCCACAAACGTCCCCAGAGCATAATTTACATGCTATCACACAAAATCTGTATTACAGCCTACAAAACATTCAGTACGCCAACCGCTGCTATTGTAGCCTTGTATAATAATTAAGCAGTTTATGTAGCATTATCGGTTTGGCATAAATACTGCCGTATATTAATAATGAAATATGGACGTACTGTTCTAATTAATCTGTGGGGATGGTTGGACGTTATACGTGGTTTAATAATAGTCACATGATTGGCTGTTGGTTGGATTCCTATAATTTTCTGATAATAATATAAACTGCCCATCTGATGGAAAGACTATAGGCACCTCCATTCCTTTTTAGGGTTTCGTACCAAACTGGTAAAAAGGAAGCATTATGGTGCGACTCAGTCTGTCTGTCACAAATACCGTGCCCCCCCCCCCCTTATCTCCGAAGTTTGCATAGAGAAAAATCTGAAATCATTCTAAGTGATAGAAGTTTATGTAAAGATTACAGGAAAAATAAAAAGACGTCTCTAAATAGCACACCTTTTCAGAAATTATCAACAAAAATTACATTAGTTCCACTGTTGGTCAAGAGATGGCGCTGACCTAAAACTGCAATTTTCTACACCACAGTGCTAAAATTCTCTGATGAATATAGACCTCGCCGATGAAAATTTAAAATGGCACGGAACCCTCGGTGCGCGAGTCCAACTCGCCCTTGACCGGTTTTTTTTAATTTCGCAACACTATGCTGAAATAGGTCCTTTTGGCATCATACAGGTATTTATTTTTATTTTGTTCTTTTTGTTCTATATTCCAGCGCTGGCGCTCTGTCTTGCATAGGGTCACAGCATTATGCTGAGCGATGGCCGTTTTGCGTGGATGTGACGCATATTTTCACCCAACTTGTTCTTTTTTGTGTTTACATTCTTTCTTTGCGTCATATTTACCGCAAATAAACGTATTTTATTTTTTCGTTACTTTTGAATGTCGGATCCGGTCATTAGTACGGACACGAAACAAATCGCAAGCGCGCCGCTGGCGACAGGACGTGATCTACCCACACCTAAAGCGCGCGCTTCTACAGAGTCATGATGTTTTAAGGCCACGGCGAGGAGGGATTCAGCCTCGGATCGCATCGAAGTCAAGACGTTGCGGAATTGTTCTCGATTCGTGGTGCTCAGTTATTGTTAGTTGTAATTTATGATCATTGTTTTAATTGGTGATTTTAATAAACGCCGTCGCACCCAGCTAGTTAAAATATCGCTGATAATAACGAAATAGTCACATACCCGTCTCCGACATATATATTACAAAATTTGTATCTTCCTGTGCGAGTCCCAGTAAATAGTTTTTCATTTTCATTCAAAACCTTCCTGAACAAAGTGTGACCATAGCGATGCACTGCTAGTCTTCAACTTAATATAGTTAAGGTAAGTCTTGTATGCCTTTAGTTACACTGAAAGTAAAAGCAATCACAGCAATAGTAACAGCCCAGAAGCATGCTGCTTAGACTTGCGAGCCTGATATCGTAAGTTCAATCCTCAGCCTTAGCAACATTGACGAATATTCCAAGCCAAGTACAAGTACGACGTTTCGTAGGTGTATCTACTACCTACAGAAATGTAGAATATATAACCCACTGCACATCAGTGGAAACAATTTGAGATTGCCTTTACGTCGTAACTATAAGGGTGATTTTTGTAATATAAGTATTACGTGATGTGCAGTTTACTGAATCTTTAACGTTAACGTACAATATAGACTTTATGCTGGCGACAAAATGTTAGTGTGATAAAAAAATTCATCGGAAGAACTATTTCAAAAAAAATTTACTCCTTTTCATACCACCCCCAGAGAATATACTCCTATTAATATACTCCAATAATTAGAACATATCGATATCAAAACATAGGAACAGTTCGGAGCATTAGACAGGTATATAATATACTAGTACATACTGTATCTAGCAGTAAATTTGGGCGTTCGCCAAATGCAATGCTCATCCATTATGTTGACTCGGCGCTGCACGGGAAGTGGTGCATTTTCGTTGTTATACGGCACGATATTTTGGGGATTATGTTCTAGATATTAGTGGAGTAATCCACAGAATAGTAATAACACCAGTAATAACTATAGCATAATCTTCACATAATAATTAAATCATCATCAAACTATCCATATTTTTTTGGTTTAGCCATTTCCCAACTATGTTGGAGTCGGACTCTATGTAGTTTAAACCCGTTGCATCTGAACACCTGTACCTATGTCGGATAGCTACAAATGATTAAAGTAAGGAAATTATTTCGAAACAACGCGTTTGGCTCAAGGATTGATGATTTGATATACCAAGCCATCGCTAGTTCAGACCATGGTACGGAGCGAGAGGCCATGAGAGGCCGTCACATCCTTCTGCGAAGCAGTATTGCTCGCGAAGGAGGAGGCGGAACGCGTGTGAGAGAGGCAAATTTCGCGCCCTCACGCCCCTAACCACCGCGGGAGACGCCCTGGGTGTCGGGAATCGCAGGCCGATTTCCGGCCACCGCAGGCACAGGCTAGCGGGCGGTGAGCAATGGATAGCTCACCGTCTGATAAGGACCAGGCTCAGGTTGACGACGCGTTGTGTTCCACGCGCGCCTCAAAGAGATATCAGTAGATCTGACGGGGTTCGCTAGGGCCAATGCCTGCCTGGGAAGAAGTCCGAAAGGGAAATTGTGGCCCCCGGCAACATGGTAACTGAAGGAACATGGGTGGGCCTTAGTCAGTAAGAGTCTGAGACGCCCTGCCGCTCCGCCCAGAGCGGGTGAATTTGATAATTTCCCAAACAAAAAAAAAAAAAAGGGCGTTCGGCTGTTAAACGATACTTCAAAACGTCTATCGTTCCCGTAATAAATTTTCAAATTTCGTACATCGCACTTTACACTTTAACTTGATTTTGTTTACTTGCAGTTTAAATTATGTGCCTTTTAGTATAAATAAACGATTTTTCTTTCTTTTATCTTTTACCTTTAGCTTGTACTGACAATATTTTTAGAGGGTCAATTTAATATTCCCCAAATAAATCACTGACATTGATGAACTCGTATGGCCGATTCCTATAGTATACGGACCGTTATCGGTTAACAATAAGACTCTTCTATCTTTACCAATAATGAAGCAAAGACCTCATAACTTTGCAGTAGACCCCCGTATGGAAGTAGCTATCACAAGTAAAATTTGCTTAGGAATCTATTTAAATATGACCCAGTTTGGCAATAAAAAATGATATCTTAAGTATGCAAAATTATTTATTTTTGTTCATAGGAACACTAAACAGTTTTGTTAATTTCTTGCATAAAAATTTTCTCCTCTTTCTTTGCCTCGGAAACAGCCAACAGGTTTTGTTAAGTAAACTTTAGCCTTTCCCATACAATTACAATGGACACTCGCCCCCTACATACAGAGTAAATACAGCTCTCTAGAGTGTGCTCTGTGATTGAAGCATGTTACATGTCCGGTCGGGTCCATTTCACAAAATGCATGGATTTGGGTTACATAGCCGTGCTGGCCTATAGGGCTATGATTTTTAATTATATTGAAGAGTATTTGAGGCCATCCGAGGAGCTTTGGCTAAGAAATAACAGCCGCACGGAACAATCGATCAGGTTAAGCTACGCTTGCCGCGGCTGGTCCGTGGATGGGTGACCATCTTTACATACCAAGACCCCTCCGTGCCCTAGAAAGCACGTTGAGCTGTTGGTCCCGGTTCTCATTTGTGGATCTTTGACAGTTGTTACTGGTCGTCAGAAGTCCGAAAGTCTGACAACCAGTCTAACCCAGGTGTATCGTGTTACCTAGTAACTGGGTTGTGGAGGTCAGATAGGCAGTCGCTCCATGTAAAATACTGGTATTCAGCTGCATCCGGTTAGCCTGAAAGCCGACCCCAACATAGTTGGGAAAAGGCTAGTTAGATCATGATGAGTATTTGAGGCTCTCAGTAAAAGAGGTTGTCTGTATTTGCTGCCTTCTGTTTCTAATTAATTTGTGGCGTGTACCTATGAAAGGTATTTAAAAAAAAAACTATCAGTTGCGACCTACTGCTTCTGTCAGCAAGAATCAACCCTTTGCAAAAGGCATAGGCCTTCCCTAACTTTCAGTTACATCAGTCTGGTGCAATTGAGGACCATTGGTTGTTGGTTTTGCCCAACTCGTCATACCATTTTCTACGAGGTCCTATCAAATGTAGAGTTTGAGAGTACTTAAAATGGCGGTTTTTATTCAATGCGGTTGGCGGACTTGCAGAAATCGTCACGGGAAAAGCGATCATACTTGCGACTGTCTTCTAATTAAAAGAAAAAGAGAGAGAGAGATTGTAAATTCACAATTTCTCTCTCTCTCTCTTTCTTTTTCTTCAAAGTGAAAGTGCGAATTTGGGCAAAATGAAAATCCGAGATGGCGGCTGCGAAAATTTTCTCATTTTTCGTCATGGGTATCGTTCCAATGGTTTTTGAGGGTGCTAAAACCGATAATGAAATCAAAATGAAAATCCAAGATGGCGGTTGAGAACATTTTGTTTTTGTTTTAAATCTTATTTATCTACATGAGAAGGAATTTCTTTCCTGACCCCGGTCCTTCGACCGCACATAGTGGTTTACAGGTTTTGCTCATATTTCACAGGTATAAAGTTATAGCTCGAGGTAAGACATTAACTCTATTAAAACTAATATACAACATAATATATGTAAACTCAATTAAATACATTATACCAGTGCTAGTTTCCATTTGAATCGCAAACTTCTCGCACATACAGTTCACGTAACATTCGACGAAGGTACTTTGATTGAAACACGTTAGCTGTGGTTCGGGTCCATTTCACAGAATTCACACAGACGTAGCTAGCGTACATAAACGTGGATTGGTACATAATTTTGGTAGCACATAATTGCAGTATTCAGATGAATTGCGCCGTTTAACTTACTAGCCTCAGTGGCTCCATCCAAATTTTTAATATTAAAATTTAGTGCGAAAGTAACTTTGTCTATTGTTACCTTTTCACGGCTTAACGGCTGAACGGGTTTAGATTAAATTTGGCACACAGGTAAACATAAGATTTGGATTAGGACTTTTTATCCCTTGTGTTCACACAAAATTTTCCAACCACCAAGCCCAACTATACATAGAGAGTAAATACAGCTTGGAAACACAACACGCTCTGTGATTGTAGCATGTTCCTCTAAACGTACGTCGAACGGAAACATATCAAGGATTTCGGTTACATGCTGTACTCGTATTGTTTGAGAATTTGATTCCGAATTTGGAGAACGAATTTCATTTAGATTTCATTTAGATGTCGAGCTTCGGAGCGCTGTATCAAATTCGTTGATATGACTGTGGATTTTTATGTCATAATTATCTCAACGGAAAATCTCTAATATTCAGCTGTCCTTTGGGTTTTTTATATTTAATATATAAAAAAATATTATGGATACAATATATTAAAAACAACAAACTTTTTACACTTGGTACTAAATTAAATGATTAAAATAAGTAACTTTACAAATAAATACAAAAACAAAAGGACACAGGCTTTGAAGTACTCGTCCGCATCGCTGTCATCCGGAAACGTCCCCAGAGGACTGGCAGCATTTCCACGTTCAATGGGAATGCTAATTCTTTGGCAAAAGAACAAGCCAGCCCTCTGGTCCCTTTGGGTTCACTATTTTTTACAACCGGAAAAGATTTGCTGTATGTAGTTACTTCATCAAAAACCTTCTTAGATTCTTTATATACTCAACTTTTGGAGTGAAGACTTCTTTAGGCGCGTTGGGCATTTGTGAGATGGGACTAAACAATTGATTTCACGACACTGTTACAACACCAGCTTTTGACCATTAAAAAGCCATCAACGCGCGATACATTATTTCCTGCACAGTAAAAATGTTCAAGTTTTCACTTTTGTCGGCACTCCCGGATTGCTACTGTTTTTTTTTACACCGTGCCTTTTTCTGCTGCTTAACTACGTCGTACTTGTAGTATTCCAATTTGAAGAGAGTCAAAAACTGGCATATGAGATGTTTCAGCATTGTCTCCGAGATGAAAACACACCACTCCTGTGAGTCTGGTATTGTTAATGTTTTGCTAATAACACAAAAAAACTCAAACAGATTACGTGTCTTCATTTATTTTAAATCTAAATTCTATCCAGTCATATCTTAAAATGTGCCAGTTCAATTTCAAAAGATATTTTCTTCTATCTTTCTTCGGCACGGATCGTATGACATCTCATTTATCAAATCGAATGAGTGAGTTACGAAATGCGGAGTGCATCCATTTTAGTTGTGCATTCTTTGAGAGGATTTACTACTATTTTTGTGAGACTAAGAAATTTAAGAACTCATTCATTACGCTTGATCATCATCATAGTCATCATCAGACACATCATATCATTTTCATCATCTTCATTACATCATTTCATTCTCATAATCTTTGACAGTCGTTACGGGTAGTTTGAAGTCCAAAAGTCTGACAACCAGTCTTACCAAGGGGTATCGTTTATCCAGTAACTGGGTTGTGGAGGTCATATAGGCAGTCACTCCATGTAAAATAATGGTATTTAGCTGCATACGGTTAGACTGGAAGTCGACCTCAACATAGTTGGGAAAAGGCTTGGTAGATCGAATCTTTTTTCAAACAAACGCAAACGCACTACCAAATTCCATTGAACCAATCTTGAATAGCGAAAATTCGAATCCCCGCTATTTAACAAGCAAATAAATAGAATGATAGTTCCTACATTATATACTAGTGTTTGTGAAACGTCATGCGGTGAACGTGGATCTGGGACACGGATGTTTACTTAGCGATGCAGCGCTGTATGTTTGGATTTGCAGTGAATTTTGGTGGGGTACATTCAAGCTTTAAGTATTTTGAAGTTCATGCTTTGGTGTTTAGTAGGGGCTCGTGGCCAAGTAATCGATCAGGTTAAGTTACACTTGCCGGGGTTGGCCCGTGGATGGATGACCATCTTTACATACCAAGGCTCCTCCTGTGCTTCTGAAAGCACGTTAAGCCATTAGTTCCAGCTGTCAGTCGTGGAGTTTTGACAGTCGTTACGGGTCGTCAGAAGCGCTAAAAACTGACTTCAACCAGTACCCTAATTGCGTAACTTATTTTCGTAAACAATTTTGCCTAATTTGTTTCATTTTGACAGTTCAACAACATTCATTGCGTTATTTATGTTGTTGAGCAGATTTTTTCTTCCAACTTATGAAGCAATGGATTAGCAATCTGTTTCAAATCGAAACAGATTGTGATTGTGTTGTATTACGCAATTAGGGAACAGTCTTACCACGGGGTATCCTATTACCCAGTTACTGAGTTGTGGAGGTCAGATAGGCAGTCGCTCCATGTAAAATATTTGTTATCAGCTGCATCCGGTTAGACTGGAAGCTGAGCTCAACAGTTGGGAAATGCTAGCCAGATTGATTGCTTTGACATTTATCGACTTTCACAAACATAAGAAAGTTTAAAAAAAATATGTGTTGGCCCTCCGGGAGTGCCGACAGAAGTGAAAACTTGAACAAGATCCTTGGTAGAAGAAAAATACTTGCATGGAACATTGGTCGGTAATCTTATCTAAATAAAGAGCACAATCGCGTTTTCAAAAAAATATATTTCCGATACCTTTAAAGTACATACTTGCATAGAACATTGATCCATAACGTAATATAAATAAAGAGCATAATCACGTTCACAAAAATGAGGTGTCATCATGGTGTCGCGAAATGAATGGTTTATAGTCCCATCTCAAAAATGCCCAACGCGCTTAAAGAAGTTTTCACTTCAAAAAATTTATACTAAAGCCAAGCGCATATTACAGCCGTAACGGGCTGCAGCGCAACGTGTTTACATTAAAAAAAGTGTGCGTTAATTCACAGAAAATGTATAAAACTGATGAAGGAGGCTTTTCGCAATGCGTTGCGTTGCGATGTACCTCAAAAGGATCATACAGTAGCATCCTCGTATCTGCGTTCACCAATTCTATTGTCAGTGCCGATGATTTTGCCAATATTTCCTTTATCTACTTCTCTTATTCAAACTACTAGATTACACACTAGTGTTTGTAAAACATAATGCAGCAAGCGTGGATAATATGGGACATTGCCGCACGTTCCAGAGAGGATGCAATGTTTACGTAGCTGATGTAGTGCTGTGTAGAATTGAAGCGGATTTTGGGAAGGGTTCATAGTTTGTCTTATTTGTGTTGATTTACCTAAGACCTAGCCCTTTCCTGTCGCCTGCCTGATATGGAGGGAACTGGTTACTATAGTATTTCTTACTCTTCTACTGTTCATTTCTATTTGATTTCGATATGGGTTCCAAGCTAGTTGATTCGTTTCTCTGGACTCTTCGAGTTTCATTGTCTCAGCGATTTTCTGATGGTCACCACTATACTTATTAGTTTTTAGCTTTCCGGAATTCCATTGGTTAGAACAGAGTAGCGATCGTGACCCAAATCTAAAGTAGTGTATTAACCACTGTCTATGAAGAAAGCCAAATTTTGAAGCATACCATAAGTTGAAGCAACAAAAGTTGCACCGTCTAACTAAACAATTGTTGCTTCAATTTTAAGCAAGAAACTTGCATTGTGTAAACGGGTTTTAAGACCGTCGTCTTCCAAAAAATCGATTGTATAAGCGATCAAGTTCCATGCAAAGCTCGCTCTAAAAATAAACACCGAAAGACGAAGAAGACATTAAAACTGAAACGCGATAAATTTTAAAAGCAATAAATTCAGCCGTTACATTAAATATAATATCAGGACTAAATTCAAAAGCAATTTGTTAGGAAAACACTCAATGTGACTAAGTGAGGGCTCGCTCCAATTTAATGGGGCGCTCGCTCTTCACTCTTTACATATTTATTACAATCTTGGGTTTTGTTTTCCTTGTAGATGAGAATTTAGGGATTCTGAAGGTGTGTAAAACGTAATGCTCCTGAACATAAAACTGTTTAGTGAAAGATGGTTACATTTTTGATTGACGTAGACACATTACCCAACGACTTTTATATGGCACATCAAGTTCAATAGTTCGGCTTCATAGTCAAACCATGCGCAAAAGGTGTGGTTCCATGGTGCGCAGGGTGTGGAGCAGCTCCAAGAGTATTCTAAGCATGGTTTCAAGTCGCTTAGACTGTGTTTTCGTGGGTCGCTGTTGTGCCATCTCACATGAGTTGTCACAGCGGTGATACACTACTATTTGTGTCAGTTTTTTGTAATATAGTTGTGAGTGCTGTTGTTGTGTTGTGTGTGTGTTGTTTGTGTCATTTGTGAGTCATATGATACTTAAATAAAGATAATTCTATTCTATTCTATAGTGTCGTTTCAGTCACGTATTTATTTAAACTTTATACACACGTAAAAAATATTGTACAAAGGCGGGCTTAATGCCTGAGGCATTTTCTACCAGTCAACCATAGGGTGATGCAGAGAGAAACATGGCAGGTGCAACATAAAGGAATGATAACACGAAAATGACTATAAAATACATTGATATATACGTAATATACATACATAAAAACAAAATAAATAATGTCAGGAGAAATAGCGCACACACACTTATCTCACTCTCTCATTTATCTCTTCTCTCTATATGGCCTGACCAAGATTATGTCTGGACTTTAAAAGAGACTGCGACCTCTGAGTTTGTTTCGGCCTTTCTTCTCAGAGTAGTCAGATAAGAAACGCCAAACTCATTTAGCTTATAATTTTTTTATTTTTATATATCGTCGACCGTAGGTTCAATTGAGGTAAGGGACAAAATACCCAAAATGAGTTGAGTATACAGTTTGTTCAGAATTTTTCGCTCTATCGAATGGTGAATATGAAAAAATTCTAACGTAAGAAAAACAGACCCAAAAAAGGTTAATAAGAAAAAAGTTATGGGCGATTTAGTCCGAAAGCAAAACTTTGTCGGCCTCTCCTGAAAAATCGTATTTTGTCCCTTACCTCAATTGAACCTACGGTCGACGATATGACGTGTAAATTTGATTCCGATATCCTATTTCCAGAATAAACAATTTCATTTCTTTTCGTCTCTCTCTCTCTCTCTCTCTTTCCAAAACTAAAGTTAGACGCTATTGCATCGGCTATCAGATGCAAGAGCATTAGAAAACACTTAAAATACTCAGGTGACCCATGAGGTATTGACCACGTATTTTGCTCGTCGTTTTAAATAGGGTGGTCTATAGATATACCTCTGCCTAACCCAAAACTCTTCGGGGAATACAAGCGTTATGTTACGTTATATTTAAATTTTAGCCAATCAGCAAAGTTGATTGTGGCCCAAGATGCACCGTGGGTACTTAAACATAATCCCTCGTGGTATCTTCAAATGCATCTCATACCAGCTTATACTAATAGAAATAAAACAGAATCGTTTAGATATTCTAATGAAAGGTTTTATCATAAATGTTCGCCATTAGAGCTTATTTCGCTAGCGAAATATTAAAACTGAATAACTCTCATAAAGTAGACTTTGTTTAGTGGTCGGTTTCACTGGGGCGATTTTCTTATCAAGGCAACGAAAACCGACTTTTAATGATTTTATACTGAACATCACGTCTAAACGAGTAGTGTTTAAATAGAATTGCAAATGAGAATGTCATAATATTTAAGTAAAGGTAACCTATAACTATATTTTAATTTTGATAAAAATCTCCAAACTTTGGTATTGGTATTAGATACTTTTGTCTGCAGCTTTGTCTACGTGGATAGCAGAAACCACTTAAAATCGCAAAACTACTAACATCATCAGACTCGAAGATCCAAGATGTTTAAACGAGAAAAGTTTACTTGCCAAAGCAAGAACCTTGTTGTTATGGTAATATTTTCGCTATGGCAATTCTTTTACTGACAAAGTAACATTTGAGTTACTTAATCAGGTGCAATAATTATCCAAATATTTATATGTATAATCTCAAAAAGTCATACCAACGAAACCATACCTTAAGCAATTTCAATTTCCAAGCGGCGACTGCCTCTCCACGGATACATTAAGCACTTAACTATCACTGTCTGCTTACTCTCAACTTGTGCCGAGCCATTATAAAACCCAGCTTTTTTCTATATCCAGGCTTTTTTTTCGTTCGTGTTTTTTGTGTTACAATTTTCAGAAAAACACAAGTATCATCGTATTACCAAGGGGTATCATGTTATTCATGGTTCCCAGTAACCTTGATTGTGGAGGTCAGATAGGCAGTTGCACCTTGTGAAATACTGGTATTCAGCTGGATCCGGTTAGACTGGAAGCCGACCCTAACGTAGTTTGGAAAAGACTAGAAAGATGATAATGATGAAACACTTCGATGACACTTATCACCATCTGCCTAGCCTGTAAGATCCATGTTTAAGGGGCAAGCCTGTTGTCATCAACCGGATATAAATACAGACTCCAAACGAAGTATTCCACTTAGAGCATCCGTCTGAATAGCACCTGCGACTCAGCAGCCTACTGCTGGCATGTATTCGTTTTACAGGACGTTATTAAATGAAAGATATCGATAAAAATCACTAGAATGTTTATCAATTACACATACTTACATACATACGAAATTTGTTTTATGCTCTAAGTGGACTACTTCATGATAACTGTCAAAGTCAAATCATTTATTTCAAATAGGCCCATGTATGGCACTTTTGAACGTCAAAATTTACAAAATATTAAAATTGATTCTAGTCGCGGTTTATAAAGGTTGTTTTCGTATGGAGAAGAATGGGCAAGAAACTCCTATTAACTGCTATTAAATTAAAAAAAAAAAAGAAACCTACATATAGGAAAGAAAAGTACCTATTTATTGAGACTCGCACAGGAAATCACAAGTTAAACAAAAACACACTCATTAAAACATTAATTAAATAAAAAAATAATAAAGTAAAATTTTAATAAAAGCAGAAAGTCCTGTACGAGGCCAAACGGCTCCTATCTCAGCATGATGCTGCGACATTTAAAAGTAAGTGTCGCAGCGCTGGTATTCTGAGATGGGCACTTATGAAACGTCAGAAGCTAGGTGCACGGTTCCAATTGGTTGTTTCCTATGGAGAAGAGCCGGCAAGAAACTCCACGGTTACACTTTTAAAAATAATTGGCTTTTACAAATAACAGTGTTAATAGAAATGGGAGGACAGTGTAAGTCTTCTTTCAACAAGTACCAGCTACTTAACAAATTAGAAAATGGTCAACAAATCTACAGTTCCAATTGAAATAACTCAATAACGCAGTCCGACACGAGATAGAAACTTAACTTATAAGCATTGATAGGAATAGGTAGTGCCTATTTGCCTAAACTTCGAAGAACAGAGACGAGACTTCCTTAGGACTAAATTTTTTCCGGGACATCTGTCCCGAAATTCGGGACAACACTTTTAAATACATAAAAAATATATGTTATTTGGAATAAGTAATTCGTTACATTTATAATTTTATAACTCCATAATAATAACTTATTATTACGGAGTTATAAATTACAAATGTTATGTCTAGTCGCAAACTTTAGGTAAATATAGACGAATTACTTATTCCAAATAACATATTTTTGTAATGTATTTAAAAGTGTTGTCCCGAATTTCGGGACAGATGTCCCGGAAAAAATGTAGTCCTAAGGAAATCTCGTCTCTGTTCTTCGAAGTTTAGGCAAATAGGCACTACCTATTCCTATCGCTGCTTATAAGAAATAAACGAATAAATAAATGAATAAAAAGCACCGATCCCAGCTTAGTTTAACCAGATTCGATAAATCGAATGAACCCCAAGATTAGCACTAGCTCCTGGAGTCTCATGTTGCATGGTGCTACAGAAGCCATTGCATATCAAGGACCGCGTGGCACGGTAATGGTAAGGAAGACGAGTCCTTAAGATTTGGAAGGATTTGCGAGCCATCCCGGATATACATCCTTGAGTAGGCAATGAACTAGTGGAGAGACGGGTGATATTTATCTTTTATGAAGCTTATGAGAAACGAGAAAAAAATTATAGGACTGACTTAGGCTGGTTTCACAGCAATCCGGAGATAAGCACGGGCCGCCCACACACAGGAGACCCGTACGGGTAGCGCCCGCTGTGCTCTGAAACAAGGGAGTTAGTACGATACGCTTGCTAGCGTTGTACGGGCTCTACCCGGAGCGGGTCGCGTACAGACCAATCCGCGTCGCTGTGAAACAATGTTCTAGCGCCTCACGTGTGTCTCCGTTCCGGGAGCCCGTACGGGTGGCCCGTACGGGTCTCCCGGACAGCTGTGAAACCAGCCTTATGCTACCGAAAAGCCTTTCTCAATCTTGTTGTAGAAATACAAAACGCTATGAAAGCAATTGTCCTATTATTACCCATCTACCTGTGTAGGCCTAATCCACAAATTTTAAAGATCGATACATCTAGTATGTAAATATCTACTTAACTCTGTTTCTATAAATTTGTGAATTAGGCCACTCTTCCGCTGAGAGGCAAATTTCGCGCCCTCACGCCCCTAACCGCCGCAGGAGGAGACGCCCGGGGCGGGAATCGCGAGCCGATTTCCGGCCACCGTAGGCGCGGGCTTGCGGACGGTGAGCAATGGGTAGCTCGCCGTCCGATAAGGACCAAGCCCGGGTCGACGGCGCGTTGTGTTTCACGCGCGGCTCAAAGAGATGTCAGCAGAATTGACGGGGTCCGTTAGGGCCAATGCCTGCCGGGAGTTCGAAGAAAACCGATGGAAATCGTGGCCCCCGGCAACAGGGAAACCGAAGGAACACGGGTGGGTTTTAGTCAGTAAGAGTCTGACACGCCCTCCCGCTCCACCCAGAGCGGGAGAAGTTATTTGATAATATCCCACCAAAAAAAAAAAAAAAAAAAAGGCCACTCTTCCGCTGAGCGACTCAAATTTGAGAGGGGTAATTTAATATTTATGTTGCTTTTATTTTTGAAACCCACATATTTAATTATACTACACAAACTTAACATGCCTCAGTAACTCATCGCCCAGGTAGAATTACAATCAAAAATGCATCTCCCAACATCGTTCAAACAATTTATCACGAGAAACCAAGTCAATAGCTTTTCTGAAAATCCTACCATTTTTCACAGCACCTTTCAAATCGGATGAGTTGCTCCATTTAGTTCAACCAAGTTATAAAGTTGATATAGGTATCTCATCTTATCCGGTTTAAAATTCTATTGAAAACTTAACTGAGTTCAAAGCTCTTTGGAATGAGATTAAGGAAAATGTTAAGAATGTACAAGTAGTTGGCTAGGTATTGATAGTTTAGATTTTTTTGCATTCTGGTGGACTGAAGTTTTGGAAAACCAATTGCGTGGCTGTTAATGAAAGATTAATAAAATATTATGGAACAGACAGCTATTAAAAGTTCTTAAAAAAATCGACAAGTAGGAACATTTAAGGACATGTCATATTATTATCGTTTTGAGCAATATTTAAAACAAAAAAAAAATGTTTTAAACAAGAAAGTTTATTAAGTTGGGTATGAATAAATTCTGTTCGTATTTTTTTTTTTTGTTGTTTATTATTCAAAAACAAAAGTTTACACATACCACACAAACCATCGCGGGTTTAACAGCGGTATGACCAGACACAGTAGCGGCACGGTGTGTATTTGTATTTATTCTTTTTCAAGTTATCTATCGCTTATGTTGCACCTGTCATGTTTTGTCTCTGGTAGAAAATGTCTCAGGCATTAAGTCAGCCTTTGTACCATATTTTCTTTAACTGGTGCTTAAAGTTTTCATAATAAATAAATACATACTGGTGCCGATTCCCTTGTTCACAAACTAAACTAAATTTAAGTTCAGTGCATCTTTTTCTTTCTATTTCATTAAGAAAAGGACAGAAGGTAAATTTTAGTTTAGTCCTGTCAAATTAATCAGCGCTTGACGTAAATTGACGTTATTTTAGTAGGCAAGTTTTTAATCACGTCTAAACTTGTATGGAGTAGTGACAGGCGTTGATTAATTTGACAGGACTAAACTAAAATGTATCTTCTGTCCTTTTCATAATGAAATAGAAAGAAAAAGATGCATTGAACTTAAATTTAGTTTAGTTTGTGAACAAGGGAATCGGCACCATTATCCTTTCCCTTTCTTTCGCGAGAGCGTTTGTCACTCTCGTGACAAGTAACAAAGATGTCAAGTTTTCATGAATAATGCTGAAATAAGTCTGGACCAATGACATAAATATGTCGTCTGGAGCATCTAAGTAATGAAAGTAACTTATTTAATTATTCTTTCAGTCTAGATTAAAAGACATTCGTAATTAAATAATGACAGACAAAAGTTTTGACCAAAAAAGTAATTTTAATAATGGATCCCGTTAAGTAACATCTGTTTAAATAACTTTCATAATTTACGAATGAAAAATGTCTCCATAAAGATAATTAAGAAAAGCGCTAATGTAACATTCATTCACGAAAAGGTCAAAAGTGGTCACCCATCCACAGATTGACCTCGATATCCACAGCTTAACTTCGATTGACGCTATTATCTCTATTGAGCCATCCAACCCAAGTAATATTTTATCATTAAAAGATGCAATAAATAGCTTTATAACGGCATTAAGTGTAGAATTGGTAACAAAAAGGTAACGCCTGATATAAAATAGACAATAAAGACTTTTATAGCCATTTTACGATTGTCCCTTGATGACGAGAAATGATGGCCGGCTCAGTTGCCTCACAGGTCTTAAGAAAACTACGGTTTTCTCTTTAAATAAAAAATACATTTCTTTTAAGCCCTGCGTAATTGAGAGCAGTGGTGGCCAATTGGAACCGGCCGCGACTTACGAGTTAAGATGGTCCCTCACCGGGAGCATTTGCCTGTAATGTAACGTTCAGAGTCGAGCATAACATCAGTGAGGGAGGAGAACCGAGCATTACAGTACGAAACCTGTAATGATACAATTCGAGCATTACATTTATTTTGTTAGGGAAAACAAACAATTGTACAATGTATCTAAGATTACAAAATAATTGGAAGTGGGTAAATGTACAGTAAGCGCTCAAAAGTGCATGAGCACGCTAAGAGTCGTATTGCTGTGAACACGCGGTATAGTCCGTACATTTGTATGTGTAAACAGTCAGACGTCTGTGGTGTGAGTGCCGTACACACACCACAGAGAACGCAGTTTTGAACTACACACTATCGTATCGTCACGGTTCGCGGGCGCCGCACTTATATTTCCATAACTTTTGTTAGCACGCATCATACTCGTACGCGTGACCTTGGCCAGTGTATCGCATTGCTAAAATTCGAAAGTAAATTATATGTGCAGATAGCAGAAGGCGTTAAGCGTTGGTCTTAGATTCAAGATGGCTAAGGTTCTAATCTCGTAAATCACAGCGCTGTTTTTGCAAATATTATTATTTTTGTTTGCAATAATAATATTTTTAAATATCCTGCCTATTTATTAATGTTGTTATTGCAATAAAGGGTTTAGAATAAAAAATGCGTGATATGTTATAATAAAAAATAAATAATATTTATTCGTTATGTTTATTTTACTTAAGTTTAGTTATCAAACTGCTACAATTATTTATCATTACTTCACCTGAATAATATGTGAAATAGATGTCTAGAAACTTAGAAGCATTTGTATTATTTTGACATATTTAAATTTTGAAATGTTTTAAATTTTAAATGGATTTTTTTGCACCATAAATATAAAGCTTTGATCATGGTCTAAGTAATTAAGCAATAAATAAGAATATTAGACTACTTAAAATGTAAAAAAATCTACTGACAAAATTGTTGATTTTAAGGTTAAAGGCAGTTGTTCATATTAATTATTTTAAACTTTATTTGGCTTTAGTAAATATTGGTTGGTATTGAGGTTATAGCTTAAGTTTTCATTTTCTTTACGAAAAGAAGATTGAAACTAAACCTCAAATTTTAATCCTAAAATAATACTATTACTAAAATAATATTAAACAATTTCGGTATATCTGCAAGAAATACGACAAACACCCTATTGAAACGTGCTTAAAAAATTCGTTACCATAAATTCATGCAATAACGAATCTGTTGTTTATTAAGTTGGTACGGTCAATATTTTAAGGTCAAAAACGGTTTTCTAGCTGGTCTTCAGTGATGCAAGCCTTCAGAGTGCACGGCGAACGGTTCATAATGACGTGTTTTTAATAATTCAGCAAAATATCTCGTTGGTATGAAACCATTTGTTTCATTCACCATTTGACGTCGCTGCTACTCGATAATAAGCCCCTTCCTCATATCTCTTAACCGTCACAGTATTTCTCTAGAACAAAGAAAAACATTGTTTTTATTACACATAATACCTAATTATTTATTATTCACTAATCGAATTAAACCTCACAATGAATTTAAAACTTTAAAGGCATCTTCTGTCTCAACAATACCTCTGTTCTATCAACAATACCCTTGATTAGGATTTATGTTTAGTAAAATATGAAATATATAAATGATAACACTCACACTTAGTCCGGTTTTATTAGATATTCACTTCACTTTTACGCAGCGCAATAATATTCTCTGATCTGATCTGATGTCTTCAATATATTTTATGCCTGCTTTTTGATAATAATAACCACAACACTGCGCTAAATGCTCGTCACCAATATTATCACGGCACGAACCAACAAAGTTCTATTAATTGAATACTTGTAACAAACTGCATCTACCCCACAGAAATTGAAATAATTTACTTAGTTTTTTGTGGTCTACCTGCTAAACTTTAATATTTATGTGAACAAGACGAATGAAACTAAAAACGAATGATGATTATCGAACTAGTCATTGGTTGCAGACAAAGTGAGTGTGTGTGTGTGTAATGTGCGTGTCTACAGTATTGTAACAACTTATAGAAGAAAGTCGTAAGTCAAACCGAAGCGTCAGTCTATTGCTTTGTGAGATTGCTTATGGACTTTTGGTCGGTACTGTACAATCCACGACGTTTCCACAGATTACCTAGGTTAAAGATACAGTGAAAACACAAAGTTACAAAAACACAAAGAAGAAGACGACATCAGTGAGGGAGGATAACCAAGCATGACAGTGAGCAACCTGAATAATACAATTCGAGCATTACATCAGTGAGAAATGAAGAGTTATAAAAACACAAAGAAGAATACTACATCAGTGAGGGAGGAGAACCAAGCATTACAGTGCGCAACATGAATTACATATATTTAAATTCGAGCATTACATCAGTGAGAAATGAAGACCGAGCATTATGGTGCGCAATGTCTGTAATAATTAATCTGTAACGTTACATTACAGGCAAATGCTCCCGATGGTGAGGGAACACCTTTATAGGGCGTAGATTTTGGAACCAAAGTAGGCACTTTAGTTTTTGTAAATTATTTTATCACTACTGCTCTTGTTAAAAAGGTAGCTAGGACAGACTGGATGCGGATGGTAGAGGACAAGGTGTTGTGGTGCAGCCTGGGAGAGGCATATGTTCAACAGTGACCTGCGATAGGCTAAGTTGATTGATTGACTAATGCTCCCATAACGGTGAAGGAAAACATCGTGAGGAAACCGGAATGTCCTAGAACTAAAAATTCTAAGAAATAATACAACCCGCACTGTGGCCGCGTCATGGATGACGGCCTCTCCCTCTCTCAGAGACGCCTGTATCTCAGCACTGGGAATATTTTAATTAGGCTGGTTATGCTGCGTAATCTACGTCGCTTAATGTGAGTTGCCGAAAGTTGGTATGTTGCTTTCGTTACTTAGCGTCATGCCATACATCTCTATCAAACGTCAATTCAGAAGCCATATCCGCTTTCATCATCTAGCGATGAGGCGTTATCAAATGTAGGTAAGTAGGGATGTCAACACGTCATAGAGTTCTATAGACGATAAGTAAGAGTAAATCCCGCTTATCTTAAATTAAATAATTGTGCAGTTAATAGATAAGAAATGTTGCTAATTGGCTGTGAAGGCCAAGTTTTGTATTGATACAGCTAGAATATTTAAAATTAAAACTGTCGTTTGGAATGGACAATTCAATTCGAATTAAAAATATAATGTAGTTTCATGGTTTACACTATACCTAATTAACTACGAATAACTTTTTTTTTTTTACTTTAATTAACATACTTATTGTTGACTTCAACGTCATAATTATATTTACTTTATCATATTAAATTTATTCTAGTCAATAATTGACAGGAAAACTTATCAAAACCATCTCTGCATGATTAAAAAGTGATGGATCATATACTCGAACTTGGCTCTCAAAAGCCGTGCATTTAAGTTTATCCCGCAAAAATATTTAATGCTTCTTAAAGCACTGCTAATTGCTTTACAATTAAATTATAAATAATGTTACAAATCAAACACTCAAACTTGACTCTTCACTGCCATGCCTACACATAATTATTATCATATTTTTATCCCAATACAGTTAATAAGTAAGATAATACTATTTACAAACAATGACACATATGATCTCAAATAAGTCCGTTTTCCTCTTAGTAAAGGGTATTCACCACATATATTGAAGCTAGTATAAATGATCGGTACGGGGTTGAAGAAGGCACAGTATAGAACAGTTTCTTGTGTTGTGAAGAAGTACTATTAAAATAAGGTATGTGTTTGTTAAATTACTTATACAAATTAGTCTGTAGATGTAGTATGAAATCAATATGTACATTCTAATTTGATGTATTTATTTATCTTATTTAACTTTAATTGAAACTACTTCTTCTTCTTTTCGTATGGTTAGTGACTAACCTGGTGTCAGAGTTTTAAAGCCGTCTATGGGCCTCTGATATGGCTTCAAATGCCGTCGAAAAATATCTATCAGGCATGCCGGTTTCTTCACGATGTTTTCCTTCACCATTTTCATTATTATTCGTTATTATTCATTATTGAATGAAGCAAGTGATAATTATATAATACGCACATGAATCCGAAAAGTTAGAGGTACTTGGCTTCGAACTCGAGACCTATGACTTGGCAGTCTGACAGTTACCACCACTAGACTATTACTGCCCATAGCAGTGATAGGTCGAAACTACTTGTAACCTTACTCCCATTGAAGAATTTCTTAGACTTAAAAAATAAGCTTCTGAGAATTTTACCAAAGATTTGCCAGCCTGCTTGCAGCGAGACGATTTATTAACTTGCTCTCCGCGAGTGCGAAGCAAGCTAGCTGACGAGGTGTTCTCCGCGTTTTCACAATATTGTACATTCGCTGGAAACAGAATTAAAACATCTATAAAAAGACGAAAAACATTCGTGCACCAATCCACCATAATATAACATAATTTACAGACGAAAAAGGCACTAAGCCCAATATCGGGTTAGTCGCAATACATTTTCTTTCATCCACATTTCTATGTCAGTCAAAACTTCTTCCACACAAACAATTTATCCAAGATCTTTCAGTAATTAATATTTCTATTTATTCTCTTCTAGTTCACCATGCAGTCCCTCATGCTATTCTGTTTCGCTGCTCTCGTAGCCTGCGCCCACGCAAAACTGCACTACCGGCGACCACCCCCAGGCTTTGTAATTGGCCACCCAGATGCAGCCTTTTACTACCCTCGTCCGGGGCACAAACGTCATCCTAGAGATACGACTTGGGAGCGTAATGCTGGTAATGGCAAAGTCTTTGGCACTTTGGGCAGCACGGATGATTCGCTATTCGTAAGTATATTTGACTGTTTTTGTCGAGGGCTGTTTTACCATCTTTGGATAGACCCGAATAACTTCTATAGCAGATTCTGTTCCATTCTTTAGTAAATCTTGGATTAAAAATTGTTGTCAAAAAGATGACTAATATGTATGTGTAATTTTGTAAATACCTTCGTTCCTAAATGTCTTCTCTTGTAAGGGTACATAATCTAACTGTGGTTTAAGAAAGAGACAGAGCTGCATAGCTCGAATAGCATCATCTCCTTTTTGTAACAGAATAATGGTAGATTTGAATTTTCTAACTAAAATATATATCTTTCCACAGGGCCGGGGCGGTTACAGGGGAGACATCTTCAACGACCACCGTGGTCGTCTCCAGGGACAAGCTTACGGAGAGAGAGTGCTCGGTGCGAATGGTGACAGCAGTGTTCTAGGAAGCAAGTTCAACTGGAACAATGCAAATGACAACATAAGAGCCGGCCTCGAATTGCATAAGGAGATTGGAGGCGGGAGTGGTGTAAGTATTCTAAAAAGTTATTTGATATCATTTTATGTTCGATTGACTGCGTCATTCGTCTACTGATTACAAGTGGATTTCTGGGCTCGATCCTAGGGTTGGGAAAAGTGTCATTGGGTATTTCAATAAGGATATTCTGGGGTCCAGCCCAGTTTATGGCAATAGGCTCACTATATTTTGGAACTTAAACTAAATCTTGTGAAATGTTGGTTTACTATAATAATATACCTCTGTCTATTCTTTGCGGTAATGCAGGCATGGTGTTTTGTTACGTTGAATTTCTTGTGTCTAGTTTAATAATCAGAGATTATTGTTGAGGCTTGGATGTCCAGCAGTGGATGTATTACGGGTGAAATAATGATAATGATGAGACATTGTTCGAAATATCTTCCGAGTTTTTGAAACATTTGTTTTCGACACTTATTTTTAATTTTTTGCAAATAATCTAAAACATAACTTTACATTTCAGATGAAGCTTAATGGCGACGGCGTATGGAAACTAGACCATAACACCAGATTCGTTGCTGGCGGTAACTTGCAGAAGAAGTTTGGACATGACAGGCCTGAGGTTGGAATCCAAGGAGCTATTGAACATGACTTTTAAATAGAGTATTCAAATTCTCCATTTGATCCTCCATTAGATCTTCAGTAAAAAACTTATTTAAACATTAATTTCATAGATTTTGAGCCAAAGTTTTGTTTAGTAAGTAAAGTAGAAGTGTAAATATAGTTTGTAAATTACTAAGAAATAAATCAGCATTAAATAAAAATATTAATAGAAAACTTATTTTTTTACTGTCACATTGCCTCCGTAATTTCGTAATCATCAATTTACGTAAATAAACACAGTGAAGTAAACAAAAGCACACACAAAACAATATTCTCTTCCATCACACAGAAAGTTCGCTTAGCATCAAAATTACAAGGCAAAATGATTACCACCATCCATGAATAAGGAAACCTTGCAGAAGCGAAACTCATGTCCTTTCTTATAAATAGTGCCTATGCCGCCGGAACAATTACCTACCGCTTATACTAGGCCTTCCTCAAGGTTTGATATTGGATCCATTTTTTTTTTAGTTCACTCAACCGAAGATGTTGTTATTTGCAGTTAATGTAAATAACTCTATTCGTCAGGTCCAAGATTGGTCAACATTTTGGTACTAAATGAAAAAAAAAACAAATGCATTAGATATAAATTATCAAATTTTGTGAGGAAGTGAGCCATAGCCGTTAGTGAGGGTTGGTGAATGTCACTTTACAATATTTTTATTTTTTGACTGATCTTGTCCGAGTTCAATCTTCTTCGGACTTTTTTGACCTCATCTAAACCCGGAGTGTGCGGCTAAGGTATCATCTTTATCTCATTGTTTTGTCATTATATTGACCTAGCATAGGTTCGTCTGCTCACATTGATCTGTACATTTTACGAGTCTAAACAAAAGGAATGTAGGTAGGCATTTGAAATGCATCCGAAATAAGAGTTTCACTCATATCAATTTGTACTCTATGGCTGAAGCCAGGATACTGATAAGCGTCACCCGAAGCCAATTAGCACATTAAAAATACTTACAATTGGATTCACCCTCGCATACCACTAACAATTTTAAGACAATTGCATTAACAATCACGCTTCGTGATGGTTCAAAAAGCTTACGAGTATTTTGAGGAAGAGTTTTATATGGAAAACGGTTATCTTGTTTGTGTGTTTGATGAATAAAACAAGAGCGTGTTGGATCACGCACAATGAAGGGTTCCGGTAGTTGGGATGAATTTATCCCAAGGACGAACTTAACATTGTAGTTGAAAAAACATGTTCTCCCAAACACTCCAACTCAAAATGTAAGTTTGTACGCAGAATATTGGGAGATTTATCATCTTATTTTAAGACCACTTTCTTATAGGTTTTCCTGTAATCTATAAGTATATAACTACTTTCTGTATTTTTTACAAAATTTTAGGTTCAGTAGTTTCAGAGATACGCGGTGAAATAGTCAATTTTCATGTATTTTCTTAAATATCTTTAAAAGTATTTATCTTAAAATTTAAAAAAAAATTGTCCTAACAACAAGCCCTTTCATTAGATATGTCACACGGTACAGATTGCAAAATTTAAAAAAAAAAAAACAATTTACCCCCGAAAAGTGACCCCCTTATTCAAAATGCATTTATTTTCGTTACAAGTTCGTGTTTCGGTCACAGAAATTTATATGTGTACCAAATTTCAACTTAATCGGTTCATTAAATTCGGATCAAATTGGCACGAGTGCAGTAAATATAATGCGCAAATATTCAGAGAAAACTTGAGAAAAATGTCTTAATTTCAAAGACAAAAGAGGCTCGTTGAGTTTTCTATATACTTAATAGTATTTTCCGAAAAATCCGAGCGAATCCGAAACGGTTCATAAGTGCGACACCTTTCGCAGAAATTATTATTAAGTGTTAACGATAATAAATAATAAGATACGATGACAAGCTACAATTCATAATATCACTCACATAGTTGGTCTACAAAACTGTTTATTATAATCTGCAATATCGCAAAAAGCCTAAAATATTTTTCGAATAATTACGAGCAAAACCGAAATGGTTCAGTAGTGCGACATAATTCGCACAAATTGCCGCGAGATGCCTGCGAGTACTGACATAACTTGATAATAAGTTACGAGACAGGCAACAATTTTGCTAATTACCAACATCAAGGGATTAATGCTTGCCTTTTTATATTGTTTCATTGTTTTATTTCTGGTGTTATGCTTTAGCTGGTGCTTTGTATTGAAGAAGATTTGTTAGTTCGTGAAATATTCTATTGTTAGCAAAGGTTGTTCTTTAAACTTGGATGTTATTAAATGACAGTCAGCGCAATTCATTGTTATGCAGATTGACAACATACGTCAATTGGCCATGCTATTTAACTGTCAAAGAATGACAGTTGTGATTTCATTAGGTATATGGATAAAATCAGGCTGTTCAAATCTTTCTTTTTCCTCATTTTTCGTGTGGTTATTGACTAAACTGGTGTCAGAGGTTTTTATGCCATCCATAGGCCTCTGACCTGACTTCACATGCCTTTGAGAAATATGTATCTGTCAGGCATGCCAGTTTCGTTTCGATGTTTTCCTTCACCGTTTTTAAAGCAAGTGATAATTATGCTTACATGATAATAAGACTTGAATCCGAAAAGTCAGAGGGGTGTGCCTTGGGTTCGAACTCGAGACCTATGACTTGGCAGTCCGACGGGCACACCACTAGGCTATCACTGCTGCTGTTCTGATTTAAACTGTAATTTTACAGGCATGAATGAGGATTCTAAATTATAATCATATAGCTGATGACCACCATAATAAAGAAAGCAAGTTGGAAATTAAATCTGTACTGCAAGTCTCGCTACCATGCCTACACTACACACATTTTATGCTGCATCAAGCATTGCTATTGGCACTTTTTCCACCGGCCAATAAAGAAATCGCAATTTTCCGACTTTTGGACTCCTGAACGAATGTCATGCAGTCGTATGAAAACCAAGATGGATAGTTAAACGTTCTCTCTGGGGCACAGATGAGTCTCTAAATCATGATGTGTCATGCATGAGTATTCATCAGTCTTTACCTGTAGTCGGTAACTGTATGCATTGACCATATAGATAGTGCAATACACGAAGACGCGCCCCATTCCGCTCCCCGCCGTACTAGAGTTCAGCTTACAGTACAGTTATCGCGGATTCGTGGCTTGCACTATTTGTAACTAGCTCGTCCTCATCTCGCAGATGGATCGATTGGTGTTATACAATCTTAGTTTTTGTGTACCATAAACCTCTGGGGTTATAATACTTTTTTTTACACATTATATAGGGACTCTGGGGCCGCGGGCCTTTGGAAGGCGTCTGGACCGAAGTCAACTCGCAGAGGCCCCTTAGAAAGAAAGAAAGAAAGAAAATTGCGTTTATTGGCATTAATACAGAAAAATACACCTTAAAACTATAAAAACAGAAAACAGTGATAATAATGCCATAAGGGCCTCAGCTCAGCATAATGTCAGATGGCAGCACAAAGTGTACCACCTGACGCTGATTTTCAGCTGCAACCCACGAGTGTCATACGCTAGAATAATAATAAACGAAGTGTCAGTCCGTTTTAATAAATAAATTAAAGGTAATATAAGATAGGATAATCTAGAAAAGCTCATACTAAATCAAATAAATGTTGTGACATAGGTACATGTGTGTACAGTGTGTTATAATTAATGAGAAACTGAAATAAATATAAAATAAAGATCCAATATCTGTGTATTACCTATTTAAAAATAATAAATCTATAATCTATAAGTAGATAGTACCTTTAATGCAAAATCGTGTGACTGCGTTCTTCTAAAAATACGAAACGAAGATTGATGCGGCTTTTATTATCATTTAGAGTAGATAATTATGACAATAATAATTGACAAATAAAACTGAAAATAAATTGATAAAAATTATAAATAAATGTTAATTTTTTTATATGGCTGATATGTCGGCTCGATCATTTTCAACATCCTTTTGATGGCTTAATAAAAATTCTTTTAATTTAAATTTGAAAGTCAAACAACTTTTACTATACTTAATGGGAGGAGGGATATTGTTCCAGCATTTGGTAGCAGCGTAGCGAAAACTGCCTCCAAAAGCCGCCGACTTGTGCCGTGGGACGGAAAACTGCTGAGAACATTTTCTTCCTTCACCGATTCTGTGTCTTCTTGTCCACGATAGTTTGTCATATAAACGCCAAATAGTAGCGTCGCCAAATGGAGTTTACGTCTACCTTTCATTTTCAAAATGTTGTGCTCATTGAAGAAAGGTGTAACATGTCCCCTAAACGGAACTTTAAAACAGAAGCGTGCACAGGCATTTTGAAGTCTTTGGATCATTCTTTCAGTTGTTGACAGTAGTCGTTGGCCATACACCGTATCTGCATAATTCAACAACTTAGGCTATTTTAATAAATGATGAGGAGGCACCAACCGACGATTATCTCTGTATCCACTATGTAAATGCACCCAAGGCCAACCCTCGGTTAGTGCTGGACTATTGCAGAACATGGACACAAAATATATTTGCCTATGAGTTTGGGTGGCTATAGTGGATTACCTTGAACTATGAAAGAACTATGTCCCCTGCCTGAGCAATGTTATATTTATTATATTTTTAGGGTTCCTTACCCAAAGGGTAAAACGGGATCCTATAACTAAGACTCCGTCCATCTGTCAGTCTGTCCGTCTGTCACCAGGCTGTATCTCATGAACCGTGATAGTTAGACAGTTGAAATTTTCACAGATGATGTATTTCTGTTGCTGCTATAACAACAAATACTAAACAAACAAAATAAAATAAATATTTAAGGGGGCTCCCATACAACAAACGTGATTTTCTTGCCGTTTTTATAGGTACGGAACCCTTCGTGCGCGAGTCCTATTCGCACTTGTTTATTATACTTGACTCATCATTATGACTGACTTTTACTATGGGACCAAAAATGTCATGGCAAAATAAAAATTAGCTGCGCCATACATTTATGTTCGCATAACTCGACAAAATATAGGGAACAGCTGATTTTTTTTTCTCGTAATTTTAGGGTTGGTCCTTATCTTTTCCGTGGTTGGTCCCGTAGTAAAAGTTGTTCACAATGACCCCATAAGAGGGTTTCAGTTATTTCAAGCCTTTTCTAATAAAATATTTTTAAGTAGGTACTTAAATATATTCTTCTCAAAATTAATAACTGAATCTTCAACTGAATATCCACTTGGCTCGGATATATCTTCAAAGGTCAATACAATCCTATTAAAATATTTATAATATCGAGTAGCTAATCGCAATATCAGGCCGTTTCACACTGTACAGGAAGCTTCGACGGAACATCAATTACTCTGTGACATACTGGATCCACCCCTACTGTGTGTTCACGAACTCAGTATAGAATTTTCCTTTTCCAGAATATGTCAAAAAGATTTCCAGTTCAGGAACGAAATTTATTCCAACCGATCAATAAAGATGATGACTAGAAATATATCTTTTGTCCGTCTTGTAGATCATTAAAAAATATTGGACACGTATTTTTTCTTTTTTACGTTATCAAAAGATTACGGCGATACATTGAGTTAAAATGTGCCGTGACGTCACAAATATGTAGATTTTATACTTACTTGTGATGTAGCGACCCCCCACTCCCCAACTTTAATGCGTTTTATCCAAGTAATTTTTGATTTATATGATAATGCAAAAAATACGTGTCTAATATTTTTTTATTAACTTACTGACGGACTAAATAGAATTTCTTTTTTTGACCCAGGCATCATCCCTATTCTGTGAACATCTCACCGTGAAAACTTATGACTGCCACGACTGGCGGACAAGACGGCAGAGGATTTTTGAATTTAATACTTATCCAATCGAAATAAGGTGTATATTTCAATGCTCGGTGATCGACGTTGGAGCATCGCAGCGTAGTTTTCTCTGGAGCATCAAAGAGCACGCCGGAGGATACCGCGGCGGATGGCGGTGGTGCCCACTGGTATGCGCTAAAGTCTGCCAGTCTGGCACACTCGTTCAAAAGAAAATTTTAGACTGCGTAGTCGCTAGTGGAATAAACAAATCCTGGCGAGCGGTGGCTACTCGACGGATGCCGCTGCATACCGGCGGATGCTCCGGTAAGCGTTATCGGTTCGCGGTATCGCAGAGGATTTTTCTTGTCAGTGTGCACTGGCGCATAGAGTAATCCTCCTCGATGCTCTCCCTTACCGTCCACCAGTGAGCGAAGGCCCTTAGGTGAAACGAGCATTGAGTGAATAGCGTTAATCTCTAGCATCAGGTGAAAAGACAAGCTCACTTCACCTTAGTTTTCACTAAGAGATATTTTCAGAAAAGACCGGACAACAAGAGTGATACCAAGAATCTCCGGGAATGAATGAATACCGAGAACCTTTCTTTCTATTTACTCTCTTGTAGACTTGCAGCGTGATGTATGGTAATCATATTAAGTGGTCATAATGATAAATTATAAAAACTTCGGGAGCGCCGACAGAAGTGAAAACTTGAACAATTTTCATCATCATCAGCCTATAATGATCCTACTGCTGGGACACAGGCCTCCTCTCTGTGAGAGGGAGTGGGCCGTAATCCACCACGCGGGCCTATTGCGGGTTGGTAGATGTCATATATCTTCGAATTTTCGGCGACCGAATCTAGAAATTTCGTAACGTAACGAAAATAAAACCTAACACCCCCCACTCCACCTACCATGTAATGACGGTTCTCATGACAACGTGATGTTGTCATGGGAACGTAATTTTTGTTTTATGTCATCACGTCATCATCCCAAGTGTAGCGTTGACAAATAGGAAGTATGGAGGTTACAAATGCTATGCAATAGCTTCAGTCACCGAGTGCCACACGTTTTTTTTTTTTTGGTTCTAGGACATGCCGGTTTCCTCACGATGTTTTCCTTCACCGTTTTAAAAAAAGGGAAATGTCAAACATGTCGTTGTCATGTCTCAATGTTCGGAATGTCGTTAATACCAAAGAAAATGTATAGCGCGTTGATGTCTTTTTAATGGTCAAAACAGTGTCAAAACAGTATCGCGAGTTCAATTGTTTTTTCCATCTCAAAAATGCCCAATGCGCCTAAAGAAGTTTTCTCTTCAATACAGGTTATAAAAACTAAAACCAAGCTACGACAAAAAAAGTCAACTAAAAAGATATAAACAAGACATCACAGACAGACAAATTAAAATCCGGAGTTACACGTAATCTGTTTGATTTACGTTAGCACGTTTTATTTATCTGTCTGAGATGAGTAGTTTAGAAGTTATGAACATACATACCCACATACATACGTACCGGTCAAAATCATAAACCACCGCCGTAATCGACCCGGACTCCAAGGTACTTTATATTTGCGGTCCTTTTAATGTGGAGGCAGTCACAAAAGGCGTTGGCAGAGTTGCAGCAATGCGCCTGACTCTAGGCATAATACAATATGAATAAGTACATAGATTAAAATAATTGCTTCTAGTTTATAGGCGATTATAGTGTGGAGTAATAATAGTGGCGTAGCGTGCCTTGGCGGGGCCCCGTATAAAAATTTGTTTGCCCTTACGAAGGGTAAAGATTTCTCACAAAAGAAAAAAAAATGTTTTCATAAAATTAAAAGAAATATTTACATAAACATAACATCACGCCTTGTTTCCCCGAAGGGTTGGGCAGAGGTGTCCCTGTAGCAGGTACACCCATATTTCGCCAGTTATGTTTAAGTCCCATGTAATAGGGGGCAAGCCTATTGCCATCAACCGGGCACAAATCCAGACTCGTATGAATGATGAATAAATAGAAATATTTATTCATCATATTATCTATCTGTCACTTTTTCCAAAACTTTTACAAACAATTCAATTTAAATATACACTCTCCTTGACTTTTTTTCGGCAAACTGATTTATTAAATCATGTATAGTTGATGATGAATTTGGGAAGGTTTTTATTCATTTTTGCTTACGCACGTCGGGGGCCCCCGTGGCCCGGGGACCCGTATAATTAATACGGCAGATACGGCGGTAACTACGCCCCTGAGTAATAAAGTGATAAAAGATCGAAAAAGACACATAGTAACTCAATGCTGTCACGGCAAAGTTTTTATATCTACAGCTCGCGACCCGGATTCCAAGAATTTAATCTTGGAATGGCTTGCTTAGCAGATTTAGAACATGCGACATAAAACAAAAGCAAAATAAAATTTATCTACTTATATGATCATTTATTGCAGTGCTTTCGTTTATTGATTTCTCGCTAGAGTCATAAATTTTAAGAAAATTGGCATTGTCTAGTCTAGTATTGTTATACTGTAGAATTGAATTTGAATAAGTAGGATCAATCAATCTGCCTAGCCTTTAACTATATTGGGGTCGGCTTCCTGTCTAACTGGATGCAGCTGAATACCAGTATTTTACATTGAGCGACTGCCTATCTGACCTCCAGAACCCAGATTATCAGACTTTCGGGCTTCTGACGACCCGAAACAACTGTCAAAGATCCACGAATAACAGCCGGGACCAACGACTTAACGTGCTTTCTGAGGCACGGAGGAGTATCGGTATGTAAAGGTGGTCACCCATCCACGGACCAACCCCGGCAATCGTAGCTTAACCTGATGGATCGACCCATACATCTGTTATTACTTAGCCACGAGTTCCTCAATTAATCAGTCAATGAACTCAATATATCGGTGTCCACTACTGGACAAAGGATATAGCGACAATGGCTCTCGCAAATTATGACACAATACCCGGTTCTACACCTTTTACATCTAGTCCACTCCGTCGTCATCATAGGTCCATCTACCATTCAGTATTTAATGTATCTAAAACATAGCGTAAGACCTTTTTCGACTGTGTTTATTCACTTCTACTATTTGACAGCAGCTGCAGTGGACAGAATTGTCCTGCTCGCTGCTATGCTTATAAAGAACTATGAAAAGTTTTAAAATATGATTTGCAACATAATACAGTGTGGCGGCATCCACATCAAAATCCTGACGTCACACAAATCCTGCATCGTGCAATTAAAATTTACCGTGCGAACAGCATTTATATTATAATTTCCCCGACGTCAATCGCTGGGCAGTTGCCAGCCAGACACGACAGCCGTCTAGTCGGAGGATCCTCTATTTTCTATGGAGGATGAGTGAACTTTACACCCTGTTCCTCATGCCTCTAAAAGAGCATAAAAACGCGCCTATTCTCTATGAACGGTTAGGTACTAAGGTACCTGACCTTCCATGGAAGACACGTGACTATCTGTTACAATAACGCAACCAATTTCACAGTATTATTTTCTAATGCGACTTACGTACACCATCTAAAGTTCTAGAATATCAGCTGTCGTTCGTGGTAGAGTATATTCAACAGTCAACGTGTCCACGTAGCAGCAATAGATTATGTCTTGTTGGCAGATGGCGTTACGTAATTGTGTTCACAATAGTGGCATGAATTGTGTAGCAACAGTTTACGAATACAAACATAATGAAAATGTATGTTTGAGCTCCTTAAAGCATTAGGTATCTACAGATTGTAAGTGCTCCCAGATATGTAACTCCATAAAAAAAACCGGCCAAGTGCGTGTCAGACTACGCACAATGAAGGTTTCCGTAGTTGGAATGAATTTATCCCAAATACAAACTTAACATTGTAGTTGAAATACATGGTCTCCCATACATTTCAACTGCAAATGTAAGTTTGTACGCACAATATTGAGAGATTTACCATGTTATTTTAAGACCATAGACTTCTTATAGGTTTTCCTATAATCTATGAGTAAAGAGCCATACTAAGTATTTTTTCAAAATTTTGGGTCCAGTAGTTTCGGAGATAAGGGGGGAATGGTCAATTTTCATCGAATTTCTTAAATATCTTTAAAAGTGTTTATTTTAAAATTATGTAAAAATACATTTAAGATCCTCGCAACAAGCCCTTTCATATGATATGTGATACGTTACTGTTAGCAAAACTTTTTTTTAAATTTTCTTGTTTGCCCCCCATAAGTGACGCCTATATTCAAAATTAATTTATTTACGTTACACGTTCGTGTTTGGATCACAAAAATACATACATGTACCAAATTTCAACTTAATCGGTCCATTAAATTCGGAGCAAATTGGCTGTGACAGACGGACAGACAGACAGACAGACACACGAGTGATCCTATAAGGGTTCCGTTTTTTCCTTTTGAGGTACGGAACCCTAAAAACTAATCAAATCGGTCCAGTGGTTCTCAACTAATGCGTTTACCAAAGAACAGCATTTCATTTTAATCTACATATTAAAGATAGATACATAATCCTACGAAGGAGTCCTTTGTCCAACAAAGAATGCCTTCCAGCTAAGACCATCATAATATGCAATACCCTATTGAAAAGTTTCTATTCTTTCCGAACTATCTTTGATATTTCTACAGACTTATCAATATCACCATCTGCCTAGCCTTTTCCCAGCTATATTGGGGTCGGCTTCCAGTCTAACTGGATGCAGCTGAATACCAGTATTTTACATGGAGCGACTACCTAACTGACCTCCACAACCTAGTTATTAGGTAACGCGATACCCCTTGGTAAGACTGGTTGTCAGACTTTTGGGCTTCTAACTACCCGTAACGACTGTCAAAGATCAACATAAATGACAGCCGGAATCAACGGCTTAACGTGCTTTCCGAGGCACGGAGGGGTTTTGGTATGTAAAGACGGTCACCCATCCACGGACCAACCGCGGCAAGCGTAGCTTAACCTGATCGATCGACCCGTGCGGCTGTTATTACTTAGCCACAAGCCCCTCCATCATCTTCAGTATGTATGCAAAGTAACAACTTCATACAAATAGGTTTGTATCAGAAAGAAGTCTTTAAATTCAATATAAACTTGCAACATTTTATCACTAGCTACACATCAGGGTCTGGGTGTGAAAAATGATGCTATCATTAACCCCTTTTGAGATTCGATCATCAAAAACGATGGAACGTTTCCATTGGTTTAGTTGTTCCGATATTTTTTTAGTGCAGAAAAAAATTGTTTTATTGAACTTTTTAAAACTTTGTAACAGAAATAAAGTTCTTTTCTTTTCGTTGCTTTCAGAACTATGGTTTTGTGTTGTTGTAAACATTTTGCTGACAACATCAAAAGTTGTAAACAAAATCCAACTTTGTTGCCAGTGAATACGCAGCATTATTGAAAAAGATAATGTTAACATTGCTGTCATTTTCTTCCATTTAAAACTAAGTTACACTACATTAATTTATTCAGAACTATGGTTTTGTGTTGTTGTAAACATTTTGCTGACAACATCAAAAGTTGTAAACAAAATGCAACTTTGTAGTCAGTGAATACGCAGCATTACTGAAAAAGAAAATGTTAAAAATTGCTGTCATTTTCTTCTGTAGAAATTAGGATGTTCTTTATGCGCACATAATTATTAACAATTAATTACTGTGTATCCACTTTATATACACTCATTAGTAAGTACTTACTCGTCCGAAAGAACCATTCTTTGAAGTTATAAGTAGGTACTTACCTAATAATGAAGAGGCTCCATCTTTGTGTTGCATTTGTTCGAGTGGAAATTCAGATGATAAAAGATTATTCAAGCAAATTTTGGGCAAGGCTATTCAAATTTTGTCTAGTAGAAACCCCATAGTAATTACTCTGCTATCAGGGGTTTAGTTATTAATAAAATATACCGCAAATTAATATACTAAAAGTTCGTCCACCATACATTTACTTCATTTTCCTTTAATATTTTTAGTTTAATCGGAATAAGCTCTGTTGGGAGCTATAGTGGCCCAGTGGTGACAGCCCAGACTAACGTGTTGCAGGTCGTGGGTTCGAACTCAGGCAGGTGCTTTACTTTGTGTAAATAATTTCATCACCACTGCTCTCAAAACGGGGAAGGAAAACATCGTGAGGAAACCGTCATGTCCTAGAACCAAAAAATTCGAAGACATGTGACATCTACAAACCTGCACTGGGCTCGCGTAGGGGAGAGGAGGCCTGTGTCTCAGCAGTGGGAATATTAGGCTGATTATGCTTATGCTAAGCTCTGTTGTTTCCTTTGTCACCAGAAAGTTGACCATACTTCTTATAAAGATATCTGATTATAATTATATAGGGTGGCAGGGACATTGACACGAAAACTGTTACCATGAATTCAGTACCTACCTGATTCTGAACCCCCTGCGATTAAATTTTTTGACGGTTATTTTTTTAAATCGCGTAGGTATTGCACTTTTCTATGAAACAGCAGATTTTTTTTTATAATAACCGACGAAAAATTTCAGTGCAGTGGGCTTCAGAATCATGTACTGAATCCATGGTAACAGTTTTCGCGTCGATGTCCCTGCCACCCTGTATAGATATAATATAATATTATTATAGTATAATTATAATAGGCTCGCCCCCTATTACATGGGACTTAAACATAACTGGCGAAATGTGGGTGTACCTGCTACAGGGACACCTCTGCCCAACCCTTCGGGGAAACAAGGCGTGATGTTATGATGTTATGTTATAATACAATATAAATGTCATGTTATAGTTACATAAAGAAAGAAAGAAAAAAAATTACGTTTATTGGTGTAATGGTTGTAGTTGTTAACTCCGTTCACTGATTTATCATGAAGGTTTGAAAGTTCAGTAAGTATAGAGAAACACGTTCCACTAAGTTGCACTAAATAGTTAAGTTTATTTAAGTTAAAAGTAAGTTACAGTAAGTGAGTGGAAGGCGATTATTTCTCTCTGTTGTTGATAGATACACAGTTATAAGTTCACTTTCTTTTTAACCAACTTCCAAAAAGGAGGAGGTTATATGTTCGTCGCATATATTTGTTTTTTTTTTAATTATGTCCACCGATTTCTCCGTCAATTGTGGACCGATTTTGAAAATTCTTTTTTGTTTGAAAGATATAAATTTTATTAACTTTGCTTTTATGGTTTTTGAGTTAGCTTCAATAATACGTACTTTTTCCCACTTAGTATGTGGATGATGTGATAAGTTCCTGTCACTGTTATTTACATAGCAGGTTTCGAATTTGTGTGGGGTAGGTACCACAACTAAAACGCAGTTGGATGTCGACCACAACATACTAAGAAGAACCGGCCAAGCGCGTGTCGGACTACGTACAATCAAGGGTTCCGTAGTTGGGACGAATTTGTCGCAAAAACAAACTTAACTTTGTAGTTAAAAAACATGTTCTCCCATACGGAATGTATGGGAAAACATGTTTTTGCAACTGCAAATATAAGTTGGTCAATTATTGCTCGTTAACTTGTAGAGCCTACTTAGCTGTGATAGTTTGCCTTTTAATTTCGTTATATAAACTACTGCTCTGATTTTTTTCACACATCCAAAACCAACCATTTAGCTGATTTTCACAGAGTCACAATTTTTTTGAAGGAACTTTAGAATGATACCCCACACAATGCGATAGAAAAAAAAAATTATCACCGCTTTACGTGTAGGGGAGGAACCCAAAAAAAATTTTTTTTTCACCATTTTGTTTTACCACTTTGTCGGTGTGATTAATATGTATACCCATGCTAAATTACAGCTTTCTAGTACTAAGAGTCTCGGAGCTAGACCGCGGACAGACAAACAGACGGACATGACGAAACTATAAGGGTTTCTTGTTTACTACGGAACCCTAAAACCGATAGGCAGAATCTCATGAACATGTCAGGCCGTCAGGATTGTAATGTAATTGATCTACTGCAAGAACACTCGTTCTTTTTAAAAAAAAACACGCTTTTTAAAAGCCGTGTATCAATGGAAACGCTGTAATAGATTAACCCGACGCTTGGCACCGACAGGCCATCCATTATAGAAAGACGATACGCCGATTGACACAGACGTTTATTGAACGTTCTTTCTCTAACAACCTTACTTTCAAGACGATCCAATTATGTTTTGAGAATTTGATATTTTGCTTCATTAGTTTTCGCATGTTTTTCGTGGGAAATAAGTACTACAGTATATTTTTTTATCTACTCTCATAGCGTAATATTCGAATTATAAAATTCAAAACGAGTTTATATTGACACACTTTATGAACACAATACCGAAATTTAAAAATAGAATCATATTATAACATTTTTTCTCCAACAAAATAATGCTATAAAACTATTTTTTTTCTATTACGATATAGGGCTATTCCAAGAAGTTAATATCACCAAGGAGTTTCCATCAACTTTTGCATTGGAACGTTTAAACGGGGGACAGCAGCACCCGCTGTAGTGCATTTGTGCGGTGATGTGCTGGTGCAGACGACATTCATTTGTTTTGTTGTACTGAATTTCGTGGGATTTTTCAAATGTATTCTTGATCTTTAACTTTGATCTTTTATTTAGTATTTGTTTCAATCCCAATGTATGAGAGTAGATAAAGTAGTGTATGAAACTGCACATAACTAGGTATTAAAACATTCGTGTGATACTATTAAAAACCTCGCCTAGCTACGGCTCGGTTTTTAAACACACACTCATGTTTTAATACCCCTCATTATGCAACAGTTTCATAAACTACTATCCGTATCGGTCGATAAAGCGTATTGGGTATTAAACTCAGCGAGAACTTACCACGATACGCTCCAAAACAGGAATCATGTGGACATTATAGGAAATAGCATACATATCAACTCGGAAAGGGATCGTCACAGTATCAACTCGAGCCATTCAGTATTCTTTGTATGAAACTCCCTACTGCAACGCACACTAATCGGAATCGTAACGTAATCGTCTCGCCTCGGGACAGGCTCACGAACCGCGGCGATACGGTGACGATCCCTTTCCGAGTTGATATGTGTGCTATGACCTTAAGTCTGCTAGGCTGAAGTGGGATTAGCCGGGCAATGTACTATGTAGAATGCATCGGGACAGATGAGCCAGAGTCGTCATGCAATGGGATCCAGAAGACGGGCGTCGTCGCCGAGGGGGGCCTAGACGACGCTGGCGTATCGATTTAGATGCATTTATGGGAAATGGCTCCCAGAAGCCAACGCATAATGAACTGTGGAAATCTATGAACTTGCCGAGCAGTGGGACAATACTGATTAAATAAAATAATAATAATTCAATCCGTAACGGTTACTGTTTATACCTATATCCTCATTGTTAGGCAAAGACGAAGTGATCAAATTGTGGAAGGCATTACTTTCGGCATCACTGCAAATTAGATTTTCAAATTGCAGTTTGCGACATCAGTTTATATTGACCATAATGCCAATAATAATCAGTTGTAAGTCGGAAGGTGCTAAGTGGCCAATTTTGAGCCCACTAAATATTAGGTAGATTTTTAAACAGATCAGTTTTATGAAGATCTTATCAGATTTATAACGAAGCATAAGGATCGTAGCAGGTGGCGTTCTGTAATTTCTGACTAACCTCCGTGGGAAAAAGGCGTGATATTATGACATTAGTTTATGAAAATTCCGAAAGTGACACGATTTATCGAGTTACTGTACTTTCCCTTTTAGATCTTGTAAATGATCGATTAGCCTATCATCGTAGCCCATTTCCCTCAGTCAGGCACTTAAGTTTTACGAGGTTTTCAGCTCATACCTAATTCAGTCTGAGATATAAGGGATCAAACGAAAACCCTATTTCATCAGAAACTTCGTTCTCAGCTCATTTTTTATTTATTTATTACTAGCAGACTTTTTATCGATGGGTGTTCTAAACTGATTGAAGGGTTTATCACATGTATAATTATGAGGGTGAGTTACGAAACGTCCTCAGTCCTTATGCTACGATTTCTTAGAAGAGCGGTTCCATCATTTTATAATGGCCTTCATAAATATCTGTCATCTTGCCCAGTATTTCACATTACATTTGAGCAGTGCTGGCCCAGTGGTAATATCCGCTACTTACGAGTTGTATGATCGTGGGTTTGAACCCATTCAGGTGCTTTACTTTGTGTAAATTATTTCATCACCACTGCTCACGGTGAAGGAAAACATCGTGAGAACACCGGCATGTCCTAGAACCAAAAAATTCGAAGACATTGTGGTAGATTACGGCCCACTCCCTCTCATAGAGAGGAGGCCTGTGTCCCAGCAGTGGGAACATTATAGGCTGATTATGATTTAAAATGAAGGTGTCAAAATTAGCTCTGTCTTTGGACAGCCGTTATTATGTGACCCGGATTCAACGCTTTCTTCGAAAACCAAAACCTCAAAAACTTTTTTGTAGAATGACAACGTTACACCAAAACATAAAACATGTTGTGTCTACTTGTTTCGTTTATCGCTTACACCTAAACCAAGTTGTAAAGACTAGTTGTATACATACTAAACTTGTAGAATACTTGTCAAAAAGGTGATAAAAGGTTACAATTTTTTTGTCTGAAACAATTTAATACATTTGAATAGATACCTACATGTTTTTTTCACGACATTTTAATGACAATTCTTTTATAGGATTTGTTGAAAACAAGTAAGTATCACAACTTATTATGTATTTATGGCTGTAAACGTGGGGAAGACACCAAAATCATCACATAAATTAGCTTAAGTAGGTACCTAATAACATCTTGTTGCCTTGGTTTACCAGGAAGTTTTTTTATAGACTCCGGACCCTGGTAGTTCGAAGCAAGGAAAACCTGCTCAGGTGGCGATTCACAGATGACTCTGCGCTGGAGAGTAAATGTGGTGCTGTCTCACAAACAATGAGGCACTTAATATCGTGCCCAGCGTGTCCTATTGCCTGCACGATACAGGAGCTGATGGACGCTACTGAAGCTGCCAAACTCAAATAAATGAAATGCAACGAACCCAGCGTGGTTTAACCAGACTCGATAAATCGAATGAACCCCAAGATTTGCACTAACCCCTGGAGCCTCATGCTTCATGGGGCTACAGAGGCCATTGCATATGAAGGAGTAGACCGGGGGACGCGGTAATGGTAGGGAAGACGTGCCCTTAGGACATGGAAGGATTTGCGAACCGTACTGGATATGTTTCCTAGATTAGGCGATGGAATAGTGGAGAGACGGATGATATTTATCTTGCTACTGAAGCTGTCAAACTCGTAGCTAAATTCTGGGCTGACTCTAAATAAATTACCATCAGCACGCTAAAAAGAATAATAACATCTTTACCTACATCATATTTCATAAGAAAAAACCTAATTGTGAATTGAAAATGATAAAGAAGCGAAAAAGTCAAAACATTTCTTCCATAAAATATTTTTATTTCGCATGAAATTCATTTAAAAAACGTATTTCCTCATTGTAGAGCGTCGTCTAAGTAATCTGATAAAAGTCCACGGCTACTTGGGGCTGATAGTCCAGTGAAAGCTGAAATATAACAAGTTTTATTTCACTTCACTAATTATAACAGTTTTATACCCAAATAGTTTCTGTTTAAATAATTTAAAATATTATGTGTTCTTTTTAATTTAGCTTCTAATATATGTATTGTTGTCTTCTTTTTAAATGTTTAATGTAAATTGATGGCCTGAAACACGGGTTTTCATAAACCTAGATCAGGCTAGTCTACATTATACAGTTAAAATTAAATTTTCCTCGATTGTAATTAATGTAAATCATAATTTTACTTTATACTTGAATTTTTTTTTTTTTTATGTCACTTCACTGCCTCGTTGGTCTAGTGGTCGCAAGCACTACTGCTGGGCATGAGGTATTGGGTTCAATTCCCAGGTCGGGTATTAAGTGTTATTGGATTTTTCCATCAGGAATTTCTCAGTAGTAGCCCGGAGTCTGGATTTGTACCTGGTTGATGGCAATAAGCTCGCCCCCTATTACATGGGATTTATGTAACTGGCGAAATGTGGGTGTAGGTACAATTTCTGTCTATCTTTTGGAGGTTACGAATGTGACGTTACGTGCAATATGACTAAAGAAACCAATTAATGTAGCGTAGCAATTTATATTTTTTTAGGAGATTTTGTAATAGTGACTTCCTTTTTTTTTTTTTTGGGTGGGAAATTATCAAATAACTTCTCCCGCTCTGGGTGGAGCGGGAGGGCGTGTCAGACTCTTACTGACTAAAACCCACCCGTGTTCCTTCGGTTGCCCTGTTGCCGGGGGCCGCGATGTCCCTATCGGTTTTCTTCGAACCCCCGGCAGGCATTGGCCCTAGCGGACCCCGTCAATTCTGCTGACATCTCTTTGAGGCGCGCGTGGAACACAACGCGCCGTCGACCCGGGCTTGGTCCTTATCGGACGGCGAGCTACCCATTGCTCACCGTCCGCAAGCCCGCGCCTACGGTGGCCGGAAATCGGCTCGCGATTCCCGCCCCGGGCGTCTCCTCCTGCGGCGGTTAGGGGCGTGAGGGCGCGAAATTTGCCTTTCCCTCACGCGTTCCGCCTCCTCCTTCGCGAGCGTTACCGCTTCGCAGAAGGAGGTGACGGCCTGCCATTTTTTTAGGAGATTTTGTAGTAGTGACTTCCTGGATGTATTATTTACATTTATAAACTAACAGCTGTGATAACCTAGTGGTGTGACCGTCGGACTATCTCGAGTTCAAATCCAAGGCACGCACTTCTGAAATTTCGGATTCATGTGCGTATTGTATAATCATAACTTGCTTCAAAAACGGTGAAAGAAAACATCGTGATTTTCTCGACAGCATGTGAAGTCAAGTCAGAGTTCCATGGGCGGCATAAACACACTGACACCAGGTTAGTCAGTAACCACACGAAAAAGAATAAACTGTCTGATCACAAATCCGTGTGTCAAACTATGGTGGCCCAATAAATGATTGTTGCAGCAAGTTTTGGTTGGTCCATGTTTGTAATCACCATTTATGTATTTAATACACAAGTTGATTCGATGATCGAGTCGATTATGAGTGCCTTTTTTTTTGTTGGGAAATTATTAAAATAACTTCTCCCGTTCTAGACGGAGCAGGAGGGCGTGTCAGACTCCTACTGACTAAAATCCACCCATGTTCCTTCAGTTGCCTGTGTTGCCAGGGGTCACGGTATCCCTTTCTGACTTTCCCCAAAGCAAATCTAAACGTAAACGCTTAATAATGTAACCTGCACATGATAAATCACACACATCGCTTTGTAAAGCATAACTTTTACTGAAACATCGCCTTTCTCTATGAAAAAAATAAAAAAACCAACGCAAGCTTGTTTCAGTTTTGCGAAGTAACGCTTTTTGCTGAATAACTCGGATCTTGTTTGTAAGTTAGTAAGTACTTTTTGTTCAGGAGTTTACCTATTTTCATATCAAGTAGAAAATTTATCCTATTGCGTGTTGGACCACGCACAATGAAGGGTTCCAAAGATAGGATGAATTTATCCCAAGAATAAACTTAACAGTGTCAAATTTCAAATTCAAATTCAAAAGTCATTTATTCAAACTAGGCTGAGAATCAGCACTTTTTGAACGCCAAAATTACATAAGACAGTCCCCCAAAAACGCCCACCCTTCACCACTTCCTAGTGCCTTTAGCTGGGAAGAAGAAGTGGCGCAACAAACTCGAAAGTGTGTAGTGTAGTTGAAAAACATGTTCTCTCATACGGAAAGTATGGGAGAACATGTTTTTTAAACTGCAAATGTAAGTTGGTCGATTATTATTCGTTAACTAAGTAGTAGAGCCTACTTAGCTGTGATAGTTTTCCTTTAAATTTCGTTTTATATACTGTAAATTTTTCTACATATCCAGAACCAAACAATTAGCTGGCGGGTGGGTACTTGACGGATCTTGAATGATTAAATAGTTGTCACAAACTCACAATATTTTAGATTTTTTATTTTTTTTTACCTTTCCAACGATACCCCACACCTTGGGAAACCTACCACTTTGTTGGCGTGATTAATATGTATACTCAGACCAAATTACAGCTTTCTAGTACTAACAGTCTCTGACTTAAGCCGCTGACAGACAGACAGACGGACATGTTGATTACGGAACCCTAAAAAGGAACCTCATCCCATCTTTCTTAAGGGTTGGTGAAAGGCAGCTCAATTGTCGTGGTATATTGTGCAGCATCATAAACTGGTTTGTGTATACTTGTGTATGTTGATTTATTTGAACTAGCATAGCAATTCACAACCATTCGACTGGCTTCCGAGTCGAAAATGACACATTTTCGGTAATCTGATTTCCCAAGTCCCCGACCGCAAATAGCCGTCGGAAGAATAGTGGTCGTGTATTTGGTTTAAGGGTCGTTTTCAAAATGTATGTCCATTTTGTTGTAATTATGTGTTTATCAACTTATTGGTAAAATAAAATACAGTTCGAAATGTAAACATATAAATTAACATTCAGACTAATTACTAATAAAATTGCATGTATAGATTTTTAATATGGGAATTGGTTCTATTGCTTTAAAAATCTAAATTTAATTCCTGTTGTAATTTATTTCCCATAAAAAATTGCTATGTCCACAGACGCATATGTAACCAGATTCCACAATGTTTTGTAACGTGAAACCCGAAAAATTGTACAGTTTAAAAACTGTCAAAATTTTCGGGTTTCGGATTTGTGAACAACTTTTACAGGATTCCTTCGATAACATTGATTGATGTTCGATTTGGCATGGAAACATGACTGGTTGTGAATAGCTATGCAGGAAGCATCATTGCATGTGCGACGTAGGCTGTGTCAACTTTCAAAGTTGCAAAACCAGTAGAAACCTATAAACTGGCCTCATAATCTATTGGAACTCTGTACGACGCTAGGCTAGCGTAGGTGAAACTTATGTAGGATCTTGGCCTAAACTCAGAAATGAAACAACGATTTTATGGATATTCTTTGATTTAATTCTCACAGCAAAATATCAACGGTCTGTTCAACGATTCAATCCTCAGTCCGTGCAAAAGTCGAAACTGGTGCCGATTCCCTTGTTCACAAACTAAACTAAATTTAAGTTCAGTGCATCTTTTTCTTTCTATTTCATTAAGAAAAGGACAGAGGATAAATTTTAGTTTAGTCCTGTCAAATTAATCAGCGCTTGACGTAAATTGACGTAATTTTAGTAGGCAAGTTTTTAATCACGTCTAAACTTGTATGGAGTAGTGACAGGCGCTGATTAATTTGACAGGACTAAACTAAAATTTATCTTCTGTCCTTTTCTTAATGAAATAGAAAGAAAAAGATGCACTGAACTTAAATTTAGTTTAGTTTGTGAACAAGGGAATCGGCACCATTGTCACACTTTCAAATAAAAATGAAATGGCACAAGTCTCAACTCTCAACAGCCAATACATTAAATAAGTCGATTACTACTTTAGAGTGGCGGGTATCTGTCAATGTTACCACACGAAAAATAAAAGACTGTTTACGTGTTTATAACAACTGACAGATACTTGTCACTGACACAAATAATAACAATTGGATAACCTAAATCATGATTATAATAATACTGATAGTCTTACACTTAACACCGACCGACGTGCGATCAGCTGCTTACTATAATATTTAACACTAAATACATAAAGAATTTGTTACTCAATTCAATCAAATCGGTCCAGTAAAGTTCTAAGCTACAATTGTCGGGGATGCAGAATAAAATAATTGGTGAACGATGTGTTGTAGAGTAACAATATTATTGACTTTTAAAATTGATTAGTCCTTTTCAACATGGATGAAAAACTACAAGTACTGAATTGACATTAGTTTGACAGGTCACATAAAATGGCAGACACCAAGACCAGTGTTAACCCTTCAAATTCACGTAGTTGTCATCTGAATTATTGTTGATGGTGGCAACCAACAACAATCTATCAGCTTATACAAATAAAATCTTTTTGCAAAAAAAAAAAACAACCGACTTCCAAAAAAAAACAATACAAAGTGAATAATAATTTTAATTTCGGAAGTCGGTATTTTTGTCTTTTATTTTCGGTTTTTGCCACCGACTTCTGAAATTAAAGTAATTTTTCACTTTGTAGTGTTTTTTTGGAAGTCGGTTGTTTTTTTTTTGGACTTTTTGGTTGTGGTACCTACCCTACACAAATTCGAATACCACTACCTGCTACCAATGACAGGAACTTATCTTAATATATCATCCACATACTAAGTGGGGAAAAAACGTATTATTGAAGCTAACTCAAAAACTGTCAGAGCATACCCTTTCAAACAAAAAAACATGAGCTACGAACATGTAACCTCCTCCTTTTGGAAGGTGGTTAAAAGCTAAAGCAAAATCACGTAGGTACCTAACTGAATCCCCGTAATAGCTCAGCCGGTCAGTTAATCTTCAATATGATGCGGATGATATCACTCTCTAACATCCGCCTTGCTTTGTTCCCCTCTTGAGCGTCACTCAGACAGGGTGGAGCACACCGGGGGATGGGAAAAGAGTGGAGGATAAAAAGGGCGATATTTTTTAGAGTTAGTCTGGTTTGTGATCGATTTCGCTAGATTTTATAGTGGTATGGGTGGCCGCACATCTGATGGAAGTTGCGTCAGGCGTAACTTTGTTCTAAGTGTGGGATTTCTGTGGGGTAGGTACCACAACGAAAAATTAAAAATAAAAAAAACAACCGACTTCCAAAAAAAAACGATACAAAGTGAAAAATAACTCTAATTTCGGAAGTTGGTGGTAAAAAACGAAAATTCAAGACCAAAGACACCGACTTCCGAAATTAAAGTTATTTTTCACTTTGTAGTGGTTTTTTTGGAAGTCGGTTGTTTTTTTTTTGTTCCGGGGTGGAAATAAAAAAGGCGTAACTTCGTTAACTTCCATTTAGTACGCTCGACGCACTAACGTATCATCGGTTGAGTATGTAAGGTTGAATGTTTTATTATCTACTTGTCCGTGCTGGTGTTAAGCGATCGACGCGACGATACGCGACGTATCTTCCGTCAGATATGCGACCACCCTTCAACGCAAACATTAATCCTGTTTATTTACTTAGAAAACATTGATCAGAGTGATTAGTATTTGAAATTATTTATTTCTAGCCAATATTTTGCGGGAGGCTAATGTTCAACAGTGGACGTCTTTCAGCTGATGATCATGATGGCAATGACAGCGTTTGCGAGTTTCAGGAACAGGCCGAATAATTAAGGTGTTTCAACACTCTGAATCTCGATAGAATTATATTTTTATCAGAAAACAGTAGCACTCCGGGAGTGTAAACAGAAGTGAAAACTTGGAAAAAAATCGGCACCGCGGTGATCAACGCGTTGATGTATTTTTAATGGTCAAAAGCTGGTGTCGTTGCAGTGTCGCGAAATTAATGGTTTAGTCCCATCTCAAAAATGCCCAACGCGACTAAAGAAGGTTTCACTTCAAAAATTGCAATCTTAAATTAGAAGTTCTCAGTGTATCCCAACCATGTGTAGCGCTAAGTAAAAACCACTATAACAATGTTTTGTTCGTCGTACTTGTGTAAATGAAGTGTTCGGAATCAAAAGGGGACGTGGCGTATATCTGTACTTATGTCGCAGTTACCGCAGAGCTTAGAAATGAGGTAGGATACGACTTCACTGCACATTTAAGTGGATACGTTGGCTGAGCAGGAGAGATTTTAGACGGCTGGGTACTTCAAATACCGCCGTAAGATGTTAGAGCCGTTAATGATAAATGATTTTATTTCTATAAGTAGGTTTGTACAAACACTTTTACACGTCAATCATATTTTAAAACTAGATGAGGTCGGCGTTTCCTATCTGACTACTCTGAGAAGAAAGGCCGAAACAAACTCAGAGGTCTCAGTCTCTTTTAAAGTCCAGAGATAATCTTGGTCAGATCATGTGAAGGCCATGTATGTGGATTGGTGTCTGAAGTGGTCTTTTGAGGAAAGCACCATACAGATTGAGAGGGCCTGTCCAGTCAGTGCACGCATTTGTTAGTTATCGTGCAGCTCAACTCAGACTTTAAGGAGCTCAACGATTCGACGAACAATACCAAAAAAGGACATTTGGGTAGGCCACTTAAATTACTCAAACTGTCAGACCATGATTAGAACTAAATGAGAAAAAATTAAAAACAAAACAAAAAGGAATGACCCACTAAATTAATTTAATGATAATAGTCTTCCAGGCCGAATTTCAGCCATGGCGGCCAATCTCTGCGGAGATTAGCCATCGATGCGGGAGATATAATAATGCACAATAGTGTGTGCGTAGCAAGTGCATTCTGTCTTCCTTCTCTTGTTAGGACAGCTATTTTCTACCCGAATTGATAACTAATCTTCATTTAAATATTTAGAAAATATTTGCAAGCTTTTCTTGAGTTTCAAAACTGCGTTATAGTCTGTAAAACTTACTAGCGGTACCTAATTTCAAACAGGAATAAATAAGTTTCACATAAGTAAGCAAGTGAGTAACAAAAAATATTACCTACTGCCTACATGCTGATATTTAGTCACAGCTTGCATACCTTGCAAGCTGTGACAAAATATCAGCATGGCAAGCTGTGACTAAATATCTAATGGTAACAATAGTAGATTATTATACGAGGGGCCAAAATAATCCATTCTATCGAGGTAGTTCTCGCTAAAGCTCGGGAGTAAATAGAAACGTGTGTTATAATGGGTGTTACACTCTACTTTTCACTACGATTGCGAGAAAATAAAACAATCCAATACAATATTAAATAGTTTATTTTATTTAAAAATATATACAATTTGTTCAATCTGAATTTTTAAGGAAACTTTTTATACCGGTATGCAGTAGTACGTTTCCTTGGGATAATTTCCGACTTCCACGCGAGCGAAGCCGCAGGAAAAAGAACTTTTTCGTTTTTGTAGGCTCGTTGGTTACGGACAAAAATTAAAAAAAAAACATTCCCCAAGAGCAAGATATGCTATTTTTGCCCCGCTCTGGTACGCAACAATGACGGACTTTTTGAGCAAAAGGAGTGAAAACGTTTTTTCTATAGTTGTCATTAGCATGGCAATAGCGGTCATTGACCCACCTACATTAATTTTATTAGAAATCCGTTAACGTCTTGAATCAATTATCTATCGTTATCTTCTACATATTCCAATAACGAAAAACCATACATAGTTAAGAACGTTTATTCTGAAAGTGGGCAACGTCACAAATAGATGTCAAATATTTCGCTGTTTCGATTAATTTGGCAATATTACTGTATGGAAATAAGAAATGTGACTAACTAGTTCCCTAGAATATTAATAATGAATTGCAATTATAACACTGAATTTGATGTTGTAACACATTTAGGTGTAAAAAGGCATTTGGCAAGATTCCAAATACTTTTTTTTCATCTAAAACTAAATATTCGGTGTTACGATATTAATTATTGCATTTCATAATGAATATTTTAGTTTTCTAGTTAGCCACATTTCTTAATTCCATACAGTAATATTGCTAAATTAATCAAAACAGGTAAATATTTGACAGCTATTTATGACGTTGCCAACTTTTAGGATAAACCCTCTTAATTGTTTGGGTTCCTATGGAGAGACATCAGGGAAAGGGCAATGACCGTTATTGCTATGCTAAAACGTGACAACTATAGTAAAATCTATAGGGCATAAAAGCAGAATGCTCAGATTGAGCATATTCAAGTGCCAAATTCTGTACCATTTTCATTGTATTATGATCTCGGACGCTTACCTACGCGCTATTGTGACTATCCTCTGCTTCCCCACGTATTGTTGGGTGTTTAATTGTTTTAAATTGCTCTACACTTCCACTTTGTTTAGTTCTAGTCAAGTGAATAAACAAAGAATTGATACGGTGCTGATAGAGATGTTATCTAACGGCTGTATATTTAGCCAGTGATTTTTTTTTGACATTTTGAGTGACGTATTTAGGAAGCAAAAGAAGTAGTAATTTATGGGATCAATGCGTTTAGCACTATTTGAGAAGTAACTTATTCACACCAAACAACGGTCCCAGTGGTCATACTAAAATCGATGAGTCAATTGGTAGCCAGAAAATTAGGCTGCTGTAAACATAATTTCGCGAAATGGGGCATTATCGCAAAAATTCCTTCACTGTAGAATGCTATAATTATCACTGTGTAACATAGGCTTGATTTTATAAAGATATCACGTGGGCGAAGACGCTGGCGGAAGCTAGTAGATCCTTATCCTTACATCCTTACATTATTATTAAACAAAGTCCCCCGCCGCGTCTGTCTGTCTGTCTGAACGCGATAAACTCAAAAACTATTGAACGGATTTTCAAACGGTTTTCACCAATGGACGGAGTGATTCATGCAAAAGGTTTATTGTTGAAGAAGTCGGAAAAAATCATGCCGACTGGGAGCTTTACTGGCGTGCGCTGCGTTAACCGGAAAAGATACATCAAATTTATGTTCTACGGTATTGTTCATCTTAAGAAGTTCAAAAAAAAATCCGCAATGACATATGTCTATCTTCTAAGGATGACCCACAATAACCATTTTTAAAATTTAATTGTTATTTCCGAAGCTTTTTTGACCAGTATTGTATTAATCTTTATAGAAAAAAAAAATTTGTTTAAATTGGGCATTTCATTTAGATTAAAATATGCCTTTAAATCAGTTAATTTAAATAAATAGTTTAAAAGATATCACCGTTTCAAAATTACGCGGAGCAATGCGGGCGCAGCGGTAGGAGTCAATGACGTTTTCCTCTGTTACTAGGTATGAAATCTCGGTAGTACGTTCCCGTGGGATATTTTCCGACATCCACGCGGGCGAAGCCGCGGGAAAAAGCTAGTAATAACTAATACAATCGCATATAAATGTCAGTCTGTAAACCACACCCAACTTTGCTAGGAAGTTAAAGGAAGGTGTATATTTTAATGAAGCAAGATTCATTCATTATTCATCTATCTCCTACTCTGTATTAGACCCTAGTATCCTTTATGAGACTGACAGTTTATAACAAAGGAGTTACCTATTTCAAAAATATGTTACCTACTACTTACCAAGTTGTTTATTTATGTACAGGCAGGGAAATCCATTATCAAGCAAATGACACTTTAGGGGTATGAGGAACAGGGTGTAAATTTCACTCATCCATCCAGTGCCAGCTGTGGTTCCAGTGAGTCGAAACCAGATGCCACATAGTTCGCGGTGAGTCGGAATTGTCTTTGGTGATTGTGGTGATTGCGGTGATTCCCCAGTGAGTCGGGGTGATGAGGCTGATAGCGTTGATTCCCCAGTGAGTCGGGGTGATGAGGCTGAGGGTGATGACCAGGAATGCGCGTTCGCTGCATGCTGGTGGTCAGGATACCCGTTGAAGCCGTGGGTGCTGGCTGTGTGACTCGCCTCACGAAAGCTTGCGGAAGTGATGGTGATGATGACGTCACGCCGAAGTCATTGCACGAAGGCTGCGTTGACGTTCATACTCGGGGTCACCAATTTAGGGGTATGAGGAACAGGGTGTAAAGTTCACTCATCCACCATAGAAACGGGAGGATCCTCCAACCAGACGGGTGTTGTGTCTGGCGGGCAACTGCCAATCGGTTTGAAATTGAAATCTTGTATGTATGTCGATCGCTCGGTAAACTCTAACTGCACGATGCAGGATTTGTGTGACGTCATGTAAATGATGCGTAGTTCGTATGTGGCGGTGTAACCGCTACAACATACTACGTCAAATTGTCGTATTAAAGCCATTTCATACAACTATCAAAGAATGACAGTTATGATTTGAATATACGAACGATTTAAGTCAGTAGGTAGGAAACTTGCTTAAGAGCGTTTATTCTGAAAGTGGGCAACGTCGCAAATAGATCTCAAATATTTTGCTGTTTTGATTAATTTGGCAATATTATTGTATGGAAATAAGAAATCTGGTGAACTAGTTCCCTAGAATATTAATAATGAATTTCAATTATAACACTGAATTTGATGTAACAATTTTAGGTATGAAAAAGCATTTGGAAAGTTTCCACATACTGTTTTTACATCTAAAACTAAATATTCGGTATTACGATATTAATGATTGCATTTACAATCAATATTTTAGTTCCCTAGTTAGCCACATTTCTTTTTCAAACAGTAATATTGCTAAATTAATCAAAACAGGTAATATTTGACAGCAATTTACGACGTTGCCAACTTTTAGGATAAAACCTCTTGACAATTCATTTCCCTGAGTAATTTACATTAAGGTCGTTGCTTCCTTGGTTTACCTATAATAAACTACATATCTAGTCCATCATCAAATAATGTCATTTTAAGCGTTGCCAACTTTTAGGATAAAACCTCTAAACAATTCATTTCCCTGAGTAATTTACATTAAGGTCGTTGCTTCCTTGGTTTACCTATAATAAACTACATATCTAGTCCATCATCAAATAATGTCATTTTAAGCGCTAAATCACTAAAAACATTTTAAGCACTAAATCCCGCTCCGCATTCTCTGCAAAGCTACACGAGACGTGCCGAATACGAGTGTAGAGGGAATATTCGTCTATATTCTTGTTCTTCTCGGCAAATGTTCTCGTCGAGACGTCCTGTCGAGAATGTGGAGCGGGCTGAAGTTACAACAGCCGCACGTGTCGATCGAAGGTAAAACTACGCTGGCCGGTTCGTGGATGGGTGACTAACCATTACATAACGAGACCCTTCCATGCCTCGGGAAGCACGTTAATTAAGCCATTGGTCCCGTCTATCATTCGTGGATCTTTGACAGTCATTATTGGTAGTCTGAAGCCCAAAAGTCTGACAGCAAGTCTTATGCCAAGGGGTATCGTGTTACCCAGTTACTTGGTTATGACGGTCAGATATGCAGTTGCTCCATGTAAAATACTGGTATTCAGCTGCATCCGGTTAGTCTAGAAGTCAACTCTAACATAAGTTGTTGGGAAAAGTCTAGGCAGATTATTTTTAGTTAACAAAGATCTTAATGTTTTGGATGCCCAGATTTCCAGCCAGCAATCAGTTGTTCGAGTAACCGTCCTTAGACTTACACAAACTTAAGCTCATAATCAAGAATATATATATTATCACACAATTAATAACATTAGGAATGATAGAAAACAGTCTAATAATCTAGTTTTATGCTGAGGCGTCTCGCTCATGAATATGCAATGTGTGTCCGCTCAAAGATATTAATTATGCACGGTTTTCGTCCTCCGTTGTTAAGGCGAAGGTCGATTTTGAAAGCCGGGTGGAATTTCATTTTATCCTGGAAATAAACTTTTTTATACACACGCATACACTCACAAACCCGCACACACACACACACTAGAAAACTGATTTACATTCGTAAGACGTCCTTGGAAAATAAGGTCCAGTTGAAATCTAACGTCAGGCACTAATTGTCGGGCATTTATGCTGAACTAGGCCTATTTGGTACACCCGTGAGGCACATACTGTTTCACAGACATAGACATAAAAATTTGTACTGTTATAACTAAGTTTTATGTGTTTTTTTTTGTGTGTATATTGTGTATCACTGATGATTGTAATTTATTTTCTTTCTTCCTTTATATCCGGGTATTTTGTTTCTATATGTTTGTGGTTTATGGCATGGTAATCACAAGCGCGAATAATGAAGGGGTTCTTGATTTTTAAGTTCCAGGTTGGGTAAGAGGTTTTGGGTTTTTCCATCAGGAATTTATATTTCTGCCCGGTTAATAGTAACAAGCTCGTCCCCTTGTTTATGAGAACTAAAAAGAACTGACATGATGTTATTTATACGAAACCATGAGACAAAGTTGAGACGTCTCGTTCACAAACAAATAAAAAAGAGACAGCAGAATTATTCGTACACATTTAGGCGTACCTACTTAATTGTAATCTGGCTAGAGATACCCATAAGTCGCTGTCTAGCGATACTGAGTTATCGCACCGTTCATTGTTGACTACTGAGTCCATTAGTTATTGTGTTGTATTGGAGAGTCCAATAACAACTACTATTCACTGTAACACTTCAGTGTACAACTTTTCAACTTTAGCAATAATATTTAATAAATCTTTTGAATTTGAGTTTATAGAAGCATCTTGTTTTACTTTTGGATACATATCGTTAAATCTGGCAGCAAAATTATATTTAAAATTCACATAATTTGACTTTAATTTTAAAAAGGCACGAGCAATAACTATAACGGCAACTTTCTTACATGATATACAGACATTCTTTGTATTTAATCTACGTCTACGAGACTTTCCACAAGTCACCAACAAAAAGCACAAATCCGGTAACATTCTATTCATGTGTCAACATTTTCTCTTACAAAATCCGAAACAACTTTCCCTTAAGCAGGCACATAACGTTTTAAAGCTCAGATTTTAAGCGGCACGGAACGACGGAAACTGCTGAGTGTGCGAAAAAAGAATGTTAGTACAAAAATGTCCGTCCAGTGGAAATATTTTAGAGCTAAAAATATTTTGTTGCGACTCGAAACTGTTTTAGAGTGTGAGTGTAGGGGGTGTGATTGTGCATTTTGTTAATGAGAGGGTGTGTGTGATTGTTAAACAACAGAAAAAGAGAAACAAATTGTTGTTTCTGCAAGTCGTAAGTTTTTTGAGGATATCATCGCATTTGGGTAGACTACGCCAAAAAAATGTACCTTCGCATTTTTTCTGGACGTTGCTAGAGCGTTTTCAGTATGAATTGGTTTCTGAAACTATTAAAATCTTTTTCAATATTTACTATCTTGCTGGGCAAAGGTCTCCCGTAGATATATATATCCACTGTCTTCACCTTTTTCTGTGTTGCAATGTAGCAGGTCAATTTGTGAAATCACAAGTCGTCAACTCTTGATGCCATCGCAACGCAACCACTGCATGAACATGTGGCCTACCTGCCTCGATTTTATGACCAAAATAATAAGAAGATAGCTATATTTTATTAAACACAGCCTCCGCTTTCAGAAAAGCCCAGCCCTACCGCGACACTGCCTCTGCCAAAAATATGCAGCAAAGTAAAAAAAACATTCACCCACGACTCCACAGTTCAAAGTGCCCGCAGAATTATACATTTCTGACATTTATTTCATTATGCTCGTTTTGGTGGACCGCCGACTAGCCAGTGTTTGATAAATAAAAACCTATGAAGTCATGTTACATGTGCTTTGCGTCTATGGGGGTCTAAATTCGGAAAAAAACGTATTTACAAGATTTCCTATTCCAGGTTTTTTGAAGTGAAAACTTCTTTAGGCACGTTGGGCATTTTTGAGATGGGAATAACAATTGAACTCGTGACACCGTTACCGACACCTCATTTTTGTAAACGTGATTGTGCTCTTTATTTAGATGATGTTACGGACCAATGTTCTATGCAAGTATTTTTCTTCCACCAAGGCGATCTTGTTCAAGTTTTCACTTCTGTCGGCACTCCCGGAGTGCCACTGTATTTTTTTTGTCGTGTCTACAATTACGACAGCAGTATGTGTGGTAGCTCAGTGGTATCGGCCCCGACTTCATCAGCACTGCTCTCAAAACGGTGAAGGAAAACATCGTGAGGAAACCGGCATGTCCTAGAACCAAAAATTCGAACATATGTGACATCTACCAACCCGAACTGGGCCCACCGCGTGGTGGATTACGACCCGCTCCCGCTCACTGTGAGGACGCCTGTTTCCCAGCAGTAGGAACATTATAGGCTGATTACAAAAATTACGACACCTTAGACTTGATTCTGAAATCAGCCGTACAATCTCAAATACTGTGCAAAACCGTAAACCATCATATTAGGGTGGTTGAAGTTATACCAATGTAAATTAGCTGCAAAATCAAGTATTGGGACGTAGTTAGTACTGGGACGAATTGAAACGCGTATTTTTATTGTAACTTGCATAATTATTTTTATAGATCTACATATTTTAACATGATGTCGCGTTTCGTTAGCTCTTTTATCCGAGTCTGTTATTTTATAACCTTCTCTTTCAATAAAATAGAACTAGATGAAATTAAATACACAAAGTAAAGCCTGCCTGGGTTCGAACCCACGACCTACAACTCGTAAGTCGCGGCCGTTACCACTGGGCCACCACTGCTCTCAAAATAAAGAAACAGTATCTATCTCATAATATTATACTATCAACATAAAATACTCGCGGAGAATGCATGAAAGCGCCATGCAAGCTAAAGGCTCCCGTAGACAGGCGCGACGCAGCAGCGCGACGCGACTCTAGTACAATAATTTCTATGAAAACTTCGTGGAAATTGTTCCACCAGTATCGCGTCGCACCGTCGTCGTCGGGTCGCGCCTCTCTGTGGGAGCCTTCAATCCACGACAGTACCTACCTACATTACATTACATTTGCAAAGCTGTTAAGCTAATCAAATAGGGAGTTGAAGTTTGAAAGCAAACACAGTCGCTGGTAACAACTACTATATAATAAATGAATTATTCTGAGCTCAAAACCTATCCTCCTAAATTGATACGCTACCTAACAGAAATTCTCCATTCCTCCCAACTGCTTACTACAGCACAATTAAAAATAAAAGATGGCGCTTACGCTGTCGAAAATTTAATCTTCCCGTAAAGGGTCCTCGCTGATAATTTTAATAATTGTTAGGGACCTAATATCTTCGTGAATTGCAGCTTTGGGTAGAACAATTTATTTAATGAATTGTTTTAAATAACTCATGCTGGGTAAGAATGCCTTGAGTTTGAGTTATGATAGATATTTCGTTAACGGTGCTCAATTTTGATCATAATGAATAGGAATGTTTTGAAAATGAAGGTTTGAAAAGCCTAGTATCCCGCAGACAGGCGCGACGACGCGACCCTGGTGTAACAATTTCTATGAAAACTTCACGGAAATTGTTCTACCGGTGTCGCGTCGCGCCTGTCTTTTTTTTTTTTTTTTTTTGGGTGGGATATTATCAAATAACTTCTCCCGCTCTGGGTGGAGCGGGAGGGCGTGGCAGACTCTTACTGACTAAAACCCACCCGTGTTCCTTCGGTTGCCCTGTTGCCGGGGGCCACGATTTCCCTATCGGTTTTCTTCGAACCCCGGCAGGCATTGGCCCTAGCGGACCCCGTCAATTCTGCTGACATCTCTTTGAGGCGCGCGTGGAACACAACGCGCCGTCGACCCGGGCTTGGTCCTTATCGGACGGCGAGCTACCCATTGCTCACCGTCCGCAAGCCCACGCCTACGGTGGCCGGAGATCGGCTCGCGATTCCCGCCCCGGGCGTCTCCTCCTGCGACGGTTAGGGGCGTGAGGGCGCGAAATTTGCCTCTCCCTCACGCGTTCCGCCTCCTCCTTCGCGAGCATTACCGCTTCGCAGAAGGAGGTGACGGCCTGCCATTTCCTCTCGCTCCGTACCATGGCCTGACCCAGGGCCGGACGCGAGAGATCACCGCCGCCGATCGCCTCTATGGAGGGATCATTTACCTACGAATGAAAAAGTTACGTCACTAGATTATTAATTCTAAACTAAGCATGGAGGAATGTTATTTCTAGTTATATTTATATTCTACTAACTTTTTCCTGCGGCTTCGCCCGCGGATGGATGTCGGAAATTATCCTACGGGAACGAACTACCGGGATTAAAAGTACCCCAGATTATGACCTATCCGTATGAAAATGTTTTATCCAAATCTGTTTAGCCATTTTTGCGCTAATCGCGAACAGACAAACAGACAAACGAACAAAAATTCTTCGTTACTATTTTCAATTGTTAATTTTTGACGTTTTTTTTTTTTTAAATTATTCACGTGGAATTTATTTATGTCCGTAGATGTGTCCATAGCTGTGGCATAGGCCTTTACTAGGCTGTGCCACAATACTATACAACACAATACAAATACAAAATAGTTTGTTGAGCCAAATAGAAAATTATATTACATTTTAACGTATTTGGAGCCTCCTTTTAGGCAAACAATGCCTGGCTCCGCTCTTTCACAACATTGTAACACATTTATGGGTAATTATATATAATGTAAGTACATTTTTCCGTATTTAGCTTAAATTTATTAATCTTAAGAAAATAAAAATAAAAATCTATAAGCAAAGTTGCAATTTAAATTTATGAAGCTTATTCCTATTTAGTGTATATGATGTGGTGTGGTGTGGTGTGGTGTGGTGTGGTGTGGTGTGGAGTGGTGTGGAGTGGTGTGGTATGATGTGGTGTGGTGTGTTGTGGTGTGGTGTGGTGTAGTGTTGTGTGGTGTAGTGTGGTGTGTATGTGATGAGGTGTGTGGTGTGTGTGTGATGAGGTGTGTGGTGTGGTATAGTGTGTGGGTGTGTGGTGTTCTCAGTTATGGAATATATATATCGACGCTTGAAAGGCAAAATTGACGAAGCGACATGGGAATCCCATGTCGCTTAGTCAATTTTGCCTCGATATATATGTGTGATATATTTCGACTACTCAACGTATTCCAGGAGTGCCTCGGTTTCCTCATAGGTAAGTAGTTTTATCCAGTCATACTTTTCTTACAGTCGTGGTAACTTTTATTATATACATAAACATGTTTGTTAATTTTATTATAGAGCTGAGCAAATCGTTTATTGACTATGTTCTCCACCTTCCGCATGCAGTCCGTCCCAGACACCTTTTTAAGGCCATCGCGTCGCGCAGTAAATCTTGCTGGGAGGTGTCCCACACTACGCTCGCCGATACGCGGTCTCCACTCCAGGACTCGTCTGCTCCACCGGCCATCGGTCCTTCGACAAACACGTCCAGCCCACTGCCACTTAAGCTTGCTTACTCTGCAAGATATGTCGGTAGCTCCGGTTCTTTTCCGGATAATTTCATTCCTGATTTTATCCTTCCAAGAAACTCCGAACATTAGTACTTAGTAAATCTGTCTAGCTTTTCCCAATTATGCTGGGGTTGGCTTCCCATCAATCCGGATTCAGCTCAGAATCAGAATACCAGCGCTACGTCATTTTTTTTTCTTAAATGTCGCAGCATATGCTGAGATGGGAGCCTTTTGGCCTCGTACAGGACTTTCTGCTTTTATTTCAATTGTTTTTATTTTTTAATGTTTTTTATTTCTATTAATGTTTTCATGAGTGTATTTTAGTTTAATTTGTGATTTCCTGTGCGAGTCTCAATAAATACATTTTCGTTATTTTCTTTATTTCTTTCTTTCTTTCTAATACCAGTATTTTACTTGGAGCCACTGCCTATCTGACCTTCACAACCCAGTTACTGGGTAATACGATACCCTTTTGGTAAGACCGTTTCGGGCTTCTGACGACCCGTAACGACTGTCAAAGATCCACGAATGACAGCCGGTCCAACGGCTTAACGTGCTTTCCGAGGCACTGAGGTCTTGGTATGTAAAGATGGTCACCCATCCAAGGACCAAACCCGGCAAGCATAGCTTAACCTGTTGGATCGACCCGAGCGACTATTATTACTTAGCCACGAGCTCAACATTAGTACTTAGTAAAAAAGAAAATTCTGCAAAATACCCTACTTCAAAAGAGCTTAGAATTTTTTAATAAATGACTGCGTCTCTAACATTCCATTTCAAGTATAAATCCGACGTATGCTAATAGAAAACTTTCAAAGGAAATTTAATTTATGCTATTAGTTTCTTTTGCAGACAGATTTTTTAAGGTTCCGTAGCTCAACACAGAAAACCTGCGGGGTAATTGTGTAATACACATACAATGCCTATTGATCGCAATGCCTTGCATTTTGACAATACAGCCACGTTCATTGCTTTATTTCAATTGTTTTCATTTTTATCAACCAACTAGCTGACCCAACAGACGTTGTCCTGTCTTAACTATATTTGCAGCGCGCATTCTGTCAATTGCACCAACTGTCAAACGTCTGACAGTTATGTCAAAAGTGCTAAGGTTACATTAGAAAAGTTAATATGATCGTTAAGTTTTCTCAAATTTTCTTTCATACGAACCTTCTCCTGACGACAAAAACACAAAAAAAATGAAATCGGTGACCAAGGGAAATAGGGATTCATTTTTTATTTATATATGTCACGGCTAAAACCCTAAGTGCGGCTACACCTAGTTTTAGCCGGCTGCAACTAGGTGCGGTTGGTAGCAGTTGGTTAAATTTAGTTGTAGCAAATGAAAATGGCTGAAAGATAGGTTAGGTTAGGTTAGAACTGTGACCACATAACACCGCCCGAGCCGAGTGACCGACGCGAGCGGTGCCGCGTCAGCGGCAGGCGAGTGCCAGGGTCCATTTAGGCAAGTTTAACCAACTGCTACCGGCCGCACCTAGTTGTAGCCGGCTAAAACTAGGTGTAGCCGCACTTCGGGTTTTAGCCGTAACATATAGATTACATAGACAAATATGAGATGTGATCCCAGATTTACATATTAAAAATCTTAAATTCCAGACAACGCACAGCCTAAACTGCTGGGTTTTGTTTACAAATAAAAGACATAATTTTAGACTTTTCAAGCTTCAATTGTGGATCAGTGTTGTGCTTGTATTTCAGTTTGGAAATAATAATAATTAAGAATATTAGCGGAGAGCTTCGACCAACACCTCAGGAAACTAGCGCTGGGACTCTGTCTCGCATGTGACGCATATTTTTCCCCAAAATTGTTATTGTTGTGTTTTGTTCTTTCTTTGTGATGCAATGAAAGAACAAAACACAACAATAACAATTTACGTTTACCGCAAATAAACGTATTTTTTTTCTTTTCTTTCAGGAGGCTCTTATTGCGCAGCTGGGTTGATTCAGAAAGCAGTTATCCTAGACACGGCACGCATTGTGTGGACAGCCCTGACCAGCGGCAGCTTGGACCCTGTTCCTGATGCCCATGCTATATTCTTTTTGAAGTGAAAACTTCTTTAGGCGCGTTGGGCATTTTTGAGATGGAAAAAAACAATTGAACTCGCGACACCTATGCAAGTATTTTTACTTTAAAGGTTTTAGAAGTTTTTTTTTTGTATACGCGATTGTGCTCATTGTACCAATGTTCTATACAAGTATTTTTCTTCCACCAAGGTGATCTTGTTCAAGTTTTCACTTCTGTCGGCATTACCGGAGTGCCACTTTAAAATAAAAATGTTTTTAATGATTAATGATAAATCATTTTATTTCTGTAAGTACCTAGGTTTGTACAAACACTTTTACACGTCAATCATATTTTAAAACTAGATGAGGTCGGCGTTTCCTATCTGACTACTCTGAGAAGAAAGGCCGAAACAAACTCAGAGGTCTCAGTCTCTTTTAAAGCTGGATGGTGCTGATCCACGCGTCATGTTCGTGAACGGGCGCCGTCAGTTGAGACTGGTCATCTCTTATCTACCAGGGCTTATTTTTAATCAGATATTTTCAACTGCTTTGATTATTTTTTGTACATTGTTCTCACATATAGAAGCAACAAGAATAATGTACAGTGCCGACCAAAAGTCCATGAGCAATCTCACAAAGTAATAGACTGACGCTTCGGTTTGACTTACGACCTTCTTCTATAAGTTGTTACAATACTGTAGACACGCACATTACACACACACACTCACTTTGTCTGCAACCAATGACTAGTTCAATAATCATCATTCGTTTTTAGTTTCATTCGTCTTGTTCACATAAATATTAAAGTTTAGCAGGTAGACCACAAAAACTAAGTAAATTATTTCGATTTCTGTGGGGTAGATGCAGTTTGTTACGAGTATTCAATTAATAGAACTTTTTTGGTTCGTGGATAATATTGGTGACGAGTATTTAGCGCAGCGTTGTGGTTATTATTATCAAAAAGCAGGCATAAAATATATTGAAGAGATCAGATCAGATCAAAGAATATTATTGCGCTGCGTAAAAGTGAAGTGAATATCTAATGAAACCGGACTAAGTGTGAGTGTTATCATTAATATATTTCATATTTTACTAAACATAAATCTTAATCAAGGGTATTGTTGATAGAACAGAGGTATTGTTGAGACAGAAGATGCCTTTAAAGTTTTAAATTCATTGTGAGGTTTAATTCGATTAGTGAATAATAAATAATAAGGTATTATGTGTAATAAAAACAATGTTTTTCTTTGTTCTAGAGAAATACTGTGAGGGTTAAGAGATATGAGGAAGGGGCTTATTATCGAGTAGCAGCGACGTCAAATGGTGAATGAAACAAATGGTTTCATACCAACGAGACATTTTGCTGAATTATTAAAAACACGTCATTATGAACCGTTCGCCGTGCACTCTGAAGGCTTGCATCACTGAAGACCAGCTAGAAAACCGTTTTTGACCTTAAAATATTGACCGTACCAACTTAATAAACAACAGATTCGTTATTGCATGAATTTATGGTAACGAATTTTTTAAGCACGTTTCAATAGGGTGTTTGTCGTATTTCTTGCAGATATACCGAAATTGTTTAATATTATTTTAGTAATAGTATTATTTTAGGATAAAAATTTGAGGTTTAGTTTCAATCTTCTTTTCGTAAAGAAAATGAATACTTAAGCTTTAACCTCAATAACAACCAATATTTACTAAAGTCAAATAAAATGTAAAATAATTAATACAAATAAAATATAAAGAAACTGCCCATATTTAACCTTAAAATTACCTATTCTGTAAGTAGTTTTTTACATTTTAAGTAGTCTAATATTCTTATTTATTACTTAATTACTTCGACCATGATCAAAGCTTAATATTTATGGTGAAAAAATCCATTAAAAATTTAAAATATTTCATAATTTAAATATGTCTAAATAATACAAATTGCTTCTAAGTTTCTTGACATCTATTTCACATCTTATTCAGCTGAAGTAATGATAAATAATTGTAGCAGTTTATTAACTTATGTAAAATAAATATAACGAATAAACATATATTTTTTAATTTTGTTATCATATATCACGCATTTTTTATTCTAAAACCTTTATTGCAATAACAACATAAAAAAGCAGCAATATTTAAAAAATATTATTATCGAAAACAAAAATAATAATATTTGCAAAAAACCGCACTGTGTTTCACGAGATTAGAACCTGAGGCAGATTGAATTCCATACCAACGCTTAACGCTTTCTGCTATCTGCGCTTGTTAAGTTACTATCGAATTTTAGCAATGCCATTAACTGGTCAAGTTCACGCGCATAGTGCGTGTGTGCTAGCATGTTTAAAGCGACGGAAATATATTGTTGTTTCGTGTAACTGCGTTATCTGTGGTGTGTGTATCGTGTTGCTTACACATACAAATGTACGAGCTATACCGCGTGTTCACAGCAATACGACTCTTAGCGTGCTCATGCACTTTTGAGCGCTTACTGTACCCAGAATTTTGTAATATATATATTTAAAAGAGTGGCCTTGGAGTTTCTTGCCCGTTCTTCTCCATAGAGATCTACGTTTTGGAATGGGCAACTAGCTTCAACTTTCTGACTAACTGACCGATTCTTTGACAATTCCAAAATGCCTGTAAATGGTTTAATTGAAATAAATGCTTTGAGTTTGAGTTTGAAAGTCCAGACATAATCTTGGTCAGATCATGTGAAGGCCATGTGGAATTAATTTTAACAATAATTATGTATTGCAAATGAAAAAAGGATATTATATTATTATTCCTACTACGGAACCCCATAGCATTGTGAGCATTGTCCAACACACACTTAGCAATTTTTTATTTATTTCTCTGAACTGACTGAACGGCAATATTACAAAATTGCAGGGAATTTGTTATGAACATTGTTCTTTCTTTTTGATCTTCAGTTTCTTTGAAGGGATATTGGCAGCATGTGATAAAAGATAGAGAAGTTCCACTTCATCTCACGTCCACATATACCTAACTCATGGGAATTCGCAGAAAGTAGGCAATAGGCATACCTAATTAATTTTTTTACTCGGAAATTTCTTACCGCACTTTGACTTTACTTTGGTAATTAAAGTTGCTGTGATTGTGTACAGACGCCAGCACTTCAAGCTACTACAATCTGTCAAATTTATTTAATAGATTTTCAACTTTATGGCTGAAGTATATGGTTCAAAGTTGATTGGGAAAAATTGACAGTTTCGGGTAGCTTGATGTGCTGGCGTCTGTACATTATTTGAATAAAAATGGGTAATTTAACGTTATCCTAACTAATATTACAAATGTAAAAGTGTGTTTGTTTGTTACGCTTTCAGGCTAAGACGGCTGAACAGATTTGGATGAAATTTGGCCGTGGGTAGACCATGATCTGGATTTCGTCATTTTCGCGGTGACATTTTACAGAATAGATCGGCAGGTGTCCATTCCCCTGGGCACTCCACAATTGCGGCGATAAGTCCCCTCTTTGAGGAGTGACTAGAGAGGCGCCAAAGCGTCCTCACCTTCCGTCTGACGCAAGTCCTCACCGGGCCGGTTATTTCGGGAAGTTCCTGTTCAGGATAAGGCGGGAGGAAACGCCCGGGTGTCACTATTGTGTGAATCACCCGGAGGACACGGTGGAGCATACGGTGGAGATCTTCCCAGCTTGGGCGGAGCATCGCTGTGTCCTCATGGAGGCGATCGACGGTGGTGATCTCTCGCGTCCGACCCTAGTCCAGGCCATGGTACGGAGCGAGAGGACATGGGAGGCCGTCACTTCTTTCTGCGAAGCAGTAATGCTTGCAAAGGAGGAGGCGGAACGTGTGAGGGAGAGGCCAATTTCGCGCCCTCACGCCCCTAACCATCCCAAGAGACGCCCTAGGCGTAGGGAATCGCAGGCCGATTCCCGGCCAACCTAGGCGCGGGCTTGCGGACGGTGAGCTATGGGTAGCTCGCCGTCCGATAAGGACCAGGCCCGGGTTAACGGCGCGTTGTGTTCCACGCGCGCCTCAAAAAGATGTCAGCAGAACTGACGGGGTCCACTAGGGCCGATGCCTACCGTGGCCCCTGGCAATATACAGGCAACTGAAGGAACACGGGTGGGTTTTAGCCAGTGAGAGTCTGACACGCCTTCCCGCTCTGGACAGAGCGGGAGAAGTTATTTGATAATTTTCCACACAGCAAAAGAAGCTGTCCATTCCCTTGTATCGTAGCTGAAGAGGTACACCTATACCATAGTACCTATTTATAGTGTATCTAGTAGTGGAGTAAGTTTCACACATCACTGGCGGCGCTCGTAAACGTTTGTGAGCCGAGACGTTTGTGTCGCTGCAGCGCTGTCGTGCGCTGAAACTTTCGGTAAATACGAAAAATAGCTGGATTTAGCAGCAGAACACATAACATAAGATCACACTTTTAATTCCCCGAAGGGTAAGGCTAAGGTGTACCTTAGCATTATCACACCAGCATTTCGCAAGCTATGTTTAAGTCACATGTAATAGGGGGCGAGCCTATTGCCATCAACCGGGCACAAATCCAGACTCCGGGCTGCTACTGTAGCGGTTACTTCGCCACATACGCTGCATCACGCAGTTAGAGTTTACCGAGCGATCGATATACATACAAGATTTGAACTTCAAACCGATGGGGCAGTTGCCCGCCAGACACAACACCCGTCTGGTCGGAGGATCCTCCCTTTTCTATGGTGAATGAGTGAACTTTACACCCTGTTCTTCATACTCCTAAACTACTAAGTAATTCCTGACAGAAAAACCCGACGTGGCCCCCTTTGCCCGACGTGGGAATCGAACCTAGGACCTCATTGAATTAATCATGTTCATTGGGCGTTTACGATCTTTAATAGAACACCTTTGGATAGACTGAAACTGAAAGTTATGAGCGCAGATTTATGTCCTAAGATTTTTTTTTGCATGTGTGCTTTAGACACGCAGTCCGCCCTTAAAGAAGTTCTACTGAGTATTCAAAAAATTACTAAACGTTTCCCTGTAGACTCGACTAGGTCTTAGTAAAACGCATACATATTTAGAACAGGTCTTATACTTATAACGTAATCCAACGCAACTCAAATTCGTTTCTCTAAAGAGATCAGAGAGCCATTAAATTATAATTATAATAAATTAGAAAAGTATAGTAATAATTTGTTCTTCACTTTAAGTGAATTCTTAATTAAATTATATGCAAAGTTCCAAATCTACGATCTCAGTAGTACCTAATATAATTTAATTTAAAAGATTTTTTCGGGTTTTTTTTTTCGATCTCTGTAATGGTCATTTTTTTTTTTTTTCTTAGCCATTATTGTCCCACTGCTGGGCAAAGGCCTCCCTACCCTCTTTCCACCTCTCTCTGTCCAGAGCTTCCAAGGACCAATCTTTCTTAAAGGAGTCCAGTTCATCCCGCCATCTCCGTCTGGGCCTGCCGCGATGTAATAATAATTGAAGAGTTTTTATTTATAATTTTATTTTAAGGTATTTTTCATGGTGAAATAAGTAAGCAAAATATGTGGAACTATATTTAAGACCTTTTACGTACCATAATTTATGCAAAATAAAGATGTTCTATTCATCATTGTATCTCTACAAAAAAAAACAACTTACAGTCATTTTCAGAACAGCCCAACTCACATGCCTGCTACAAACGCATACGACACTTCCAACATCCATATACATACATACACGTATGAATACAGAACCAGAGATAACCAACCTTGTTAGACACAGGTTTATGTATCTGATACCCTACAGCAGGGGTGGTGAACCTATGGCATCTATGACTCAAATTTCTGCGGCAGAAAACTAATTTTAATATGAAATCGAACGACAACAATTCATAACCTTTTCAGTACCTAACTCGGATCTGTAGCGAATTCTATCATTTAGTTACGTTAATCCTAACTAATAATTATAAATGTGAAAGTGAGTTTGTTTGTTTGTTACGCTTTCACGCTAAAACGGCTGAACAGATTTGGATGAAGTTTGTCACATAAATAGACTATGACCTGGAGAAGGACAAAGGCTACTTTTGATTCTGGATTACAGACAAAGTCGCGGGCAACAGCTAAGTGACTTATATATCCATATAAATATTTTTATGAATAGGTAGTTACTTTTATTTTTGGACTGCCTCGTTGGTCTAGTGGTTGCAAATGCTACTGCTGAGTAAGAGGTCCTGGGTTAGATTCCCAGCTCGGACAAAGTGTTGTTGCGTTTTTTCATCTGGAATTTCTAAGTAGCAGCCCGGAGTCTGGATTTGTGCCCGGTTGATGGCAATAGGCTCACCCCCTATCATATGGGACTTAAACATAACTGGTGTAATATGGGTGTAGTAACGGTACACCTCTGCCTAACCCTTCGGGGAAAACAGGCGTGATGTTGTGTTATGTTGTTTTGGTCTTAACTTTTATCAGATATTGACGGTTTTTTTAGCTGTGGACAAGGGCGTCACAGGAAAAAAAGCATTTCTTTTATTAAAACCAGGCACTTGAAAGACAATTTTCACGCAAACTCCGCCCCCATGCACCCCACCACTCCACTCTGTGCTAAACGCTAACACATCAGTTATAAAGTTTAATATCGCGTGCGCTCTTTGGTCGTGTTCGAACACGGAACTAAATGTCGTAAGTGTCAATTCTTATTTCGGAGAAAAACTATCTTCTTACTGTGAAAACTTACTTATTTTAGACATAAAAGCCGAGTAATCTTAATTGTATTTAAATAATCTTTAAAAAAAGACAAGATTTTCGAATAAAAATGAATAAGCGAAAATTTTACAATTACGTAACTGGAAAGAAAAAGATTCAATAAATCATATACTTACGTTCCATTTTGATTTTATGCGTGACTGTTTCAGAATATAAATGCAAATTAACATACAATTTAGGAAGCCTCCTCTTAAATGTGGTACAGTAATATTAGTATGTGAAATGGTTGGCCATGCCTGCACTACAACCATTTTAGACGTACGGCCGTCGCCGTCGGTTGGTAGGTACCCTTCAAAGACACGATATTGGAATACTGCACAAATTATGATCCTGCATGCTTGTAATATTGGATGTACTGGTTTTAAGATACCTACAACCTGTAGGTAGTATATTGGATACCTACTACCTAAGGATCCTGACTTATGAAGTTATGACTGGAACAATAATTAATTGCAGTAGTAAGTTATTTGTGTGAGCATCAGCAATAATAATATTGATTTCTTCTTTTCTCGTGTCGCGTCAAACAATTACGAGGATATCTCGTACCGTGAGTGGAGCAGTGGTGGCCCAGTGGTAACGGCCGCGACTTACGAGTTGTACGTCGTAGGTTCGTACCCAGACAGGCGCTTTACTTTGTGTAAATTATTTCATCACCACTGCTCTCAAAACGGTGAAGGAAAACATCGTGAGGAAACCGGCATGTCCGAAAATTCGAAGACATGTGACATCTACCAACCCCCACTGGGCCCGCGTGGTGGATTACGGCCCACTCCCTCTCACAGAGGGGAGGCCTGTGTCCCAGCAGTGGGAACATTATATGTAGGTTGATGATGATGATGATGATGATCTCTTACCGTGGTGAAAAGATTAGTCATTCAGCAAGGTAACCAGACCCTTATAAGTGACAGACCAATGTACTTATAAATCAAATCAAATCTTTTTATTGTGGGCATAAGTTATAGAGACAGACATTGGGTAAATTACAGTTCCATTGTGTCCTGCCTAATAATAGGCATACAATAATTATGTCAACCTGCAGTATACAAAATTTCTTAGGTATCACATATAAAGCAAATCTTACAAAAATAACAATTAGGTGTATGGTGACAGATTGTAGTAGGCACTAATTATTAAGAAAATCTTGGATCGTGTAGTAAGCTTTATCAATTAAAAAAAATCCAACCTGTCCCATCCTTGATGTCCTCCCTTCGGTTGACGCCCCAAGCCGAGGTTCGTACCCCACAGGGGGTGCCCTTACCGAGCGTTCACCTAGTTTTAATTAGCATAGTTGAATAACCTCTGGCTGGAGGTTTTAAGTGTAGTAGCTTAAGGCACCCACAGGAAAGCCCGGTTAAGTAGTCATGATCTCAGAGATCAACTACGAGATGACCTATCCAAAAAAAAAATCAATTAAAAAACAGTGGCACTACGGGAGTGCCGACGACAGAAGTGAAAACTTGAAAAAAAATCGACACCGCGGTAATCAACGCTTTAATGTCTTTTACTCCACGCACCGCGGTAGTCAACGCGTTGATGTCTTTTTAATGGTCAAAGCTGGTGTCGTCTCAGTGTCGCGAAATCAATGGTTTAGTCCCATCTCAAAAATATCCAACGCGCCTAAAGAAGTTTTAACTTCAAAATTACGTAATTTATTTTTAAATAGTGGGAGTTCCTTAGTGCTTAAAATGTCAACAGGTATCTTATTGTAAATTTTAGATGCCATTCCAAAAAAAAAAATGCCCAGATGAGCAGCAAAATCAGCAGCGAGTAGCGTTATCTATCCGCTGTCCAAAAAATTTTACGCAGCTAACTTGTTCAATTACAGTTATAGCAGCTAACTCCTGAAGACTCTTTTACAACCTAATATTGATATTTTCAAATGCATTGGTTGGGAGTGTTTAGTCCAATCTGAAGTCAACTCTCTTAGAAACTTTCCAGCAAGAATAGTAGTGAAATAGAATAAAATAATAGGGGTAGTTTAGAAGTATGAGGAACAGGGTGTAAAGTTCACTCATCCGCTATAGAAAAGGGAGGATCCTCCGACCCGACGGGTGTCGTGTCTGGCGGGCAACTGCCCAACGATTGATATCGGGGAAGTTATGTATGTACAGTGTGAGTCTTTATAATGTGCACATATTGAAACGAGGGAATCTATGCTTAATATTTTATCGAAGGAAAAAACATTTTTTTTTTGCCGTCTTTTTGTGAAATTTTACGATTATTGTAAAAATTAATGAAAAAAAACAGATTTTTGCTAAAAAAACATGTTTATTTTCAATTGAGGGTAGTTATTTTTTCCACAGTTTTAATTTTATGAGGACACCTAACTACTTCCATTCATTATGGAGTTTATTTTATCGCGATAGATCATTTAGTTTAATTCAAATTCAATCATTTTATTTCAGACCAAGGGATCCACCATATAGTGTTAGTAAAAACTTAGCCTATGTCAGTAAACTCAATAACTTAAAAATACAATCATTAATTAGAAAAAAAGGAATGAATGAATTAGTTTGAAAGTAACACCATTTTAATACAAAATTTTAAAAAAATCCAAAAAAGAAAAAAAAAATTTAGATAAAAAAAAAAAACCGTCGATAAAATTAAGCATAGATTCCCTCAAGACACACTTATATGCGTATGCGTAGTTCACATGTGGCGATGTAGTTGCCGCCACAGTTGAATGGAAGTAGGTATAGTATCTAGGTCATTGTTGACCGAAAATTAAATTAGAATCCTCACACTCTCAACATTCACTCTCAACATTCGGGAAATGCAGCTAACAGTGGAATTTTGGTGTAGTTTCTATGCTGCGGTATGTAAAGGAATGTTTGCCTTTGCTGGTTAAACGATAATTCCTTTTCCTACTGACCCTACTGTCCTTGGGAATATCGCATACCTACTTAGTTTACATATAAAAGAAGATGTCGAAAGTGATTAATATCGTATAGGTACTCGGACAATGCTTGTAAATATGTGAACACCATGTATCCATCACATTATTATTTTTTCTGTCATTGCTTCATTTTTAATTATTTTTACCTATTGTAGTATAGTAATCTTATTCAAGGTTTTCAATAAATAATTAATGTATATGTTACGGCTAAAACCCGAAGTGCGGCTACACCTAGTTTTAGCCGGCTAGAACTAGGTGTGGCCGGTAGCAGTTGGTTAAACTTGCCTAAATGGATCCTGGCACTCGCCGGCCGCTGCCGCGGCACCGCTCGCTTCGCTCGCTCGGTTCGTGCGGTGTGTTATGTGGTCACAGTTTTAACCTAACCTAACCTACCTTTCAGCCATTTTCATTTGCTACAACTAACTTTAACCAACTGCTAACCGCACCAAGTTCCAGCTGGCTAAAACTAGGTGTAGCCACACTTCGGGTTTTAGCCGTGACATATACAAAATATTAAGAGTAACGGTGGATTTTCTTGCCCATTTTTCTCCATATGAAAACTACTTTTTGGAGGGAGTGACTAGAACCAATTCAATTTTTTTTTTTTTGTAAATTTTGACGTTCAAAAGTGCCTTTTATGTGCCTAATTGAAATAAATTATTTGTGTTTGACTTTGGCACCGGTAACTGAAAAGTTGTGTGGAAAAAGATTGTCATGATATGTGATGCGGAGGAATAATTAAAATTTCGTGAGGAAAGTTTTGAGTATGAATGTCCTCCACATACAAAACTTTAAGCTGTAAGAGTAGGGGAAGAACAATGAAACGATAGATGGACTGTGTGGAAGGTGATATGGCTAGAAAGGGGGTGACTACCGAGATGACGACTGATAGAGAAGTATGGAGAAAGGGGACATGTTGCGCCGACCACAATTAAATTGGGATTACGCACATGTATCATTTATTTGTCGGAGACGGGTATGTGACTCTCGTTATTATCAGCGATATTTTAACTACTGTGGGCGTAGTGTGGGTAGTGTTGGATAATGCGTAATAGAAAAACAGTTTGCAGTTCAGATCACATTATAATTTACTATCAAATGAATTACACTAGCTAATTTATACACACACTGGGTGCAACGGCGTTTATTAAATCACCAATTAACAAAATGATCACAAATTACAACTAACACAATAACTGAGCACCACGAATTGAGAACAGTTCCGTGACGTCTTGATTCCAATGCGACCCGAGGCTGAATGCCCTCCTCGCCGTGGCCTTCAAACATCACGACTCTCTAGAAGCGCGCCTTTTTTGGTGTAGGTAGCTCACTCTTGATGTCGCCAGTGGCGCGCTTGCGATTCGTTTCGTGTCCGTACTAATGACCGGATCCGACATATTTATATACATATACAACGTTTTACTATGCATTGTTCGAGGAAATAAAAAAAACGAGGGAACCTTACAGTAGTCGCATATGATGTGTAACATTTGACATCTTGGCTAACGTACATAAATAATATAAACAATATTCTTCATCATCATCATCGCCATCGTCATGACTTTGACTATTGTCATCGTCATCGCCACTGACGCCATCGTCATCATCATCATCATAATCTTATTTAGAAAACTTTTCTCAAATAATAAAAACTCTGCGTCTGGCTGAAGACGGGAGTGAAAATTAAAAAAAAAACAGAAAAGTAAAAAGCACTAATCAAAAAAAGTGAAAATTTTTGCCTAGTTTGGTTACTTGGAAAAGGCTCTTTTCGAGCACATGCATTGTAATCCCTTCGATGATAAAGCGAGATCTGTCTCTTCAGGGGCTATTTTCGGAAGCATAAGCATTTTCTTACACTATCATATTTATATAGTATTCTATCTAATATGGAGTTTCTGGCCCGTTCTTCTCCATAGAAACCTATAACGCCACGGAATCGGCAACTAGGTATAACATTTTTCTAACTAAAAGTGCCTATCGTTTTAATTAAAATAAATGCTTCTTGTTTGAGTTTCATATCCAGATATCCACCAATAAGCTTGTAACCTAAATTGTGTCAGGATTGGATCCACATCATAAGTTTATACACACAAACACACCACACCTACATCACAAAACAACATACTAACACTATAAGTTAGCATGCAATTGCACCATAGAGTCCTAAGCAGTCTCTATTTAAAGGAGATGGATAATTGTTCCATACAAGCTTGGCCCAGAAATGAACACAAATGAAACCCTTCTCAAATCTCATAGAAATATAAATGTCAAATCTGATGACTTCAAAAAATCTATTCAAACCGATCGCAAAGTAATCCACTGTCTTCCAGTAACGATAGCTGTGGTGCGATTTCAAATAATTATCAGTTATTTTTATTAATCTCTTTGTCTGTGCAAGGCCAGACTTTGTCCAAGTCCTTTTTGTACTCCTTTTGAGGCTTTTGTTTTTATGTAGGTACTTACTTTGCATGCTGAAAGGTAAAATATGGTGATACCAAAACTATGATACAGAATTATTACATGAATGTTAAACATCTACATAATGTTTACTCAAAATAAAAAAAAATATTTTAAATTTGGAGGAACCGAAACTGCGAACCTGAATACAATTATTTTACGTAGGTAGGACGCCTTATTCAATCCTGTAATTTGTTACTCTCTTAACGATTGATCCCTTAAAATATATTTACTGTTATAGACTGTACCACTCTTTTGAAATAAATAAATTATTATTACTATAAGTGCAAAGGGTGGCCATCGAACTCACAACCCCTCGCTCGCCATGTCACGCTTTTACAACTTTTTATTGCAACGACATTTATATTCAAAACTATCACACACGTTCCTGCCATCATTCACTATAAACTGAACTGCAAAATTCCAAGATGGCCGCCCCGATCCCGGAACGAAATAGCATAACTTCAAAATAATTTACGGCGACATGGAGACATAATAACGTAAGTTTTGGAGTTACGCTTGACAACTTTATATTGTACTATGTTTGTGGACTCGGTAGAAATTTCCTTATTATGTTAATTAGTTTCAGTAAGGGAAATTAGAGGTGTGCGTCCTGTTTTATGAACAAGACTGCTAAGATTGGGGGAATGTAACTCATTTGAAACTCTGAAGGGGTTTCTTATTGCGTAGGCTATGAGTATGAAGTTTTTTGTTAACACTGAAGTTCTGTGAACCATAAGTAGGTACCTACCTACTATAGACATACACATACACCCACACACCCTTACACACACCCCCACACACACAAATACACACGCATAGGCCGGAAGTAAATTGTGAATGTTGCGTCTCTATCAGTCTAACTGTCTCTTTGCATTAAGTCAGACTGATACTGTGCCAGTAAACATGGAATATATCAATTTACATTAGTTATGTATTTTTTTTATTTGTCTGACCTTTATCCTCGTCACCACTTGTAGAATCCGTATTTAATTGTTCTGTTGATTCCGTATTTAAGCTGATTATATTACTACACTGGCTCATCACCATACCAAGCCTCTCGTGTAGACACCGCTTTACTTTTAACCGTTTCCCGCCATTCGAGGTGAACTGACAGTTGACATTAGTGACAGCTACCTCATTACTGATCTGTGTGTGATAGGGTTTACATAATTATCTATTAAATAGATACACGGGCGAATCCATGTGTGGGTGCACAAAAATCTGAGTAGATGGCGAGAAATCGTGAGGCAAATCACATCAGCCCCTGGACAAGAAACTACATAAAGTACACGACCACTCTGACAAGAGGGATACGAAGAAGAAAACTAAGTAGATAGGTACACTACAAGATTTCTTCATGATATTTTATGCCGTGTTTCAATGGTATCTTATTAACCGAGAACTTGTAAAACCATTCCTAAGCGTCAAAAAAAGCGTCTTTAAAAGCGTGGTTATAACAAAAAGATCATTAGATTAGATTAGATGTAATTTATTTCCAAATACATGGTACAGACGCCAGCACATCAAGCTACCCGAAACTGTCAAATTTTCTTAATCAACTTTGAACCTTATACTTCAGCGATAAAGTTGAAAATCTATTAAATAAATTTGACAGATTGTAGTAGCTTGATGTGCTGGCGTCTGTACATTAAGATCTCAATATAAAAAGTTTCACATATACTACCGTTGCCGGTGTAAAAGTATTAAAATTAAAGTACAGTTTAGTTTAGTTTAATTTAAATCCCCTCCAAAATATCAAGCCAATTCTTACAATTGTCTGTTTAGTTGCATGTTGAACACAGTAAGTACTCAGGTACCTAAATGCAATTTACTTAGGTTCTAACTCAATGTGAACTGAAATTTAATTTCCGTGTAAACCTTTGAATACGCTGTAATGAAGAGCTCGAGCCCAAAGTCCATAGCATAATAATTGTATCATCATTATTGTTAGCTTGTACCTGGTAACCCTACTTATTTAATCGACTAATACTCGTTTGTCACTCAATCGATTATTCGTTCATCAAGACATTCACTGTCATTCACTATGGGAGACAACTGACAGCCGGCCTTCTTGTTCGAGACACCGAGCAGTGAACACCTATAAAATAACAGTCTATCAGATTGGTGTAAATTTTAATCTTAGCAAGTAAGTACAGGATATTATTATTTGGTGATCTGAGTGTTTTTTTTGAAATATTGTGGAAAAGGAAATAAATATGTTTGTGTTTAAATAACGTGTTTAGTTTTCTATTGCGAACCCTTTCATTTCTGAGCTGTAGCTTACAGTTCAGAAGTGGGATCGTAGGAGAATTCTCATAATTTTCTTTATTTCACGTCCACAACGATCTTATTTTGATAATTAATGGTTATAAAAAATCGTTACTGATATGATTCTAAGGATTTTTACGGATTAAAAACATGCATACTTTATTTTCTTTTTTTTTTCTGACTACCTACATCGTTAACTTTTGAAAACGGAATGTTACACTTTCTGTTCTTGACAAATAATTATATTTTTCCGTTAACTGTCACTAAAATACGAGAAACTTAGTTCTGAAAAACCACTGGAAAATGAAAGCTATATCAGTATTTAACGGTTGGTGAACGCGTTGATCTAAGAATAAGGATGATTAATACTAATTTACCATACTGAACGGATTTGAGAAATTTATGTTGATGACTAGTGGATGCTTATACTTGATCTTGTTTTACGTAATAAATTTATTTACTGCTGTCTAGTGATTGGTTTGAAAAAAAAAAAAAAAAAAAAAAATGTCACATGGTGACCGATCCAGTGAGTTTATTTTAAAATCAGAAAATTATAGCTGATGATTTGACAGCTTCATATTTTTAATAGGTCTTTTTATTAATGTCGTGGCCCTGTCTACATAGACGGTCTAAAAAAATAGGTATAACTTAATTTTTGGCTTTCTTTTCAACACTGTTTGAATAATTACTCAACCATAATATTAAAACGATCATGCGCTAAGCTTTCAAATGTAAGTTTCAGATACACATTCATATTGGATACAACCGAGGGGAAGGGTTGTTATTCGATATGGATAATAATGAAGAGCCCAGGTTTGAGGGCATGAGTGAGCCCGGGTTTGAGGGCAGGAGTGAGCCCAGGTTTGAGGGCAGGAGTGAGCCCAGGTTTGAGGGCAGGAGTGAGCCCAGGTTAGAGGGCAGGAGTGGGCCCAGGTTTGAGGGCAGGAGTGAGCCCAGGTTAGAGGGCAAAGGAAGGAATATGGATAGCCAGGATAAGGAACGGGTTACTGCCGGAATAGCGGCAAGTTCAGGAGACCGGACGCTGCGTCCGTCCAGGAACCGGAAAAGGCGAAATATCATTACGGATTCCGATAGTTCGTCGCGTGGTGGTGCGAACCGTGACAGGACTAGGAAATACAGAAGAAGGTCACGAGCGAGGAGAGGCGGCTCCAGGCGGACGGAGCATAGCAGTGACAGCTCGGATAACCGTGAGTCAACCCGAGCTTATAAATCTAGACGGAACAGGAATAGGGAATCTGATACAAATGTATTATTAGATAAATTTCTGTCGATCTTAAGTAATGTCAAGAGTTCAGAGAAGCCCAAGCTATCATTTAATAGTAATGTTTTGCCGGATTTTGACCCCTTAAGTAAAGAGCAAACTATGTTAGTATGGCTCACTAAAGTAGAAGAATGTGCCGAAATATACGGTTGGTGCGAAAAGGAAATAATTCACTACGCTCTTCCTAAACTTTCAGGAGTAGCAAAAACCTGGTACCAAGGTTTACCTTCTCTTCTTTATACTTGGGGTGAATGGAAGAAAAAACTAATTGAATCATTCCCTTGTCGCGAGGACTACGCTGAACTCTTGACGGAAATGTTGGCTAAGCGCGTTAAGTACGGCGAATCATTGGAACACTATTATTACGCGAAGTTGAATCTATTAAATAGATGCAAGATTTATGGTAAACAAGCAGTAGATTGTGTCTTATACGGAGTAGATGATCGTGCCATTAGAGTAGGTGCGCAAGCAGCTCAATTTAGTGAACCAGAACAGATTTTAAAATATTTTCGAACGGTAAAAGTAGGTCAAAATAGAGAAGCGTATGAAGCTAATGTCAGAAATAGGAACGATCGTAAAGCTTCTACAAATGCAACGTCTCGGACCCAGAACCCGAAGTCTGGTACAGTCAATTCTAACATACGGTGTTTTAATTGTAACGAACTTGGTCACCCCAGTTTTAAATGTGATAAACCCTCTATTAAATGTTCGTTATGTGACAGATCAGGTCATCAAGCTTCTAGTTGTTATAGAAACAAACTTAAAACTGAGTCTCCTAAAAATGAAACCCAATCGAAAGATAAGAATGAAAAACAGGTATCAGAATTAACAATTGATAGGTCTATTGATAAATACATTTTAGACATTAAAATTAATGGTAAAGCAGTAAAATGTCACATAGATTTAGGAAGCCAGTGTAAACTTGTTACAATAAGCAAAGCTAAAGAACTTTCCATGGACATTAAGTGCCCGCCTAATCTGCCTGTGTTGAGAGGTATAGGTTCAAATTTGACTATTCCATTGGGCGTAATATCTGCCGATGTTGAAGTTCAGGGCATTAGAAAAGTTATAGACATTTATGTAGTTGAAGATCACGTACTGAGTCACCCTGCTCTCTTGGGGCATTCATTTACTGAAATGTCCGATATTATTATTACTAAAACCCCAACTGAATTAATATTTAAAAAAATAGACTCTACGAAAATACATCTGATATGTAATGATAATGTTTTCATTCCACCATCTTCATTGCGTGTAATACCAGTAAAATCTGAGCCATCCTTTAGTGGAAATGTTTACGTACGAGCGTCCCTTAGGGAGTTGAATGGAAAGTACTATTATCTTTTATCGGGTGAATATAGCATCAAAGAAGGAAACGGTTCGGTACTTATATGTAATGTGTCTGAAAGCGAAATAACCATCTCTAAAAATTATTTATTGACTCGTTCTATTAAAAGCGAATATGTAGACTCTTCAGAAGTTCTTAATTGCTGTCGGATGTCTTTTGATTCTGTCAATTCCAATGAACTGATTAAGTGCGGTGAAAAACTCAATAACGAGGAACGTTTAAGGTTACAACAACTATTAAATAAATATCAAGACTGTTTTTCTAAAGGCCTAAAAGATCTCGGATTTACTAAAGTAACAGAAATGGTTATTGAACTGGAAGACGCCGAACCAATCGTGTATAGACCGTATCGTTTGTCTCATGCTGAAAGAACATTAGTAAGCGACATGGTTCAAGAGATGATAGATAGTGGCATTGTGAGGGAGTCTTCTTCGCCTTATGCTAGTCCCATCGTTTTAGTCCAGAAAAAGACGGGAGAGAAACGGTTATGCGTCGATTATCGAGCGCTTAATAGGAAAACGAAAAAGGACCATTACCCCCTCCCACGCGTCGAGGACCAACTAGACCAACTGGCAGGCAACCAACTATTCACATCTCTTGATTTAGCGTCAGGCTATTACCAAATTCCGATTAGTAAAGAGTCCTGTCATAAAACAGCCTTTGTTACCCCAGATGGGCAGTTTGAGTATAACCGCATGCCATTTGGTCTTGTTAATGCACCTTCCGTTTTTCAAAGAACGATTAATAAAATTCTTCATGACGCTAAAATTAAATACGCAATCGTCTATATGGATGACATTCTTATACCCTGCAAAGATGTCTCCGAGGGATTAAATAGATTAGAGGAAGTTTTACAACTCCTAAAGCAAGGAGGCTTAACACTCAGGCTCAGTAAATGTAACTTCTTCCTAGATACTATCGATTTTTTAGGGTTTGAAGTAAACTCGTCGGGTATTCGTCCGGGTGGTAGGAAAACCGAGGCTATTTCAAAATTTTCAACACCCAAAAACATACACGAATTAAGACAATTTCTGGGGTTATCCGGGTTCTTTAGGCGGTTTATTAAAGATTATGCTCTAATAACTACCTCGTTGACGAACCTATTGAAAAAGGAGGTTGTTTGGACCTGGGGTAGTAACCAAGAAGAGTCTTTCAACTTGGTTAAAACGCTGCTTACACAACGACCATTATTGGCTTTATACGATCCTAAAGCAGTTACACAATTGCATACCGACGCATGTAAAGATGGACTTGCAGGTATACTATTACAGTGTGATTCTTTAGGCATTCTTCATCCGGTTTCATACTTTAGCCGTAAAACTTCCCCCAATGAACGCAAGTTGCACTCGTATGAGCTCGAAACCCTGGCAGTGGTAGCATCTTTGAGTAGGTTCAGGGTATATTTGCTGGGGATACCATTCATAATTTATAGTGACTGTAGCGCTTTAAGATCTACATTCGTAAAACGCGATCTGATCCCGCGAGTTGCACGTTGGTGGGTCCAAATACAAGAATTCGATTGTACTATCGAATACCGACCCGGCTCCCGAATGGCGCATGTTGATGCGCTGAGCCGTGGACCAGTTGCGGCTGCCGAAGCCGAAACACACGTATTAGACATCCTAACTATTGAAAGTTCCGATCAGGACTGGATTGCCACCGTGCAAGACGCGGATGATGAGGTGCAGAGGATTAAAAACATATTAGAGGATAAAACTGCGGACTTAGTCATGGACATTCATAAAAATTACAAAATAAAGAACGGTCGTATATATCGTATAGTAGGAGACGAGATTAAGTGGTTAGTTCCAAAGGGTGTACGTTGGCAGATATTGAAACGTAACCACGATGACATAGGACATTACGGGTTTGACAAAACTTTACAGCGCATACAACAACATTATTGGTTTCCGAAAATGCGTCGTTTTGTCAAAAAATACGTGCAGTCCTGTTTAGAGTGTGCCCATCATAAGACCCCTGGTGGTAAACGAGAAGGCGGACTGCACCCGATTGAAAAAGTCAGTGTCCCTTTTCATACGATACACGTCGACCACTTAGGTCCTTTTATCAAAAGCAAGAGGGGTAACTGTTATTTACTGGTCTTGGTAGATAGTTTCACGAAATTTATAAATATAAATGCTGTCAAAAATACTAAGTCCCTCACTAGTATACGCGTTATAAAAGAACATATAAGTTATTTCGGGGTTCCCACACGGCTGATATCCGATAAAGGATCTAGTTTCACTAGTAAAACGTTTAATGAATTTACCACACTATATGGAATAAAACACATTATTAACGCTGTAGCAACACCCAGAGCAAACGGGCAAGTTGAACGGTTCAATAGGACTATCTTAGATGCTCTTGCGACGAGTACTCATAACAAAGACGACAAATCCTGGGACGACTATATCTATGACATTCAAGTAGGTATCAATACCACAGTACATAAAACTACCCAAAAAAGTCCTTCCGAATTATTATTTGGGTTTAATATAACTAGTAGGTCAGAAGGTATTTTGAACCCCGTTATATCCGATACCACTAATATAATCGACTCCGAAGATTTAAATAGTATAAGGGATAAGGCAAGTTGCAGTATAAAGACACAACAATTAAAAGACGTAGAAAGGTTTAACAGACATAGGAAATCGGCCAAAACGTATAAGGTAGGAGATTTGGTCCGCGTTGAGAGGCAAGTTCCTCATGATGGCCAATCCCAAAAGTTAGTAGTTAAATTCCAAGGTCCATATCGGGTAATGAAAGTGCTTCCCAATGAAAGGTATATGATTGAGGATACCCCTATGACACGCAAACACGGCCGTCGATACGAAGCCGTGGTAGCTATAGATAAAATACAGCCTTGGCTAACATTTAGTAGAAACTTAGAAAGTAGTGATGATGAGGATAGCGATATTAATACTGGTAAGGAACGGAATAAATCGGAGAATTAAATTAAAATTATTTGTATTGTTTAGTAATTATGATGTTGATCTTTTGATTTGAAAATGAATTGAGTCAAAGCTTAGGAAATAGCAAGTAAAATTAAGCATTTATTTTGAAATGTATGTAATCATAAAATATTGTAACTGATTAAGGATTATTATGCATTTATTTCGAAATGTAATCATAAATTATTGTAACTGATTAAGGATTATTACTGAAACTTAATGGTATACTGCTTTTTGGTTATCGATTAGATGGTAATGGATTGTATAATTAAATAAATAATGTATTATTTAATAATGGATTGGATGTATATATATTTTTTTTTCTTTGCTCTTTTCTTTGCAATTTATATGAGATTGTAAGCGCGAGGACGCACTTTGGACAGGATGGCCGAGCTGTTAGCTTGTACCTGGTAACCCTACTTATTTAATCGACTAATACTCGTTTGTCACTCAATCGATTATTCGTTCATCAAGACATTCACTGTCATTCACTATGGGAGACAACTGACAGCCGGCCTTCTTGTTCGAGACACCGAGCAGTGAACACCTATAAAATAACAGTCTATCAGATTGGTGTAAATTTTAATCTTAGCAAGTAAGTACAGGATATTATTATTTGGTGATCTGAGTGTTTTTTTTGAAATATTGTGGAAAAGGAAATAAATATGTTTGTGTTTAAATAACGTGTTTAGTTTTCTATTGCGAACCCTTTCATTTCTGAGCTGTAGCTTACATTATTAACTTTTGGTTTTAATTAAGTTCACTTTCATAGACACAGTTCCGTATTAACTAACCTTGGGTGGATTGACACTGATTTGGTCCTTGTTATAAAGTTGGTCCTTTGATGCGACTCAATAACTCAATCTGCCTAGCCTTTTCCCAACTATGTTGGGGTCGGCTTCCAATCCAACCGGCTGCAGCTGAATACCAGTATTTTATATGGAGCAACTGCCTATCTGACCTCCACAACCCAATAACTGGGTAATACGATACCCCTTGGTAAGACTGGTTGTCAGACTTTCGGGCTTCTGCGACTGTCAAAGATCTACGGATGCCAGGGACGGCTTAACGTGCTTTCCGAGACACGGAGGAGTCTCAGTATGTAAAGATGGTCACCCATCCACAGACCAACCCTGGTAAGCGTAGCTTAACCGGATGAATCGACCCGTGCGGCTGTTATTACTTAGCCGCGAGCTCCTCCCGCAATGCCCGTCCCAATGCGACACAATAACTAAAGGTCAATAATAATAGTCATTTTATTTCCCAGATCATGCAATTCATTTAGTTAGTAACCAAAGCACTAAGCCCGCCAATTTTTTTTGAATATTTTTTTGATCCCATCTACCTTCTTTAAAATGGGTCCCCTATGTTTTTTTGAACGCCGCTGTTGCGACACACGCTGTTGCGAATTATTTTTCCACTGCCTCACAGGTTCGAAAGCTCATGGACTCGAATGAAGTAGTCGCGAAAGACGCTGTTTCGAAAAACATTTTCACTGCCTCATATGCTCGAATGCTTGTGATTTCGATGTATTTAGTCATAAAGTGTACAGAAACATATTTAAGCAGTAATTAAATAAAATCAACAAATTCGGTGTCAACATCAACATTTAATATTATTATTATCAAAGTAATAATCAAAAATATTAGTACCTCAACTGTACATTTATTTAAACGAAATCACAAGCATTCGAGCGTATGAGGCAGTGAAAATGTTTTTCGAAACAGCGTCTTTCGCGACTACTTCATTCGAGTCCATGAGCTTTTCGAACCTGTGAGGCAGTGGAAAAATAATTCGCAACAGCGTGTGTCGCAACAGCGGCGTTCGAAACAACATATAGGGGACCCATTTAAAATACAGTTTTTTAAATTGCATCGCCCGCCCGCGCTTTTACTTCGTTTTCGCTTACTGTTATTTCTTTTGCTTTTAAATAATAAGAATATAATAAGTGCATTAATATTACAACAAACATATTTTTGTACCAAAAATATCTACCGAATACGATTTCCCCAAACTAACCTCAAAAAAATACACGGTATTTTCCTAACTACCCGCAATAGTTCCTGTAATATAATAAAGACAAAATACGAAAAAGTCTGCGCCATTTTTCCCGACGTCACGCAGAAACAAGCCTATAGTTACATTACATAAATCCACTTTATCACATCACGTTTTGTGGGAACACTCCAAGATGTACCGCAGACAAGAGTTAAGTAATGTTAGGCTTTCAAAGAATTATTGTACAAGCTTGTATGGAAGGGATTTTGGGAGAACTATGCCAGCAATTATGTAGGTTGGAATGTTTCTTTTATTGAGAGTTAGAGTTGGCTTGTAAGAAACTGTTTTCATTGCACATCTACATTTTTGCATTCCAGGCATCGATCACTAATAGTTCTTTATTAGTGATCGATGTCTGTAAAACTGTCTTCTAAAATTGGGGAACCTAGGAGGTGCAGTGAACTTTTTTCCAAAACTTTGATGTCTGGGGTTATTGAATAAAATTTCTGTATGTCATTTTTATGTTATTGCTAATTACTAAATGTGTACTGCATGCTATAAGAATAACCAAGATGTAAAATCTAAATATTTGCACGGCTGAAATGCCAAATATAGTGAAACCCATAGAACTTAACAACTTATGTTAGCTACCTATATTCTTGCAAATAAATCGCTGTCCCCGGCGAATAAATTTTACAGGAAAAATAAAAAACAGTTTTTTGTGAATATCTTATTAGCATACATAGCGGAATTGTTCAAGTATCAAAAGAAATGTGATTTTTTACATTCATTACAACACACCTTAAAATCTTGTTACTTCTGAAATAACCGTAGGAAATGAATAAAAAAAATTACAGATCCGACCTCTAAATATCGAATATGCAATAAAATTCAAACTATCGTAATAGCACATTACCATTTTATTCGTCAGGGACGGCGAAACATATCATTCATTCATTCACCTACCTAGACAACAACAACAGTCATTCAACAGTATTCAAACCAATGGAATAGTGTAGGTCACTATACTACAGTCCGGCAACAATTTGATCCTTATTACCACTGGAAATTGTCCAACTGACAGGAGTCAAGAACGCATTCTATCGACGGCCGGACTGTAGTAGTTTGAAAACTGTTGAAACAAAAACCTACTACAGTGTAAAGTGTATTAGCAAAACTGTTTCGTACTTAAAATAATCCAGGTTTGTAGGACCACAGATGAATACAGATGGGATATTCCGCAGTTTAGTTATGAAGCTACAAGTACGCGGCGGGCTCGACTTGTTGGGGTAATGGGCATAAAAACTGACACTTGGTCACTTCAGATGGCGCTGATCTCCAACGTCTTATAATTTGACAGCTAGCCATACATTTTTTGTAATCAAACAACTTCTTTTAAGCATAATTAATTATTGAGCCCATTTGCGCAGCTGTTTACTGCAAAAATACGAGGCCCCATGTATTTGCCAAAGATGTTATAAGAAGAAGACTGTGGGAGAAAGCTCTCCAAAAAAAAATTGGAATCCGATATTTCGTCGAGACAATGTGCTATCCTTTAAGCCTTTTATGGAAAAAAGTGGTTTATAGGTGATGCTCCCAAGAGAACAGTCTGTTTTCATTACATACAGGCACTTTTGATGTGATATTATGTAAATTATAGTAACGTATGTGTGTGTTTATATTATCATATTAGATCAGTGCTAGAAGTGCTATCTCTGAGGTTTTTCAGGCAGGAAGATCAAGCCCGAGTTGGTTTTCAACTCTGATCAGATTAGTTCTATCGTACGCCTCCAGTCTTAAAGTCAACAAACACAACAACAAAAAACGAACTTAAAGTCAACAAACACAAAATAACCTATAAATTATAAAACGTTCATAATTTATTGACTTTTCCACTAAAGCTGCTTTTTTACCAGTGGTAAACGCTTCCCCTGTCCTTACCTCGTCTATTAATAGTGCTACACTCCAAGTCTCATACATATTTATCTAGTTTTCGTATAATTTGTGATCGACACAAAAGTAAACAAACAACAATAGTAGTTTATAAAGACGTACAGCTGTGCTGCCATCTGCTATGAGCTTTCAGTTTTTAACCCCATTCAATGAGTGTAACGTAGTCAGAGGATCTAAGAGTTACGCGATAGAAAGAGAGGCAAATTCTAGGTGAACATAACTGTAGGTAATTAGAGCTGTGCGACCTGAATTGCATTTTATTGTATCGTGGTAAGAGTCGCTTTTTATTTCAATGATTTTGCGGAATGTCCCATCTGTATTAATATGTGGTAGGACACAGTTTTTCTAGAACTGTAATGGCACTAAACTAGCTGCCTTCTAGACGATTGGACACGTTGGTTTGATAAATAGACAGCCACTCAAGACATTCGACTGAATCTCTTATTGGTTTCTCTGCACCTGGTACTTTTTAGGTAATTCACACAACTTATCAACCTTTGGGAAAAAAAGAAAGGCTTCTAAAGAAAAAAACTAAACATTTTCCCCTTAAAAACACTCGTTATCTCATATAATCCTCATGTTAGCCGGACACTAATAAATTATATCCAAACTACCCTCCTTAGGGTATTCTATAGATACCTACACAAAGTTTAGTGTCGGTAAAAATGAGTACAACACTAATAACAATAAATTTTCTTTAGATGCCCCGGAGATTGGGATGGGGCAGCGGGCTTATTGATAAGATGATGCGAGTTAGATGTTACATGTGAAGATTTCCATAATGTAGATAGATTTTGTCTGAGGTAGGTACCTAATGATGTTCAAAGTGGCAGTTCAGCTCAACGGTTAAAGCACGGGGGAGACGTCGTAGAATTCTTATCCTTAATACTTTTTCTTTCTTTCTTTCTTTAATTTTGAATACCGTAAGGTAAGGTAAAATATATCGTTACTATTATTATAAAAATGTCATCTTATCTGTAGGTATACCTACAATACACTCAAATTAAGTAGGTATATACAATTATTATGATTTATATTTTTGAAGTGTAAACTTCTTTAGGCGCGTTAGGAATTTTTGAGATGGGAAAAAACACTTGAACTCGCGACACCGTTACCGACACCTCATTTTTTTGTAAACGCGATTGTGCTCTTTATTTAGATAAGATTACGGACCAATATTCTATACAAATATTTTTCTTCCACCAAAGCGATCTTGTTCAAGTTTTCACTTCTGTCGGCACTCCCGGAGTGCCACTGTTTTTTATTTATGCATATTTCGCCACCTCACACCTCTCACCCCATAGCCTTATTTGCGTATTGACGTGAACGCTCTCCAAGCACATTTAGTTATGTTTTTTAAGCATACAATTTTTTCCCACAGCTGGGCATAGTTCTCCACATACTCTTCCCATTCTCCTTATCTTACGGCCAATCGGTGAGGAAAGATTCCAAATCGTCACGGTCTGCCTCGAAGACGACGCCTGTCTTCAGGCACCCACTCTTTTAGTTTAGGATGGGTTTACAAGAAAACTGAATACGCACTGAACCCACAAAGTAACGAAAAATAAAAAACGTGTGGCACTCGGGGACTGCCGCGGTAAAGCTATTGTATAGCATTTGTAACCTCCATACTTCCTATTTGTCAACGCTACACTTGGGATGATGACGGAAGATGACATAAAACAAAAATTACGTTCCCATGACAACATCACGTTGACACGTTGTCATGGTAACGTAATTTTTGTTTTATGTCATCATCCGTCATTACATGGTAGGCGGAGTGGGGGGTGTTAGGTTTTTTCGTTACGGAATTTCTTGATTCGGTCGCCGCGCTCGAAGCCCGCGATAAAAGCTATGCAATAGCTTAAAAATTAAAAAGTTGATAATTTTCTTGATTTTGTACAGAGTGACTGTTATTGAATGTTAGTTCAAGTAGGTAGGTAATGTGTAGATAGGTTACTTCTAGGCTAGCGTGCACCAGTCGTTAATGTCAGACAAGAATGGTATTGTATTTATTTTATTTTTGATTTGTTATTTCACTATAGGTACATAACTGCACCGGTTGATGTCATCACGCTGAAAACCAGCGCTGGGGCTCTGTCTCGCATGGGCAGCTGAGCAATGGCCGTTTTGCGTGGATGTGACGCATATTTTCCCCCAATTTGTTATTTACGTGTTTTTTTTCTTTCTTTGCGTCATGTTTACCGCAAGTAAAACTATTTTCTGTCTTTTTTTCTTTCCCACTACTAGGACAGAGGCCTCCTCTCTTCGAGAGGGAGAGGGCTGCAATCTACCACGCGGGCCCAGTGCAGGTTGGTAAATGTCACATGTCTTCGAATTTTTGGTTTTAGGACATCCCGGTTTTCTCACGATGTTTTCCTTCACCTTTTTGAGAGCAGTGGTGATGAAATAATTTACGTAGTAGGTATTCTCGTAAGTCACGAACCTTACTACTAACCCACCACTGCTTAAACCGCATCATCGTATCCTAACACGATGCAGAAGCGTTCAAAAACGAGAGAGCTAAAAGGGAATAATATTTTCTCTCAGTAACATCGTTCTCACGTCGCACAAAACTAAGGGGTTGAATACACGGCGGAGTCATAAATGTTAGTAACATCGTGTAAATGACTAGTTCAACATAGGGACCCGTAAAGGGAGGGACTGATTTGCTCAAGGACCGTATTCATGAGTATTATTATTGTGGAAGTAGATCTTAGGTTTATTTTGATGAATAGGTAGATTGGGCTCAGTAAACTTTTTGGGACAATAATGGATGAGGAATTAACTTTTTCTTGCGAGGTCCACTACCATTTTCTTTTGAGACAGATATAAGACTGTTAGGTATGATAGGCACCACGTCGGTGTTTAGTTATGGAAGGTAGGTATTTCATAAAAAATCATAGAAACCAGTCGTATCACGGCGACACGTCGCCTGCAGTTGCCTCCTGCGGTCGGGTACGGAATGGTAACTTAAGCTGGTCTCTACATTATCAGCCTAAAGCAGTCCACTGCTGGACATAGGTCTCTCAAATTGCATGCTATACAGCTCGATTCTCGGCAACTCTCACCCAACTGCTATCAGCCACCCTGCGAAGATCGTCGCTCCACCTAGCCTGAGGGCGACCTACCTTACGTTTGCCGATTCGCGGTCTCCACTCAAGAATACTTGTACCATAACGGTCATCGGTTATACGGCTAATAATATGGCCGGCCCATTGCCACTTCAGCTTGCTTATTCTGTGAGCTATGTCGACAACCTTGGTTCTCTACCGGATCACCTCGTTCCGGATTCTATACCGGATTCTAGCTGGCCTCTTATCCTATTGAAACTCCAGACTACGCCAGGCCAGCTCAAGGTAAAAGTGTTACCACTGACGTACGGCTTACTGTACAATGATAAAGATCAATTTAGATATTTAGTGGATTATGAGCTGAGCGAAAAGGAGAAGAGCAGTTTGTTACACAAGTTTACTATCTTCAGACAGCAAACTAATACAACCTACTGAATTTCTTAAGTACCGGATCTAACATCGGTATTTGTGATCAATTAAAGCTCAATTTGTACTACGAGGAGAGGCTAATGAGGTGGATTCCTGAAATAATTTATACCTATTTGATGCGTATTTGACAGATACCTACCTCTATGAAAGAGCAGAGATACAAGCACTGCCACCTTCCGATTAAAAGAAATGAATTTTTAGGTTGACAAAAAAGCAGATATCTGTAGGTAGAAATCTACTATCATGGCAATGTATGTAGATAGAAGAAATAAACATCTTACCAATAACATCGGCTCTCCAAACGCTAAAAAGATCACGCGACCTCGCATTGTCTCAAAAATATCTTTCTCCTCAAAAAAATAGATTGCCAGTAAAGAAAATTGGATTCGAATACAACAGTACGGATAGCAATCAAATCGGGATTGGTATGGTTTGTCCCGATTCTTGGAGTCAATGTGATTAGATTGGATGCCATTTTGATTCGAATATGGAACATAATTGGCGCCAAAGTGTTATGATCGGGTAGAAAATGGCGGACATAAGTATTGGCAGGTCAAAGTTTTGTTGGCAATACTTACCTGCTTTTGGCCCTCAACTCTTTAGTAGATAGGTGTTGTAAATAATTAGAAAATATCCTTGATGTGATTTCACGTCGGCAAAAATTTCGAACAACCATACCCTTGCATCCCCTTTATAAATTTCATCCCTCTTAGGCCCGTATTACAGAACCGCGCTCAAAACTCCAGCATTACTTAAAACTCGTTTAAAGTCTTTTGATTGGTTGAAACTAGTTTTAAGTAATGCTTGAGTCTTGAGTGAGGTTCTGTAATACGGGCCTTAAAGGGATGAAATTTCAAAAATCATTTCTTAGTAGGTATACGGAGGAGCTCGTGGCTAAGTAATAACAGCCGCACGAGTCGATCTAACAGGTGAAGCTGCGCTTGCCGGGATTGGTCCATGGATGGGTGACCATCTTTACATAGGTACCGAGACTCCTCGGAAAGCACGTTAAATCGTTGGATCCGACTGTAATTAGTGGATCTTTGAGTCGTTACGGGTCGTCAGAAGCCCGAAAGTCTAACAACCAGTCTTACCAAGGGGTATCGTATTACCCAGTTACTGGGTTGTGGAGGTCAAATAGGCAGTCGCTCCATGTTAAATACTAGTATTCAGCTGCAACCGGTTAGACTGGAAGCCGACCCTAACATAGTTGGGAAATGGCTTGGCAGGTTGATTGATGTCCCTATTCATCCAAACGAGATTTACATCGACAATAATGGTATACATACAAAGCCACCAGTACAAAATGATTGCAGGCCTTGTCTAAAACCTAGAAATCAAACCTAAACTACACCTAAGATTTGTGTCTATAAACACACAAAAAGTATGTGTGTCAGCTCCGAGGCACGACTGGAGTTTACTCCTAAGAATTCTTATGTCCAATTAGATTTCAGTAAGAAATTGTTATCATGTTGTGATCTCAGGTAGATTCATATTAGATTCTTATTAGGTTCGTGTTAAAATACTTATTTTGATCCATTAACAGTGTTAAAAGTTAATTTAGAAGGAAATTTTAGCACATTGGAATTGTCATAATTACGTAACTTGAAAACTAATTTTTTTGTTTATGAAGATATTACTTTAATTTTGGTCTTAAATGAAAGGTCTAAACTTAAAACTATTTGTAATGTTTAGTTCATGAAAATCGGCCCGCAGAACAAAAATATACGGTCTTTCAAAGGAACGTAACGCCTCACTTTTAGTTAACGCTCGATTTTACTCCTCATAAAATTTTCATACCGCGGGCTAAATATGAAAATCGTTTCTCATGGAGTAAACTCCAAAAATGGTGACACAAGAGAAATAATCAAGCAGGGAAGCTACAAGCTACTAAGGTAGTAAATCAATCATTTACTGTAGCTACTATACCATTCTCTACAAGACCTATATGCCTTTCTAAGAAGAATCTACTGTCGCAGACCTCAGGCTTGTGTGAAAGTTAATTCAAATAAATGGCTTCTTTATAACTATGTTAAATTGCTGTTGTTTTATGTTATTTGTTGAAGTTGAAGTGGAGACTGAAATCACGGATTGCTATAGAGCTTATATAACATAATATCACGCCTGTATTCTCCGCAGGGGTGGGCAGTATCTACAGCAACAGACTAAAAAAACCGGCCAAGTGCATGTCGGACCGCGCACAATGAAGGGATCCGTAGTTGGGATGAATTTATCCCAAGAACAAACTTAACTTTGTAGTTGAAAAACATGTTCTCCCATACAATCCGTTTGCGAAATATTAAGCTTTAAAGTGCAAATTTTTGTTACAGTCCAGTGTCTCTGTCAATGGTTGGTTTTAGATATGTGAAAAAATTCACGGCAGTAGCTTATATGTATAACGAATTTAAAAGGAATACTATCACAGCTGAGTAGGCTTTACAAGTAAACGAGTAATAATCGACCAACTTAGATTTGCGGTTGTAAAAACAAGTTCTCCCATTCATTCCGTATGAAAGATTTTTTTTCAACTAAGTACAAAGTTAAGTTTGTTCTTGGGATAAAATCATCCCAACTACGGAACCGTACATTATGCGTGGTCCGACATGCACCTGGGCGGTTTTTTAATTTAAAAATGCCAAATTGTTGTACTGTGTGTATTAATAATAGTAGGAAAAGCAAAGAGATTCATTTTTAGGGTTGGTTCCGTAGTAAACACGGAACCCTTATAGTTTCGCCATGTCCGTCTGTCTGTCTGTCCGTCCGCGGTCTAGCTCCAAGACTCTTAGTACTAGAAAGCTGTAATTTGGCATAGGTTTACATTTTTTGGGATAGCCCACCTACACGTAAAGTGGGGACGTCTTTTTGTTTTTTCTATCCCTTGGTGTGGGGCATCGTTGGAAAGTTCTTCAAAATCATTGTGAGTGTGTGAAAACCATTTTTGGATTCAGGATCTGTTTGCAGGAAAACTATCACAGCTAAGTAGGCTATACAAGTAAACGAGTAATAATCGACCAACTTATATTTTCAGTTGCAAAAAACATATTTTCCCATACATTCCGTATCGGAGAACATGTTTTTAACTACAAAGCTAAGTATTTGGGATTAATTCATCCCAACTACGGTACCCTTCATTGTGCGTGGTCCGACACGAACTTGGCCGGTTTTTTTATTCTTGTGATTTCCAGTTCACCCATTGTCCCATTTTATAGCTAGGAGGCGAGCTTATTGCTAAACTGAGTTCTAATCCAGAATCTGGACTACTAAAACTGAAAAATATTTGAAAATAAAACTTTGTCCAACCTGTAGGTACAGATGCCAGCACATCAAGCTACCCAAAACTGTAAAATTTTCCCAAACAACTTTGAACCTTACTGTTCAGCGATAAAGTTGAAAATCTATTAAATAAATTTGACAGATTGCAGTAGCTTGATGTGCTGGCGTCTGTACAGACGCCAGCACATCAAGCTAACCGAAACTGTCAAATTTTCCCAATCAACTTTGAACCTTATGATTCAGCGATAAAGTAGAAAATCTATTAAATAAATTTGACAGATTGTAGAAGCTTGATGTGCTGGCGTCTGTACATCGAAACAACATTACTTATTGATTCAGGCGTGATCTTGAAGGCTTGTGCAGACCAGCGCGACACGCGACGCGACACAAAGACACCACTCGTCGCGCGACGAGCGGTGCCTTTGTGTCGCGTCGCGTGTCACGCCTGTTTGAAAGAGCTTTGAGGAAATCCATTATAAAATACGATAGACGTAGATATATTTAGTAACCTATTCCGCGTAACTATTCCTAAAGAGCCATAAATAAGTAAGAATTCGACACGTGTTTCACCTCTCAACGAGGTATCCTCAAGATAACGATTGACTTGTCGCGAACCCGAACACGGCGTGTTGCCACACCGAGCGCTGAACGCAGAGAACATTACGTTGCACTCTCGAAAACACCTCGAAAACAAAGCAGGAATAGCCTAGTGGTGTGACCGTCAGACTACCAAGTTAGGTTTCGAGTTCGAGCCCAAGGCACACACCTCGAACTTTTCGGATTATGTGCGTATTGTATAATCATCACTCGCTTTATAAACGGTGAAAGAAAACATCGTGAGGAAACCGGCATGCCTGAGAGATATTTTTCGACAGCATGTGAAGCCAGGTCAGAGGCCCATGTGCGGCATAACAACACTGAAACCAGGATAGTCACTAACCACACGAAATAGAAAACTCTTGAATACTATGTCAATAACAAAGTCGATAGTTAGAGAAAAGAACTTGTAAGAAAATAATAATTTAAAAGTCCGTAGGTTATGTTTCTGATCTTTTGGCAGTCTATTTTATGTTAGTTACCCAGGATGCTACAAGGATCCTAACAATACCTACTACATACCTAACTACATCGAAATCTTTCCAGGCGTATAGAACTTATGGAGGAATAAAGAAACCCACACACATAAATACATGAACTCTGAAAACATTACACAGCCACATAAGAACTATGCATCAAAAAGACATGACGTCACACAAATCCTTCATCGCGCAATTAGAGTTTACCGCGCGAACGACATAAAATATAAAAGACTATTCGACTTCAACCGTTGGGCAGTTGCCCGCCAGACACGACACCCGTCTGGTCGGAGGATCCTCCCTTTTCTATGGTGGATGAGTAACTTTACACCCTGTTCCTTATACCACTAAACGCTCTTTTATGAGCAGTCGTGTAAAAACTCAATTAATAACGGTTTAAATCCGACACGAGAGAAGATTATGCAAGAACTAAATTAACATGACCCAGAAGCATCCACATTTCCGTAGTAACTTCATTTCCAGAGACTTAATCTTCCTTCACCTTCCAAGCTTATATAATCCCTCAAATGCCTTTCTACACCCACACAGTGACCGAGAAACTGGGGCTCATTTTAAGCCACACTTAAATCACTTTCCGTTCGCGTTTTCATCTAAAACTCATTGATATACAAGGGCCACATGTGTAAGTACTATTGAGGCCTTTAAGTCCCTTTTAAAACTCTTCAACACGGAGTTTCAAAGTTCAGGGACCTAGCATTGTTCCTTGCGGAACAGAGATGGAAGTATACAAGTATGGTGCTATCTCTTTCTCGCATCAACGACTATGGTTTCAGTTCTATTGAGCGGAAATAGAATAGAGTGAGTTTAAAAGGTTTATTCACATGGAAAGTATGATAAAATAAGCTTAGTATATATTATCTAAGCATATTTTACCAACATAGAGGTAGATAAAGTAGGTTTATGTAATACTAACAATTCATTTCTCAAAAACTTGACATGGTTCATCCAGAAAGTAAAAGCGATGTGTAGTAAGTATTTAAATAATCTGGATTAATATAATCAGCATGTTGTCCCTTGCTGTCCTCCCCCAGCGACGCCTTAAGCCGAGGTCCGTACCCCACAGGGGGTGCCCTTAGGGTATAGTGGCTTAGTTTCTAAGTTTTATTCCCTGGCTGGAAGGCCTTAATTTATTACGGCAGCCACAGGAAAGTCCGGTTAAGCAACCATCAACCTCCTAGGTTTACCAGTGAGAGGCCATAAAAAAAAATGGCGCTCCGGGAGTGCCGACAGAAGTGAAAACTTGAACAAGATCACCTTGGTGGAAGACACATCCTGTACCCTAATTGCGTAACTTATTTTCGTAAACAATTATGCCTAACTAAGAACCAACATTCAATTGGTATTTTTAATAGGAAGCTAAAAGACTTCCTGATTAAAAAGGCATATTACTCTATAAAAGAATTCCTTGAAGAAAAATAATTATTTAATATTTAAATGATTGTGATACTTAATTATAATGTGATATAAATTAAAATAGTATGATATAATATAAAATATATGAATAATGATAATTAATATAATATAATGTAAAATGTATATAGGTATAACTGGAATATTGAGTATGTTTATGTTTTATTTTTTTATTGAGTCTTTATAACCATTTAATTGCAATGCAACTAAGTTCTAAGAACCTACCTATTGTTAACATCTTCAAAATGTTGTACACTTAGTTCGCAATAAAGAATTTGAATTTTAACTTATCATTTTGACAGTTCAACAATATTCATTGCGTTATTTAAGTTGTTGAGCAGATATTTTTTTCCAACTTATGAAGCAATGGGTTGGCAATCTGTTTCAAATCGAAACAGATTGTGATTTTGTTGTATTATGCAATTAGGGTACTGGCTCCGCACCGTAATTGCGTAAATCAAAATGTTTTATTTTAACAGTTCAATAACATTCATTGCGTTATTTTATTTAGGGTACCTGCCTCGTTGGTCTAGTGGTCGCAAGCGCTACTGCTGAGCATGAGGTTCTGGGTTCGATTCCCGGGTCGGGCAAAGTGTTATTGGGTGTTTCTATCTGAAATTTCTCAGTAGCAGCTCGGAGTCTGGATTTGTGCCCGGTTGATGGCAATAGGCTCGCCCCCTATTACATGGGACTTAAACATAACTGGCGAAATGTGGGTGTACCTGCTACAGGGACACCTCTGCCCAACCCTTCGGGGAAACAAGGCGTGATGTTATGTATGTATGTATGGTACCTACATTGTTGACCAGACAAATTTTTCAAACTTAAGAAGCAATGGATTAGCAATATCCTTCAAAATGATTCGAATTATGATTGATCGTGTATTACGCAATTAGGGTACAGTACCCTAATTGTGTAATACAATAAAATCTGTATCGAAGTTGGAAAAAAAATTTGGTGAATAACGCAATGAATGTTGTTGAACTGTCAAAATTAAACAAATTTTTTCATAATCGTTTACGAAAATAAGTTACGTAATTAGGATACAGGTAACCACTCTTTATTAATTTTTGACAAACCCGGGAAGAACGGTTCAAGAATCACAAAAACAATATTGTGTGAATTGAAACTTCTGTAGCTCTTTTCCTCGTGTTCCTTCACACAAATGTGTTGAAACAATAGAAGTTTGGAGTACCCTCGCAAGTTGTTCAAATACCACCAGATTTGCATGCAGTACAGAACGGTCCTTGGTTTTAGAATTATACCTATTGATTCGTTGGAACAAATGACTTTGATCGGACGGTACTTTGTACAGCATTGTTGTATCCATTGAGAGTTGCAGATGTTAGATTTTGGGCTTGTAGTTACAGTCAGGGAAATGCATTGTAAAGCAAAGTGACACCTTACTTATGTCAATTTGACGTATCATAGCCATTTTAGACAATTGGCAAAGAATGTTGGTTGTGATTCGAATATAGGACGGACCATTTAAGTTGGTAAGTAATTCATTTGCTTAAGAATTAATTTCCCTAACATTACGTAGTCAAAAATTGCATGGGGGAGTGAGCTGGCCACAGTGCATAAATGCACCCGGATAGTAACCAAAGATCACTCACTGAATGCCAGAGAAAGGACATCGTCATCGAGGTTGTGTACCTAGTGAAGAGTGGTGTGACGATCTGATTATGTACCTATGCAGGGCCAACATGGCCAGAGATAGCACAAGCCAGAAAGATTTAGAAGGAAAAAAACCGGCCAAGTGCGTGTCGGACCACGCACAATGAAGGGTTGTGAAGTTGAAAAACATGTTAAATGTATGGGAAAACATGTTTTTACAACTGCAAAGTTAAGTTGGTCGATTATTACTCGTTAACTTGTAGAGCCTACTTAGCTGTGATAGTAAACCAACCATTTAGCTGGCAGGGGGGGGGGACACTTGACTAACAAAAATTAGCACTTTAAAGCTTAATATTTCGCAAATTAATCCCTGTATTCAAAAATGTTTAAACTCCCAATGTTTTTAAAGGACCTTTCCAATGACACCCCAAACAATGGGTTAAAAAAAAAAACAATACCACTTTACGTGTATGAGAGGTACCCTTAAAAAAAATGTTTTTCATAATTTTGTTTTACCACTTTGTCGGCGTAATTAATATGTATACCTAAGTCAAATTACAGCTTTCTAGTATTAAGGGTCTCGGAGCTAGACCGCAGACAGACAGACAGACAGACGTTCATGACGAAACTATAAGGGTTCCTTGTTTACTACGAAACCCTAAAAAGGGGAAGCCTTTATTTAGCACGTACTGGGACTCGAAAACGCGCCTACCGCGTTCAGCATCCATTCATTCAGCAAAAACATTCTAAAACGTGCAAAAAAAATACATTGTGTTTTACATTATGTCCACCCGTAAGGTTATAACACCATATTTTGCCTGCCAACCCATCGTGTTTTTACCATAATAAATCGCCCGACGTCTGTCTACTACAAAGGACATAACTTGGGTAAATCGCCCCGAGATGGACTGAAATTGGCAAAATTATTGTTTTTTTAGGGTTCCGTAGCCAAATGGCAAAAAATGGAACCCTTATAGATTCGTCATGTTATGTCTGTATGTCTGTCCGTCCGTATGTCACAGCCACTTTTTTCCGAAACTATAAGAACTATGCTGTTGAAACTTGGTCAGTAGATGTATTCTGTGAACCGCACACAAAAGGGGGATATTTGAAAAGTTAATACTCAAGCAGTTGCTAAGACATTTTAATTTAAATAGCCTCCTTCATAATGAACAATATGGCTTTACAAAAGGTCGTTCGACTACAGATGCGGGTGTTGCTCTGCTAAAACACATATTTAATGCATGGGAGAATTCGCAAAATGCTATTGGAATTTTCTGTGATCTCTCCAAAGCCTTTGATTGCGTGCACCATGATACGCTTTTGCGTAAACTACATCATTACGGTGTGCAAAACGAAGCTCTAAACGTTATAAATTCTTATTTACATAATAGGTTCCAATGTGTAGATGTTAATGGTGTAAAATCTTCCGGGCTACCAGTTCAGTTAGGTGTACCTCAAGGCTCAATACTGGGTCCATTCTTGTTCTTAGTGTATATTAATGACTTACCATTCTATATAAAGGGTATCTGTGAAGTTGTACTGATTGCAGATGATACCTCTCTTATTTTTAAAGTAGACCGGAACAGACAAGATTTTGACGATGTAAACAGTGCACTCTCAATGGTTACGGATTGGTTTATGACAAATAACCTTGTTCTCAATGCCAAGAAAACGAGATGTGTAAACTTCACCCTACCAAATGTTAGAAATCTAGGACCCAACATCGTCTTAGATAAAGAGGTGCTTGAAACTGTGAACTCAGCAGTTTTTCAGGGCATAACAGTAGATGCCAAACTTCAGTGGGGCCCACATAAATCGAGCCTAGCGGGAAGGCTCAGTTCGGCCGCCTACGCTGTCAGGAAAGTAAGACAATACACTGACGTTGATACAGCTCGGTTAATCTATTTTAGTTATTTTCATAGCGTTATGTCCTACGGTATTCTGCTGTGGGGCAAAGCTGCTGATATTCAAAATATATTTGTCCTTCAAAAACGAGCTGTTCGAGCAATTTACCAGCTAGGTGCCAGAGTTTCACTAAGAGATTTTTTCAAAGATATTGGTATTCTTACATTGGCATCGCAATTCATCTTCGCCAACATTTTATATATTAGGCAAAATATACACTTATACAGTAAAAACAGTGATATACACAATGTTAACACTAGAAATAAAGACAAACTAGCTCCCTTTCACCGGCTTCATAAGGTTCATAACTCATTTGTTGGGCTTGGTATAGACTTTTATAACAAGCTTCCCTCTTCTTTGCTAGATTTGCCTTTTAATTCGTTTAAAACTAAAGTAAAATCTAACCTTTGTTCAAAGGCATACTATTGTATCAACGACTACATAAATGATAAGAACAGTTGGTCGCTGTGATTAACTCAAGACAATACTTATGTTCTTTCTCCAGAATTAGTTTACCTACGGACAGTTACATAATTGTTTATTTTATTTGATTTTATAAGTCGATTTTGATTTTTCTAACTTGAACAGACAGCTGTGCTGCTGGGGAGTTTGTTGCGCCACTTCTTCTTCCCAGCGAAAGGCACTAGGAAGTGGTGAAGGGTGGGCGTTTTTGGGGGACTGTCTTATGTAATTTTGACGTTCGAAAAGTGCTGATTCTCAGCCTAATTTGAATAAATGACTTTTGAATTTTGAATTTTGAAATTTTGGAACCCCCAAAATTTATTGTTTTTTTTTTCTATTGAATAAAAACAATTTATTTTGGGGATTCCCCATACTTAGAACTGAAACTCAATTTTTTTTTCATCAACCCCGTACGTGTGGGGTATCTATGGATAGGTCTTCAAAAATGATATTGAGTTTTCTAATATATTTTTTTTCTAAACTGAATAGTTTGCGCGAGAGACACTTCCAAAGTGGTAAAATGTGTGTAACTTCTAAAATAAGAGAATGATGAAACTAATAAAATATATGATGTACATTACCATGTAAACTTCCACCGAAAATTGGTTTGAACGAGATCTAGTAAGTAGTTTTTTTTTAATACGTCATAAATCGTAAACCAAAAATACACTATTATTAAAACATCGATCAAAGTTACAACGAACTACAAGAACTTTTATATCATGCTACTTGCTGCTACGGAACCCTTCATGGGCGAGTCCGACTCGCACTTGTCCGCTTTTTTATGTTCCATGTTTAGGTGATTTCGCCTCATTTTTTAGGGCACATGGTGAATTTTTTAGGAGAGCTTTCAAAGAAAGAAAGAATATTTATTGAGACTCGCACAGGAAATCACAAATTAAACTAAAACACACTCATCAAACAAGAAAATAAAAATAAAGTTAAATTTAAGAAAAAGTTAAATTGAAATAAAAGCAGGACTTATTTTTAATGAAGGCCAAACAGTAACTAATTTTTTAGTAGTAAGTAAGTATCTAGTAAAAAAAGGCTGCCAAGCTAAAATGGGATTGGGCTGGTCATGTCAGTCGCATTCATCGTGACCGTTGGGCAACAGTCTCCACACGGTGGGTGCCTGAGGATCGACGGAGGCGCCGAGACGAGGCGAGGCGAGGGTTAGATGGAGGTGGCCCTGGAAAAGGATGCATGGAAGGATTTGGGGGAGGCCTTTGCTCAGCAGTGGAACAGAGTAGGCTAACGTAAAAAAAAACTAGTAAAAACAGTATCTAGTAGTAGTATCTAATAAATTCTCCACCACAGCACCACTGCTGGTAATTGGTTTCCCTAAGGAATTCCCATAACGACCGGTCCTACGCTGTCTGTTTTCAGTAGGTTCTGAGACTTACCTGTACTCAAATTACGTAACACGCTATCAAACAAAATCTCAATGATTTTGAAGGATAGGTATTTCTAATCCATTGCGTCATAAGTTCGAAAAATGTGTCTGCTCAACAACGTAAATAACGCAATGAATGTTGTTGAACTGTTAAAATGTAAGCCATTACCCCGCTGTCCTACGTTTTGTGTTTCTTCAAATTCAATAGGTACAGACGCCAGCACTTCAAGCTACTACAATCTGTCAAATTTATTTAATAGATTTTCAACTTTATCGCTGAAGTTTAAGGTTCAAAGTTGATTGGGAAAATTTGACAGTTTCGGGTAGCTTGATGTGCTGGCGTCTGTACCTACAGCTATGACCTGGGTTTAAGTCTACACCCAGCCAGCCAGCCAGACATACGAGTGATCATAAAAGGGTTTAGTTTTTTCCTTTTTAGGTACAGAACCCGAATAGAATTGACATTCTATTTTTATTTTATTGATAGGCAAAGGCACGCTTATGTATGGAAGTGAATGTTGGGTGTGGCAAAAACAACATGAAAGTAGAATAAATGCTGTGGAAATGCGTTCCTTGCGAAGCATGTGTGGTCTGACTATGAAAGATAGGCTGAGGAATGATGTGATAAGACAGCGGTGTGATTTAAAAGAAGATGTAGTGACAAAAATTGAAAAGGGTATGCTGAGATGGTTTGGGCATGTTGAGAGGATGAATGAAAGGCGACTAACAAAATGTATTTACAAGGCTGATGTAAAGGGAAAGGCCGGTCGGGGACGCCCTAGGAGGACTTATACTGACCTTATTGGTGATGTTCTTCAGAAAGGCCAGGTGCGTAGTACCTACTCGCAACCGACGTGCGTGTATGACCAGATTTGTATGAACGTAAACGAGGCAAAAGGAGTATGTAAGGATCGTAGCAGGTGGCGTTCTGTAGTTTCTGCCTACCCCCATGGGAAGAAGGCGTGAGTTTATGTATGTATGTATGATAGGCAAACTAATAAAAACAGGCTGCTAACGTCCACAGGCAATAAAAATACAGAATCTACATAGGTACCTATTTTAAAAACTACGCCCCGTAGCAGGAACAATATTTGCTTTCTATTTCGGTCTCACACAAAGAACGAATGATGGAAGTTTTTATACCGAACGTTTAATCAATTTCAGTTTTTAAAAGTTTTTATTCCGTTTTTAGGGTTCCGTTGCCAAATGGCAAAAAACGGAACCCTTATAGATTCGTCACGTCTGTCTGTCCGTATGTCACAGTCACTTTTTTCCGAAACCATAAGAGCTATGCTGTTGAAACTTGGTAAGTAGATGTATTCTATGAACCGCATTAAGATTTTTACACAAAAATAGAAAAAAAAACAAATAATTTTGGGGTTCCCCATACTTAGAACTGAAACTCAACAATTTTTTTCATCAAACCCATACGTGTGGGGTATCTATGGATAGGTCATTAAAAATGATATTGAGGTTTCTAATATCATTTTTTTCTAAACTGAATAGATTGCGCGAGAGACACTTCCAAAGTGGTAAAATGTGTGTGTCCCCCCTGTAACTTCTAAAATAAGAGAATGATAAAACTAAAAAAAAATATATGATGTACATTACCATGTAAACTTCCACCGAAAATTGGTTTGAACGAGATCTAGCAAGTAGTTTTTTTTTAATACGTCATAAATCGTAAACCGCAGTTTACCTTTCAATGTTACTTGCTGCTACGGAACCCTTCATGGGCGAGTCCGACTCGCACTTGGCCGCTTTTTTTTTAAAGTAAGTACTGCGATCGGGAATGGAAGAGAAACATTGGTTACAGGTTCTGCAAATGAAATTAAATCCTGTAATTGAGTTAACTACACTTAAATGCCTAGGTACACACGGCTATACATCAAGCTATACGTTTCCAGTATTAGCTGCCCTCGCATTGTACGGAAATCCTACACAATGTGAGATCAGCAAAAAAAAAACATTCGGTACGAACATAGAACCTCCTCCTTTTTGGAAGTCGATTAATAACCATTTACAAGCAGTTTTAAATTGTCAATGAGTCAGTCTTTTAAATACTTACATAAATAAAAATATAATTGTTACCTACAATAAAAACATTTGTTAAAAAATAACTTTTTACAAAAAAAAAACAACCGACTTCCAAAAAAAAAACACTAGGTACAAAGTGAAAAATAACTTTAATTTCGGAAGTCGGTGTCTTGGGTTTTGTATTTTCGTTTTTAGCCACCGACTTCCGAAATTAAAGTTATTTTTCACTTTGTAGTGTTTGTTTTTTGGAAGTCGGTTGTTTTTTTTTTGTAAAAAGTTTTTGTTTTTCATTTTTTAGCTGTGGTACCTACCCCATACACATTCGAATACCACTACCTGCTACCAGTGACAGGAACTTATCATAATATCTACATACTAGGTGGGAAAAAAAATCTTATTTTGTAGCTAACTCAAAAACTACCTAAGCAAAGTAAATAAAACTTATATGGGACCACCTCTGAAGTATGCCTACCAAACAAAAAAGAATCATCGAAATCAATTCATAATTGGCGGAGAAATAAAAAGATACAGTCGAATTGAGAACCTCCTCCTTTTTGAAGTCGGTTAAAAATATAATATAACCACTCTGCAAAACGGTAGCTTCCCATTAGTTAAAGAATTTCGGAATCAGGTCTAATTTGTCGCTGACCTCTATCTCTTTATATTGTTATAAGTTGTCATGGAATTTAATTAAGTATAGATTATTTTCTTTATTTTAATTTATTATTAATTGCTACCAATACTTATTTTAAAACACATGTAAGTATTGAAATGATGTGCCTTATTTGATAATAAATAGAAAAACCTAATTACCAATTTTGTAAATGTTTTTTTTTCATTTTCACATTTTATTGAAATCTTTTCTATCACTGGCAACAATAATTTAATAATTTGATAAAGCTTGATAAAAAAAAAAATTACTCATTTGGTTCAATTGTTTTATTATTTTAGTATTATTTTGTCAATTATAATGAAAATGGTTGAATAGTGTTTTGAACTCTGCTGTACCTCTAATGTACCTATCATAAAGGTAAGTTATTTATTTTATTTATTAATTCTTAATTAAAGCAGTCAGGAGGTGTCATGGGACACTCAGTTCGAACAAAGTTCCTTTCGTGTATATATACAGAGCCATCTATTAAGGTCTCAACTTAGAGTATGTACTCTAAAGAATCTCAAGTTTCAATTGTCAAACGCTTTTGTTTTTTTAATACAGAGCCATTCTAATATAAATTTTTAGCTTATCCCCTTCTATTATGATGATCAATCATAACCCTATTGATAAATTAATTTATTACCTTATCATTATCATCTTGTCCTGATTAATAACATAAACATAACATCACGCCTTGTTTCCCCGAAGGGTTGGGCAGAGGTGTCCCTGTAGCAGGTACACCCATATTTCGCCAGTTATGTTTAAGTCCCATGTAATAGGGGGCGAGCCTATTGCCATCAACCGGGCACAAATCCAGACTCCGAGCTGCTACTGAGAAATTGTCCTGATTAATATCCCATATTATTTGTGATTGTCGCAGCAAGCTTTCTTCCATACATTACAATCAGCCGTCATCGTAGTATTCACCCACTCTCTGGTCATACTCTCATTTTCAAACAAAGCTCACTCCTCTCTCTCCTCCCCTTCCCTCATCTCTTTTGTTCTTTTCCTACTTTCTCTTTTGGATTCTAATGTAACAAACAATCTATTCGCAGATTAATGAAAGATTTTATTGGCATGTCAGAAGTACTGTGAGAAGGATTCATGAAAGTATTGTTAATGTTTATTAATTTTCTTAATTGGTTTTTAACCGTGTTAATTGAAGTAAGTACTTCCATAGCTCCGATGGGCTCATGGCTAAATAATAACAGCTGCACAGGTCGATTGAATTTTAAGCTACGCTTGCCAAGGTCAGTCTGTGGATGTGTGACCACCTATTAATAGAGACCCCTCCATTCCTCAGAAAGCACATTGTACCGTTGGTACTGGCTGTCATTTGTATCTACTGATCAAAAATCTGTCAAAGAGATATGATAGAGTTGTTACAGGTAGTCAGTAACTGAAAGTCTGACAACCAGCTATCGTTTTATCCATTTATTGGGTGTCAGATAGGCAGTCGCTCTATGTAAAATACTGGTATTCAGCAGTATCTGGTTAGACTGGAGCCTACCCCACCATAGTTGGAAAAAAGGCTAGATAAATGATTACTTAGATAGTTTTCCTACCTATGTTATTTTTCTGAAACAAAATGCAATACTTACTAAAAGAGGTGTGTTTCTCTGACAAACTTTTTGGAACAAAAACTAAATAAAATTACTTATTGGCTTTTCATATATGTGCCTGTATTATTTCATCTACCTTTTTAAATTAGGAACATGAAATAAAAGAGCGTATTCCAATTACTTTGGCTCACCGACTGTTCATATTGTAAGTAGTTTCACTACCTACTTGTTACTTGTTCTTTTTAAGCTCTTCCTTTAAGATATTTACTCTTTTGATTCACTAGCCTTGATCCCACAAGTTTGTGCATTGCTATGCCGTTCCGTAGATAAATAAAAAGCAATAGTAACATAAGATTCTAAAAAGCTAGGGGTTACTTTACCGGCAGTTACATTCACTGCAATCACAATAATATTGCTTATTCCATAGTTTCCGTGTTGAGTCCAATGTTTTCCTTATCATACAATCTCATATTATAACACATTCGTCAGATAATCGCATACTTATTACATGCAATTACATTAAAATTTAATAAGTTAGTTTAACCTCAAAACAATAACAAACAAAAGTCATTTCATAATTTAGAACAAACAGAATGCTTAGTGTATCTTGACATTTTTGTGAATGGCGCTGCTTGCAAAGGCAATGTCAAACTCAGTACATTTATGTCTAGTTCCAAAACTTACCGTGCCTGTTGATAATCTTGGCATTCTGTATAGGAAATCGTTCTGACTTGGAACGAAATCGACTATTTATCTCGCTCACTGTTGCTATTTCACTCTCACTAGGCACGGCGCAATAGTATTTATAAGTTTCTCTCTTTTTCTCACATAATGTGTGTTGCACATCCTACGTTTTGTTTGCATGGATCATTTTCATTCTATCGTCTGACTTCAAGTTACAACAACGTTTTCATTGTCCAGTGTTTTATAAAATGGCGTCAACCAGCAAAGATATATCGGTAAGAATTGCCAATAAATACGAAGATAGTTGGGGTTTGAGCGATTCAGAAATAGAATTAATTAAAACTGAATTTAATGAATCATTATATGACCATTATAGGTCAACGAAAAGCTCGGAAGCAAACTCAATAAAAAGTCAGAATTGTCTCGATCCATTGTTATTTAGCATAAAAACAGAGGAAGAGAAATCGCGACAGGATAGCAGCTACATTAATATTTATCGAGATAAATATATGATTGTTGAAAGTGGGGATGGAAAAGAACGTTTGTTGTTAAAAGGCGAGGATGGCAAATACAAAGTGTTCCTTCCGTGGGAAGATATCTTTGACATTTTTTGGAAAACACATTTAAAATATTGCCATCCAACGACTGAGACGCTTAAGCACATTTTGCAAGATGACTACATAGTAAATGATTTTGCGATTCAAAATATTAGCGAAGTCTGTTACACTTGTTCGGGAATAAAAAAGCCGTACTATCGCTTAGCTCTAGATATATTATCAATGAGTGAAAATGCAGATTTTGCTTTTACTCACATTATGACTTGCCAAGACATGTTCACTGGGTTCATTCACTTGAGACCAATGAGCGCTGATTCTAAGGAAAGCGAAATTTGTGTGGAACTGTTTAGAATCTTTATGGATTTTGGGCCACCTAAGGAAGTAGTTATTAGCAGTAACATTTTTGAAGTAGCACTTGATCAAATCAAACACCTTACTACATTCGCACCTATTAAAATTGCAATTACTAAAGTAAATCCAGACTTAGAGAAATTAAGTCGTTTAAGAAATAGAATCACTGTGTGGATGAAGAAGAACAACTTTGAAAACTGGGGCATTGCCTGTTACGGGGTACAGTTGGATTTGAATAACGAAAGTAAAGGAATAAGAAAAAAGTCACCATTTGCCAAAGTTTTCAAAAAATTTGAAAATCCTGTAATCGGGGCTTGGCCTGAAATGGATGTAAGAACAGATAAAGGGGTATCTACAAGTACAACATCACCGGTAGACTTGAATGCCGTAAACTTTATGTCTGGTAGAGAGAATGCAGAACAAGCAAGTCCTGGTGGTACGTCTTCATCTAAAGAATTCATTACCGATGAAATTATTGCTGGTGCTGAAACAGAATTAATTACCGATGAAAAGATTGCTAGTCCTGAAACAGAATTCATTACCGATGTAATTATTCCAGGTACTGAAACAGAATTCAAAGCAATTTCCGATGATGAAATGATGCAATTTGAAGACAATGATCCGCTTGCTATTGATGAAAATTTTAATCTGTAGATGTTCGACTTTGAAGATTACCGTATGCTCAAAGCACAACCAGGAATAATGCATGAAAGTAAATGGCTAGCTTTGATTTAGTTTCGATTCAAGAAGTTCCTAGTACTCTTATAAATAGCACATAATAAGGAGAAATGTTCACTCAAATATCTAGGGCCAGGGTTCTAACAAAGATTCCTCGCTGTCCGATAAGTTCCATGTGAAATGTGATGAAACCTGGAAGAAGAAAAATTTATCCGTTATTGTACACGAAAAGGATTGAATGCGAGAGAATTTGAGTAACTAGATACCTATTTAAAACAATAGGTGCTGTGTGTTTAATAGTGTGTTCACTTATAAAAATTTCTTTAGTTTCTATCTTAAAATTATCTACCTGCTAATGATGTTGTAAGTATTTTTTTAAGACCTTGGGTCTCTAATAAAATAAAATAGGTAGGTATTTCTCAACATTTTTCCTATGATAGTGTCGTTTGATACTTATTTCTGATTTTAGCTTTAGAAACGAGTAAACTGCGTTTTTTTATTACTGTAAGCAAATAAATGACTGTACCTACTCAATTAGATTTTCATTCAAGTACCTACTTACTGACGTAACGTCACATCCCAGTGGCAGGTACCTTTTAGACCGATTAATTTACGTTTTAAACCCCAAATAAATCGTTTTAAACGGTTGCAAACTCGCCTACAAAAATAAAAGTACGTGCGTGCGCGGCGCGGCGCGGCGGCCTCGCGCGGCGTTTTATTTAGGTGTATGCGTGTGTAGGGTAGGCGAGCTGGCAACGTTGCGTCGAGTCACGAGTAACGACGGCGACATCAACGAGAGTGCGAGTGTGAGTTTGGTTAAGTCGAATCAAATTGATCATTAAATCGTTTGAAAACAATGAAAAAAAAACTGTGTTTACCAGCACAGAGTTTTTAGATAGGTACTCCGTTATATCCTTACCTCGGTATCATCAAGAAAATGTATAGTTATAATTAAGAAAAACAATAGTCATCAACACCAACCGTTTTAAATCTAAAAAAATGGTTGGTGGTTTTTTTCGTTATAAATGGATTGGTTTAATTGGTTTTAATTAAACCGGCCTTACATCTTTGTTCCTGACACCTGTCAGTTGGACAAATTTCTAGTAGATTTAGGCTACGTTCCGAGTTACGCTGTAATCGATTTGAGTGTGCCGAACACCCAACACCCGTACCGAATTAGCGTGAGCGCGATAACTTGCCGTGCCCTAAATTAATATCACCGTGAGCGCTGTCAAAATGACAGTTGTGCTGTTTTGTTTTGAGTTGCATTATTTCTTTAAACTAACGTGGCATCTTCGAAATTGTGCTTCTGGCTACAGTCGCCACTTAACCAAAGAAGAAGAAGGAATTTGTGGTGTATACTCAAAGAAATACTGTAATCCAACCATCTTGCGCAAGGTTTGGGGTTATGTTATAAGTTTTGACGTTGAGCGAGCCCTGTGAGCAGTGTAAGCGTTTTCACGAGCGTTCCGAATTGTTGACAGCTCTGTGCTGTCATAATCGTGATATCTAAATCGGTAGGTACGCAAAATATTGATGTGAGCGCTGTGAGCGATTAAGGCGTAACTCGGAATGTTACCTTAATAAGGATCAAATTTTATATTATTCATATATTATATATTTATATACTTAATATATGAATAACATAAAATATGTATATACTTATATATTCATATAAGCTGCCATTTTTGGCCTGTAGTTTTGTCAGTAAACTCTCTACATTCCTTTATTTTTGCAAAGATTTCATATAATATTGTTATTTCAGTCAGAGTAGTAAAGTAGCGTTCAATTTTTTTTTGTGAAAAATTTGTTTGTTTTATTTCAGTGTTGAATTTAATAGTATTTTTGCGTACTATATATTTTTTCAACAGTATATAGTACCTACGCAGACTCGAAATATAGTACAATACTATATTTTATAATATTATAGTACGGTTGGCAACCCTACTACTATCCTTCCTTACATAACATTATAAAACAAAGTCCCCGCCGCGTCTGTCTGTCTGTCGGTCTGTCTATCTGAACGCGATAAACTCAAAAACTACCGAACGGATTTTCAAACGGTTTTCACCAATGGGCGGAGTGATTCATGCGGAAGGTTTTAGTGTAAAATTTATGAAGGTTTTGCGTAAATTGGCTGAAATTTGACGATTATTGTTGAAGATGTCGGAAAAAATCATGCTGACTGGGTTTATTAGCGTGCGCCGCGGTAATCGTTAAAGTTACATAAAATTTATGTTCCACACTATTGTTCATCTTAAAAAGTTTAACAAAAAGGTCCGCGATGGCATATGTCTATTTTCTAAGGATGACCCACAATAACCATTTTTATCTTTCAAATTTGATACAAATTTAATTGTTATTTCCAAAGCTATTTTGACCGGTATTATATTTAATCCTTATCCAATAAACTATCTTACTTAAATTAAGTATTTAATTTAGATTAAAAATATGCCTTGACATCATTTCATTTAAACGAATGGTTTAAAAGATATCACTGATTCAAAATTACGCGTAGCAAAATAATTATGGTTGACAAGAACGCGGGCGCAGCGGTAGGAGTCAATGACCTTTTCCTCGGCTATTAGGTACCTATGTAATCCCGGTATCGGTAGTACGTTCCCGTGGGATATTTTCCAACATCCATGCGGGCGAAGCCGCGGGCAAAAGCTAGTTTTATATAAATCCATGAAGAAATGTTTATCTTTGTGAGAACCGTTACTTTATAATCCATCAGTACCTATTATTTCCCTTAGATTATAAACTGTCGAAAAATTGTGAACTGTGTGAAATGGGTTACCTACTTAGGTTAGATAAGAACTGTGAAACAAATCGCGCGCAAGCCGAGCGAGCGGTGCCGCGGCAACGGCCGGCGAGCGCTAGTTCCCAGTTTATCGCAGCTACATAGGTAGGCTATTTAGTATTAGCGCAAGGTTCGTTACGTCGCAAGCAAGTTTGATACCAGTTCACAATTTGTCAGTTTCCCATGGATAGATTATAAACTATCAAAAAATAATGCGTTCAATTGTGAATATGGTTTGTTGCAGTTCACAATTTTTCGACAGTTTATTCTAACGGTAATAATCACAGAATCATCTACATTAAACAGTCCTTTCATAGTTATTTTACCTTCTGACAGCAGCAATCCAACAGCAACCATTTAGAAACGAAGTTATAGATCACTTTGATTTTGATAGCCTTGTGTCAGTGGCAGCAATCGAACAGCAACCATATTGTAATCAAAATAAAGATAGATCACTGTGATTTTGACAGTGATGCAATATCAGAGGTAAAATAATTGTGATAGGACTGTAAAATTCGATCGAATTCGAATTATCGAAAAGCTGTTTGAGGCTCCTTACCGAAAAAAATGCTAAGTCTTTTACCATACTATTATCACAGATAATTTATTTATTTATTTATTTATTAGGGACAAAAAAACAGGTACATGTTAAGGTTCAAATTATGAGTCGTAACACAAATAGGTAAACATATAACCCACACCATTGTCCACGAGTTAATAGATGAATAACTCAGGAAATGTATATACAATAGTATCTTATTATGTTTAACTGAATTTAAAAATTATTGATAGGTTAAGATTGTGGTGAAAGAGTATTTATAGCTAGTGTTTTAAATTTTTTACTTGAAAGAGAGAAGACATCTATGTCCATGAAGTGCGTGTTATAGGTTTCAACAAGTTGACGAAGGGGCACTCGTGCCCCGGCGTTAGTCCTGCATGAATCTACGTGGAACAGCCAGGGCACGCGCGCTGCCCGTCTGATAACAGTTCTAGGCACTGTATAGCGCAACTTATTTGTGATTTCAATACAGTCAAATCTATTGTTACACAAACCATGTAGCATCATGGCCATCAAAAGTAATCGCCGAGATTCTAAACTTAAAATATTAAATTGCTGTAATAATTGTGTGTAAGGAATCCTTGAATGATAACATTTATAGTTTACAGTACGTAAAAACTTTTTCTGTACTAATTCCAATTTAATATTATATTTGAGGTAGAACGGATTCCAGATAGGAATCGCGTATTCTAATTGAGATCTTATCAACGCTTTATATAGTAGCAAAAAAGTAGAGGGTCGCACGAAGTCTTTCGAGGATCTCGTGACGAAACCATACATCCGAAAGGCTTTATTTATTATGTTCTCCATATGCAAATCGAAGTGTAAACACGAATCAAAGGTCACACCAAGGATATAATACTAGTATTATTGACATCGACGGTTGAAAGGCTAATTGATCTAAGCGACATTTTGTAAAACTTGCAGTCCTCATGCAAGTTTTACAAAATGTCGCTTATATCAATTAGCCTTTCAACCGTCGACATCATAAATCCATGAAAAAATTGGTTGTCTGTAAAGTTGGTTCACGGACGATAATTTAACGTGATAATGTCACAAGCCGAACGCTTAGACCGATCGTGCCTCTCTATCACTTGTTCCGCGCTCACGCTTGCACGCTCGGCTCAGGCGGAATGTGACACTTCTTCGTGCGTGCAGCCGACGTTCATCGATATAAAAGACGTTATCACGTCAAAAATCATCTACTTACTTACTTAATTTTATTCGTTAAAAGTGCCTGATGTGCATACCTTATTCCACGTATATTAAAACAATTACCTATATCTGAATTAATTACGCCTTTTTTTTTGAGTGGGAAATTATCAAATAACTTCTCCCGCCCTGGGCGGAGCGGTAGGGCGTGTCTGACTCACTGACTAAAACCCACCCGTGTTCCTTCGGTTGTCCTGTTGCTGGGGGCCACGATCTCCCTTTCGGACGTCTTCGCAACCCAAGGCATCGGCCCAATTAATTACGCCTGATTTCTTCAAAGGGATACGCAATAGTTATTTATGCAACTGTTGTTTAATAAGGGGTATTATAGGGGCAGTATACACTCATGTGATACTATTCGTGTTTACCCACATTCGTGTTTTAATACCTAATTATGAACAGTTGCATACAAGACTTTATGTACACCCATGATATGAATCCTAAACGCCAGCACATCAGGCTACTACAATCTGTCAAATTTATTCAATAGATTTTCAACTTTATCGCTGATGCATAAGGTTCAAAGTTGATTGGGAAAATTTGACAGTTTCGGGTAGCTTGATGTGCTGGCGTCTGTACAATATTATTTTCTCGACATTTCTGTTAATAAGTGGTTAGAAATGTCCTTTGCTGCATTAGAAATATCTGGTGGTGTGTTTTCAAAGCTTGTACCTATCACTAATTTTTGTAAACAACAAAGAGGTAGGTACTTAATAAAATTTTGCATTACCATTATGGAACAAAAATGGTGGGATGCGACGTGAATTCGGATAACCTAAACTTAAGTTATTTTTTTTTTAATTACGGCGCTGTGGTAGTGGAACGCGCGTGCATGACACAATGTTCTTTATTGAAATTCGAGTTGCATAATGAAATTTAGTACAACATTATAACACTCATTTGGATATTATTAAAGTTACTATGACACTGGCTGTTTTAATATTGGCAATAAGCTAACTGTTTCAGAAACTTTTATAGAAGTTTTATAGCGTGCGTGTCATAGAAATCTATGGTGCGTGTAGATAAAAGTATTCACACCCTTTCATCAGTTAACAAATCGTCCAAATAGTAGGGCCACATCATTTCGAGTTTTCGACACTGCCTGCCACTCACACAACGCATTCGCGGACCAATAAAACCCATTTTCGTAGCAAAACATTCCATACTCGACTGACGTTTGACGTTAATTCAATATTCTTCGATTCTCGGAGACAATGACAAGCGCCGATTCTGCCTTTTCTTTCTTTTTTTGCTTTCGATAGGTATTGATACGAAAACTTTTATAGGAACGTTATGTTACGGTATGGCGTTCTGGAATTGAAATCTAGGCGGCTGTTACTTGATGCTATGACACTGCACGGCATATGCAATAATAAATTTGACTGTATTGACCTTACAAACAAATTGTGTTACAAGGTACCCAGAAGTGTTATTCGAAGGGGGGTGCGCGTGCCTCAACTGTTCCATACAGACATATGCAGGACGAACGCTGGGGAACGTGCACCTCTTCGTCGCCTTGTGGATTCTTACAACACGCATTTTATGGGACTGGATATATTTTGTTTATCTAAGCAATTATTTAAGAAAATGGCTCTGGATATTTTGTTAAGCGAATAATTTAATTTAAAATAAGCTAAGCTAACACAGCAATACTTATTGTGGCAGCGACTTTTGTTTTATTTTTATTATTTTTTATCACTTGTCTTCAGCACTTCTTTTAACCTTTTGTTAAAACGTGGACAATGGTGTGGGTTACGTGTTTGTTAAATCTTAGTTTATTTCTCTGTAATTTGTAGCATGTACCTAACTGTTTTTTGTACCTAACAAATAAATAAAAATAAAAATAAATATTCTTTTTGCGAAATGCAAAATCCCTAGATGTCAAAGTCTAGTAATTTCGCGACACTAACGTAAATTACCGACACCGTGGAGTAAAATACATCAACGCGTTGATTACCGCGGTGCCGATTTTTAGGGTTCCGTAGTCAACAAGGAACCCTTATAGTTTCGCCATGTCCGTCTGTCTGTCTGTCCGCGGTTTAGCTTCGAGACCGATAGTACTAGAAAGTTGTAATTTGGCTTAGGTATACATATTAATCATGCCGACAAAGCGGTAAAATAAAATAATGAAAAATATTTTTTTTAGGGTAGGTACGTCCCCTACACGTAAAGTGGGATGTTTTTTTTTTTTCTGTCCCTTAATGTAGGATATCGTTGAAAAGGTCTTTCAAAAACATTGTGAGTGTGTTAAAACTATTTTTGAATTCAGAGATCCGTTTGCGAAATATTAAGCTTTAAATTGCAAATTTTTGTTAGTGTCGATTGTCCCCCCTGCCAGCTAAATGGTTTGTGTTAGATATGTGAAAAAAATCACGGCAGTAGCTGATATAACGAATTTAAAAGGAAAACTATCACAGCTGAGTAGACTTTACAAGTTAACGAGTAATAATCGACCAACTTAAATTTGCGGTTGTAAAAACATGTTCTCCCTAACATTCCGTATAAAAGAAAATGATTTTCAACTACAAAGCTAAGTTTGTTCTTGGGATAAATTCATCCCAACTACGGAACCCTACATTGTGCGTGGAGTGCCAGTTTATTAGGTAGAATATAAACATTTTATATGAATGTAATCTATACATATACCCCTTTCGGAATAAATTGTCTAAATGATGGTGAAAACCACATTAAGGCTCCCACAAACAGGCGCGACGCAACTATAATAAAACAATTTGTGAAAACTTCACGGTAGAACAATATTAGGTGAGTACTTACTGGTCAATAGGCTCGCCCCCTATTGCATGGGACTTAAACATAACTGGCGAAATGTGGGTGTACCTACTGCAGGTACACCTCTGCCCAACCCTTCGGGGAAACAAGGCGTGATGTTATGTTATGTGTTATGTGTTACTTACTGGTGTCGCGTCGCACGACAAGTCGCGCCAGTCTGCACGAGCCTTTGAAACCCGATGCGTAAAATTAGAAGAACAACGTGGGGTTATTTCCAGTAGGTACCTATAGTAGGAATTTGAAGGTATATTATGTAGAATCTAGATGAGGGCTCCGTGTGTGTGAGCTAATCCTGCTCCTGTCAGTCCATCAAGGCTCGGAACATGTTTAAAAAATACCGGTTTATTTGGGTTTTACTCCGAACTTTTCTTAAGAACGTTGACGTTTTAAGAACTTTATTTTAATCTGAATTAATCGGTTTATTCGACGAGCGGCACGGCAACTTGTGACTACTTATGTGGATGCCGCGCTGAATAAAAACTAAACAAAGAACCGGTTAATATTGCTCTTAACCGTTTAATCCGAAAAACCTTTATGTAAAGGCTCCACCAAGGCTCGGTCGGTTCGTATTAACCGGTTTATACGAACGAAACCGAATGTAAAGGTTTTTACGTCAAGCACATAATAACGGTTTGAAAATTGAACCGGTATCCGAGCCTTTTTTTTTTTTGGGGTGGAAAATGATCAAATAACTTCTCCCGCTCTGGGCGGAGCGGGACGGCGTGTCAGACTCTTACTGACTAAAACCCATCCGTGTTCCTTCGGTTGCCCTGTTGCCGGGGGCCACGATTTTCTTCGAATATCGGTTTTCTTCGAACCCCCAGCAGGCATTGGCCCTAGCGGACCCCGTCAATTCTGCTGACATCTCTTTGAAGCGCGCGTGGAACACAACGCGCCGTCAACCCGGGCCCGCCTGGTCCTTATCGGACGGCGAGCTACCCATTGCTCACCGTCCGCAAGCCCGCGCCTACGGTGGCCGGAAATCGGCTCGCGATTCCCGACGCCCTGGGCGTCTCCTCTTGCGGCGGTTAGGGGCGTGAGGGCGTGAAATTTACGTCTCCCTCACGCGTTCCGCCTCCTTTTTCACGAGCATTACCGCTTCGCAGAAGGAGGTGATGCCCTGCCATTTCCTCTCGCTCCGTACCATGGCCTGAACCAGGGCCGGACGCGAGAGATCACCGCCACCGATCGCCTCCACGAGGACACGGCGATGCTCCGCCCAAGCCGGGCAGACCTCCACCGTATGCTCCACCGTGTCCTCCGGGCGATCCACACAATGGTGACACCCGGGCAAAACCGGTATCCGAGCCTTGCGGTTTATTCTGTAAAAATCTCACCGTGAAAACTTAGGTGAAGTGAGCTTTAAGTGAGCTGTCATTCCACCTGTGACATGGACAGGTTTGACTCTATTGACAGCTGAAATAGGTACCTACGTGAGTACTTCACTTTGGTAGGTAGGTACTCGGATTTAAAATATCCGAACATAAATGTAGCGAACAGCTGATTTTTTCGCGATTTCAGGTTTGTCCCCATAGTAAAAGTTGTTCATAATGATGAGTGAAGTCACGTGTTGAAGTTTGCGCACTGGTTAAAAACTTACCCTGTATTCATTTGAAGAAATGATTACCCACGTAAATAGGAATGTCAAATAGTGTTAAGTAAATGCTATATCACCAAGACGAACAGTTGGTACTTTAAACAAAAACACCCAAGACATGCAAATCAGACAAAATATAAACAAACTGAAGGAGTAACAATTTAAATTCTATTAGACAGAGAGTCTCGCTGGTCTTTTTTCGAAGCTCTTCCTATAACAGCGAATTTTAGACATCGCGTCGCTCTGATATTCGCGAGGTTAGTGTGGATGTGACTCTTTATTTTATTTCAACTCTTTTTCTTTTCATGATCTGCGGGGTAATTGCGCCAAACTCAATAACTCAAAGCATTTATTTCATACAAACTAATTACAGGTAAGTACTTTTGAATTGTCAAGGGGTCGGTCAGTCAGAAAGATGAAGCTAGTTGCCCATTCCAAAGCGTAGTAGGTACCTATGAAGAAGAACAGGCAAGAAACTCCACGGACACTCTTTTAAACTAAAATATTGTTACAAAATATTGGTTACATCATTTGTGTTGAAATTATACATGTGAGAACAATGTAGAAAGACGTGCACATTAAAACCCTCCGTAACAAAAATAAAAAAAAAACAATCAAAAAAATATTTAAAAAAAAACCGTGGCAGCTAAGAGATGACCAGTCCCTACTGATGGCGCCCGTTCACGAACATGACGCATGGATCAGCACCATTTAGCTCAACCATTTTGAAAAGAGGTGGCGAAAGGCGTGGGCGACGTGGGCCACCGCCTACGGCCTCGCGGTCCGAGGGGCCTCACACCTCGAAGGTTTATGCATCACATAAAAGCCGTGAACGCGTCGAAATAATTTTACTCGTCCTAAAACGATAAATATATTGACATGAGCCCTCCAGGACGACTCCCGGCACTGAACGTGTTAAAGCTTATATTACGCAAACGGATCCCTGAATAGAAAAATGTTTTTACAGACCCGCAATATTTTTGAACGGCCTATCCTATAAACTCGACCTAAACTAAAAATTTGACAACTATACAACAGTTATTTTTTTCGTCTTCTTGCGCCACCAGAGGGCCTCGCGAAATGTACCTCACCCACATACAATTTTGGTTTTGCCCCGCCACTGATTTTGAAGGGAACTTAATGATCCAGCGTAACGCACTAACAGTAGCAATGCACATATTTATAGTACAACAACATTCATTGCGTTGTTTATGTTGTTGAGCAGACACATTTTTCGAACATACTTAGGTATGAAGCAATGGATAGTTTATTATGCAATTAGGGTGCTGGTTGATTTGACAGCCTTGTTGTTCTACTCCTCAGTGGTTGCAAGCGCGTAAGAGGCCAAAAGTTAATTCTTAACTTAAGTTAATTCTCAATTTCTCACTATTGTGTTGAACCCGATGCATACGCCTGCCTGAAAAGTAATAGCAATGTGTCATATCATACTATTATTGACCATTAAAATGTTTAAGGTGTTCGAGTAGGGATTTCGTTGAAATTATTATTTAAACAAAGACGTACCTACCTATTTCTCACTCTCAGGTTCAAAAACAAGGCGTAGGTCTGTACGTCATGTGAATGGTTGTATCACTGACAGAAAGATTTGAAATCGCATATTTTCTTGCGTTGTCATAGCAACAAGCCTAAATCTAAGAGTAGGTACCAAAAGAAACTCATATCTAACCAGTTTGAAAACAAAATCCCTTGCACACGATGAAAACATCTGTTACGACCCCGGTTCTATAGCGGCCGAGCTCTGCAAGCAGAAATAGTCCTTACGGTGTACAGATATGAAGTTCTTTGATAGTACCTAGAACTCAGCTCAGCTGTCTCAAGAATAGCAACGTATCTGTGAAGCCACTTGTACCTTTTAGGTACAGATGTCCATGGGCAGTGGTAGCCAGCAGTAGCGAAGGGAGATTTTATGGAGGACGTAAGCTGAAGCAGCAAAAAAAAACTGAGTTTCGTGGCCGCGGAAAGTTACTTCTTGTTTACGCTAATTTAGGAATTCCTAGCTGAATGCATTACGAAATTCAACGAAAACTACCGAATCAAATGCGTGTGCCAAAAGAGGTGGTGCAATAGCAATAATTCCTTCTCGCTCCCGCGCGCACGTTTCTGCTACTGCGTCCCTATGGTAACTCGTTGCAGATCGGCTTACCCGGCTGCTAGAGATTAAATTCACGATAAGCCGGACGCGCCTACGAGTTATTTTACCGCAAAGTGTTTTGTTGTTGGGATATTAAGACAATTTTTTGATGTGTGTAGGCGTTTTGTAAATTATTTAAATTTTATGGTGTATCAAATACGTATAGTTTGATTATTCAATGACGATAGAGTAGTTCTGTTCCGAATTTCCGAAGGGAAGCCGGTAGGAATCGGCTTATATGGACACGCCGCCCCTGAGCCAGTAAGTAAACATCAATTGGGCTGTTGTCGGCTTATTTGCCATGTAAAACCAAAGGTAAGTACCTACCTTTACCTAGAACCTTATAATAGGCTAGTAAGCCTCTTATGAGGGTTCCGTTTTTGCCATTTGGCTACAGAACTCTAAAAATTACGTAACGGTATATCGGTCAAAATAAATAAAGAATATTTTATTTATATCTTATCCACACGAATACCGTCTCAACCCCTACTTCCGCACTTGTTTCGCGAGCCCCAGACTAGAGACAGTTTGAAATTGAAAAAGAAAACTCCAACAGAATTCCCTCTGAAGAGAAATGGCTGGAAATATTGTTACACAGTACTGCTGGGAAACGCTATGAATATATTGATGGTGGCTGTGATTGGTGGGATCAACTGATTTTGAATGATGCGTTTAGTTTTGAGAAAGAAGGATATGTTATGGCTGTGTTTTACATAATCTACAGTATCCTTATAATGGCTAGCTGTGGTGTGGGAAAAAATAACATTACATGCCATGACATACAGGGTAAGTTTTTGGTCCCATAGTAAAAGATGATCATAATGATGAGTAAAGTCACGTGTTTAAGTTTGCGCACTGGTTAAAAAAAATCCTGTATATTACGCCTATGTTCCGAGGACTAGGCAGCAGTAGGTATAGGCCACTGGCCGAAATACGGGAATATTAGATAGATAGGTAGGTAGGTACTTACTTACATAGATCAATCAATCTGCCTAGCCTTTTCCCAACTATGTCGGGGTCAGGTTCCAATCTAACCGGATGCAGCTGAATACCGGTATTTTACATGAAGCGACTGCCTATCTGACCTCCACAACCTAGTGACTAGGTAATACGATACCCCCCTACTTACTTAAATAGATAGGTATAACTACCTATCTACACATCGGTCTACATTTCGGTGTGTGGTAAAGTGTGTGTAATAGAGGGCCTGAGGATTGCCATCAACTGGGCACAAATCTAGACTTCGGGTTACTTATAATAATAGTCCTCCAGACCGAATTTCAGCCATAGCAACCTATCTCAGCCGAGACCAGCCTTCGGCGTGGGACATATTATAGTGCACAAGTGTGTGCACAGACATAGTCCTCGCTCTTGTAAGCCGATGGGACGGCAATCCGACACGACCGGAGAGAGATCAGGCGTAGGACCAACGGCTTAACGTGCTTTCCGAGACACGGGGATATCACACCGCCAACTTCCAAACTCCGGGCTGTTACTAAGAAATTCCAAATGGAAAACGCAATAACACTTTGCTCGACCCGGGGCAGTCTTCAAAATGTCGCGACGCCCCCGTAAGCGAGGTAGTGATATACGCGGCATCGTCTGCATACAGTGCGAGCATCGCTTCTGGAGTGGTGGGGATATCGTCGGTATACCTTGAGTAACACGCCGGTGAGATGCAGCTGCCCTGGGGCACGCCAGTCAACACCGGGCGGGCGCCGGGTAGCGCCCCGTTGACCACGAGGTCGACGGGCAGCTATCCGGCGCCCACCCGGTCATGACCCGGCTTTGACTGCCCCGTTCAAGGTGGTCCTTGAACGGGGCAGTCAAAGCCGGGTTAATACTAAGTACCTGATTACTGTTATTAATACTTACCTATGTGAATATCTAATTATACTTTACCGGTATAAAGGTTGCGGAGACTTACCTAATGAAAATGTGCCTTTAAAGTAACTGCCAAACGTGCGGTGCAGCTTCTTCGATTACCGGAAACGTTTCCTATCGATTAATGAAAACGGTTACCTGAATACAGGCCCCAAGTCATATCCCCTGGCAACATGGACACTGAAGGAACACGGGTGGGTTCTAGTCAGTAAGAGTCTGACACGCCCTCCCGCTCCGCCCAGAGCGGGAGAAATTATTTAATAATTTTCCACCCAAAAAAAAAGTGAATGTGTCAGCTCCGACGCACGACTGGAGTTTACTCCTAAGAATTTTTATGTCTAATTGGATTTCAGTAAGAAATTGTTATTCTGTTGTGATCTCAGGTTGATTCATACTAGATTATTATTAGGTTCGTGTTAAAATACTTATTTTGATCCATTAACAGTGTTAAAAGTTAATTTAGAAGAAAATTTTAGCATATTGAAATTGTCATAATTACGTAACTTGAAAACTTACTTTTTTGTTTGTAAAGATATTTCTTTAATTTTGATCTTAAATGAAAGGTCTAAACCTCCCGCATCCGACATACGAGTAAATAAAATGAGCCTTTTAATGCTCATAAGTTAATGAAACAGCAACATTTCCTAAAAGCCACTAATTAACTTGAATCCCAGAAATATCTGTGGCCAGAAGCATTAATAAAATTCTAGGAAGTAAGCGCAGGCTTTTGCACGTTCCAGTACAATTTGTGTCATGAAAAGGAAATTGCTTACTAAGATATTTCTCACGCTTTTATTCTAACGATGTACTGAAATTGTCATCTGAAATGTTGACTTCATTCACGTAAAAAGGTACCGTGAAACATGCCAACTTTGCCTACTGTTTTCGAATAAGTAATTAAGTACAATTTTAATACGATTTTTCTATGGAAACGTAAGTATTTTTCTTCATCAGCTACAACTGTAAGATCATGTGCATGTTAATTTTCTTGTTTTCCCCCCAAGAGTGATCCCCAAAATTTTCAATTTTTTTATCACCTACCAAATTTCAACTTAATCGGTCCATTAGATTTGGAGCAAATTGGCTGTGACAGACGGACAGACAGACAGACACACGAGTGATCCTATAAGGGTTCCGCTTTTTCCTTTTGAGGTACGGAATCATAAAAAAAAACTAGGCTTGCATGAATTCACGTTTAGGTTATTTTGAAAATACTATCTTTAAATAAAATTAGACAAGGTCATGAGAGAAAATTTTGGAAAACCCATCTGAAAAGTCGGATATACAGCCGGGCAACGCCGGGCACGAACAGCTAGTAACAAATATGTTTTCTAGATGGTATCTCTAGAACCTATACTCTATTTGAAATAAGAATATTTTTTTACAGTCCGTATAACCGATTTTGACTTCTATTGCATTGTGGCATGACAAACGGTAGCTGCAGTAAACAGTTGGTATTGTAAACACTTTTTTTGCTTTTAATGCCATCCTTATTATGCCCACGATATAGAAGTCAAAATTGGTTGAGTGGACTGTGAAAAAGGTTTAATAAATGTCTAATCTTATTTCAAATGGAGTACTTATAGGTGCTTAGATGTTCACGTTGTGAACCTTTAATAAAACTAGTGGGACATCGAGTCATGGGCAATTTAAGTTCAAAACGACGCATTCCTCTTCTAGTCCTTTGAGCTAGGAAACTTGCGGAGAAATCTACAGGTTCAAATTGAATTAGCTAGCAAAACTCCGCAAACGTGACGGGTATCGATTATCGATATCTAAACACGATAAAACAAAAAAAATATAATATGATGAGTATTGTTTTTGGGGTCACCGACTGAGGTAGTGTTGTCACTTGAAATACTAGTTTAGAAAATCTGTTTTTTTTTTAATGTAAGCTTCGTTATGTGTACTTATCAATATATAAACACGACAAACAAAAAAAAAACGGAATTTCTCAACTCATTCTTCAAGTAACAAAACAAACAGTGGTAGCCAACCACAAAAAAAGTTTCTTTTTTTTTTACTTATACCTACAAGGTCAAATAAAAAAAGATTTAATTTTTATATTTTTTTTATATTACATGGAACTTAAACATAACTGGCGAAATGTGGCCTGCTACAGGGACACCTCTGCCTAACCCTTCGGGGAAACAAGGCGTGATGTTAATGTCAAATATTATTTATTATTATATAAAAGTAACTCTGTATCTCATTATAAGTGAACTGTTATTTAGTTCTTATGGGAAATAAATATCTTTAAACCTATGTTATGTGTTTTTGTGTTTAAATTTTTTCAACATTCAGATGAGCCTCTTACAGTTTTTTTTTGTTATTTTGTACCCATGCTAGCCTTGTAGTTTCTTTAATAATTTATTGCTATAAATCTTACTATTGCTTCTTTCCACAATTGCACCCGCATGAAAGCTGAAAACAACAACATTTCAGACAAACAAACTTACAAACTTTTCTTCTATACCTAAATTCTAATTTTTTATTTGTTAGACTAAAATGGGGGCCAACATAAGAAAATATTCAATGGTCCTTGGTGAATTAAGGCTCGTGCAGACAAGCACGACACGACACCGGTAATTGTTCTGCCGTGAAGTTTTCTTAGCAATTGTTTTGTTAGAGTCGCGTCGCGCCATTTTGTACAAGGCTTCACTCAGTAAGTAACTAAGTAGATTATTTACCATAGGTTATTTTTATGTCGACACTAAATGCAATTTTTGTCTAGCAAATAAAAAACAAAAATTTAATGTAGATAGGTATAGTCGATCTCGTAATTGCTAAAAAAATAAAATAAAAACAAAAAATGTTATAATTTTATTTTTCTTGTAGATTGTTAAAAAATATTGAACACATATTTTTTATTTTTTGACGTAATCAAAACATTACGGCGATATATTGAGTTAACATGTGGCATGACCGCATGACGTCACGCCTTGCTAGATTTAATACTGCGTTGTGACGTAACGAGCCTCCACTCCCCAACTTAAATTATTCCAAAACTAAACTTATAACCTTTCATCCCCACCAAAAAACACCATTAAATACTGATTTTACTTTTAATAACCAAAAAATAGAAACTGTTAAAGAATTTACGCTACTTGGTCTTAATTTGGATACTCATATAAATTGGAAATCCCACATACAAAAACTTAGATCAAAAATTTCTAGTTTTTCATATGCTCTACGTGAAATAAAGAAAACCACCAATCTTCAAACAGCGCTCACAACCTACTATGCATATGCTTATGCATGGCTAAGCTATGGTGTTACCCTTTGGGGAAATAGCACAGATGCACCCTCACTATTTATCCTTCAAAAAAAATTAGTTAGAATTCTGGCAAATATTAATCAAACCGACAGCTGCAAACCTCACTTCCAAAATTATAATATCTTAACACTCCCCAGTATATACATATTAGAAACCTGCAAATTTGTTCATAAATATCAAGAGTTTTACACAAAGCGCGAAGATATACAATCACGTTTCATACTCCGACACAAATCAAGATTAAACATTCCGCAATCTCGACTAAAAATACACTCAACAAGCCCCTATGTAATGTCTATAAAAATATATAATAAACTACCTGAAATAATAAAAAAAGAAAAAAAATTAAACATGTTTATAAAAAAACTAAAACAATTTTTAACAGAAAAATGCTATTATAACATTAATGAATATTTAAACGATAAAATATAATTTAATAATATATAAAATTTCTATGTGTATTTATAAAGAATTCTTATTATGGTATTATTGGATTTATTTTAGATATATTATTATTTTTCATTTTTTTTTTTTTGTTGTATTTTTAAAGCTTCCTCTCTCCTACTATATCTTTGTCTTTTGCTGTGCCCGACAGGGTCCATAATGATCTCATTTTTAATTTACCACCTAAGTACACATTGTGGAATGCAAATAAAGTTTGAGTATTGAGTATTGAGTATTGAGTACTTTAATGCATGTTTCCTAAGTTATTTTTGATTAATATGATAAAGCAAAAAATACGTGTCTAATATTTTTTTATAATCTGAAAGACGCACTAAATAGTTTTTTTTTTACCTAGGCAACTACCGTATTCCCAGTAAATTCAAACTTCAGTAAGGTTGAAACCAATCTAATTGTCACTTAGACAAGTAAACCAGCACGCGTAACATGACAACCATAGAAACGGGTTTTCTACGGGTTTTGTCGACGGAAGAATACACAAAATGACCGATTGTGATTGTTTATCTGTCATTTTGGCTATTCTTCGGTCGACAAAACCCGTTTCTATTGTGGTCATGCTAAGCGTGTTTGTTGTTGTATGACGTGCAAGTGACATTCGACCTTAGGTGTTACGAGGTTGACTAATAAATAGGTACTTATGACAAAATTTGTGAACACTAATTACTTTTTACCAAGAATCAGCACAATAATTGCGTATCACACTTTTAATCATTTCTGATTGATTTTGAAGGATATTGCTAATCCATTGCTGCATTATTTTCTAAAAATTTGTCTGCTCACAACGTAAATAACGCAATGAATGTTGTTGAACTGTCACAATGAAAGCAATTGCTACTGTTACTGTGATAAGCAATTACCCATTGTTTGAAAGTTCTCATCTTTTGGCCGATAATAATAATAATAATAACCCCACCGACGTATCTCTACGTTGACGTCGTGGTGGGGCTTGCGCGCTCCAAATTCTGGGTCTGTGCCGGTAGTTTACTTTGCCGGAACAGGTCTAGCATGAGGAGCCAGACCAAGAGAGATACAAAAACCCGCAGGGCAGCATGTGGCGAGCTGTTGGGCAGTAGCGACCTCACGGACCCTATCTCCCCGGAGAAATCTTGTTCCTCACCTCTGGCTTGCCTTTATTGGCCGGCTGGAGTAAGCACTGACGAGGAACAGAGCTCCCACCTCATTCTCGCCTTTATTGGCCGGCTTGAGTGGAGATTCGCAAGAGCAAACGTGCTCGGAGGAAGGAAGTATTCCAGTAAGATGCTGGTAGGGATCTTGACCGTACTTCCGGGATTGTCCTGATAGCCGTAGAATACCTCTCCACTCCTCATTAGCACCTCAGGACATGTTGCCCCCTTGTTGCTACGACACTTTGTGTTAGCGACCGTTTTCGGGGGCCCATTATTGAGTGTGCAAGTCACCCCCTGCCATTTTATCCGTGTACATATAAAACATTGATTAGGCAGGGGCCGTAGTCCTTCCATAGTCCCAGGTCACCAATCAACTTAAGCCACCCAAACCCATAGTCCAATAGATTTGTTTCCAGATTCTGCAATAGTCCTACACCAACCGGGGGTTGTCCTTGGGTGCACTTGCATAGTGCATACTGGAATAATCGTCGGTTGGTGCCTCATTCCATATAAAATTGTCTAAAGGGCCTCTGCGAGTTGGCTTCGGCCCCTCGTACGCCTTCCAAAAGACCGGGACCCTAAGGTCCCGAGATATTTAAATATATGTAAAAATAATAATAATAATAATTTTATCAACTACCTATAATAATTCTGGAGCATTTTTACAAGAGTTTTTCCATACATACTAAAATTGAAACCAGAAACCATAAAAAATCCAATAAAGAGATCTAATTTCACGAAAATGTAACAGAATACTATTAAAAACTGCCGAATCGGAGGAGAGATGACAGATGTCACCTCCGATAAAACAACAATAAACAGAAAATAGGAAAATGAAGATGAAATGTTGACAAGATCGGCCGCACGCCTAGCACGCCCACCACCTCCGGACTCGCCGCTCAGCTCCGCCTCGCCGCCGCCGGTATCCAGAGAAATACTCGTCGCTCGAGCTCGACGCAACTACCGCGGCCGGTGTCGTCACAGCGCTCACAGTGGGGTGTGAGCGCTGTGACGACACCGGCTGCGGTAGTTGCGTCGAGCTCGAGCGACGAGTATTTCTCTCCGCCCACGACGCCACCACCTGCTCGTCGACGGGGAGGACGCCGGCCGCCGGTCGGCTTAGGACCTCGAGGCCCACCGGCCTCTGATAGGGTCCCAGCTCCCAGCGGAAGTGTGCAGCGCATGAGATGGACACGATCCATTAACGAAAACGTCATGCGCTCATACTACGGGGCTACAGAGGGGGGAAATAATCTGACCGCGTACCGTGTTCGGATGCTCTCTCTTTTTCAGGCGCTTGAACCAGCTATCAACGTGTCGGCACAACGACTGTCGGATCAGGTGCGGGTCATCCAGCTTAATCATATGTTGGATGACACTGTACTTGATCGCCTGCGAAGTGAAATGCGAAGTAGCCATGTCATCGCCCCTCCGTCGCAGAGTGTTATAGCACCATCACAGGACACTACAAGTCAAGCTGACGAAAGGATCGATGACAGGGCTACAAACGTGAGTACCCATTACAATGAGGAATTGAGGAGAGCTTTGGAGGATGCGATTCAGGAATATCGGTTCATGTCGCCCGAACTTAGACCACGTTTACCTCGTTTGCCCATGCATAACAAAAATAAGGCGCTGATGGCGGTTCTGGATTCGCAGTTGTCAAACTATTTTGATGACTGCGAAGACCTCACTGATACTCATTCAATTCTGTACTGCGCAGCTGTAGCGGTAAGTCGTGTAGCTCACGTCAAATTTGGTAATGACTCTAGAGCTACACGACCGAAACCAGCCGTACCAGCTTGGCAGTGCAGAATTGAACGCCGTATTGGTGGGGCCAGAGCGCTCATCGGCAAACTAATCTGCTTCAGGGAGGGCAATACTCGCCCTACAGTGATGCGCTTTGTGAGGCGGGCGTTCTTAGGGACTGATATCCGCCCTCAAGAATATATAGCCCGTGTCACAGAGCGCATCGACTTCCTGAAGCAGAAAGTGTATGCATGGGCGAACCGTATTCGTAGGTATAAGCGGCGAGTAGAACGATACACTCAGAATCGCACCTTCCAGAGCGATGAAAGGTGGGTTTATAGGGCTTGGGAGCGACCGAACCAAGGTGTGGCTGACACGCATCTACCGGATGATGATACCATGTGCTCTTTCTGGCGCAGCATCTGGTCGGTGCCTGTCAGTCACACCGAAGGTGATTGGACTCGGGAAGTCGAGCGAGCCTGCGATCCAATACCAGAAATGGGGGCTATTACCATCTGCCCCCAAGATGTAGCTCGTGCAGTCCGTCCGTTGCCTAACTGGAAGTCTCCAGGACCGGACGGGCTGCACAACTTCTGGATTAAATGGTTTTTAAGATCGCACGCTCGCTTGGCGGCTCAGTACCAGACTGCTTTGGAGTCTGGGTCGCTACCCCAGTTCCTAACGACAGGAGTTACCCACCTGCTCCATAAATCTGGTAGCACCGCGGAACCCAAAAATTATAGGCCGATCACGTGTTTACCGACGGTCTATAAAGTTCTTACATCCATTTTGAGAGCAAAAATTAACAGACATATAGTCACTAACTCCATCATGTCTGCCTCTCAAAATGGATGTAGGAACGGGTCCCGCGGTACTAAGGAGCTACTCCTCATTGATATGGCCATTAGCCAACAGGTTCGCCGTTCCCGAAAGGATCTGTCGACATGCTGGATAGATTATAAGAAGGCCTACGACTCGGTGCCACATACATGGCTCATGAGGGTGCTGGAGTTGTATAAAGTAGATACAACTCTGCGCACCTTCCTGATGTCGTGTATGGGGCAATGGAGGACGGTCCTTCACTATCCAGGATGTCGAAATATCCGGAGGAATAGCGAGCCGATAAGGATTGAGCGAGGTATATTTCAGGGCGACAGTTTGAGTCCGCTCTGGTTCTGCTTAGCCCTGAATCCTCTAAGCACACTGCTGGAGGATTCAGGTCTTGGCTATCGGTTGAGGAGAGGTGGTCAGGTTATATCTCACCTCCTCTACATGGATGACCTAAAACTCTTTGCCCCCAACAATTTGCAACTGATGGAGCTACTGAAAGTAACTGAAACTTTCAGTAGCGCCATCAGGATGGAATTTGGTGTGGACAAATGTGCGGTCATGCATGTAAAGCGAGGGGAGATTGTGGAATCCGTGGGAACCCAACTCTCGGATTCCATAAACCTTAGAGCCCTCTCCGCATCTGAAACCTATAAGTATTTGGGTATGTCGGAAGCATTGGGCATCAATGTTACTGACATGAAGCAATCGTTGAAGGAGCGCTTCTTTGGCCGCCTGAAGAAAGTATTTAATAGTCTTCTATCAGGTGGAAACAAGGTGCGCGCTTTCAACGGTTGGGTCATGCCGGTTTTGATGTACTCTTTCGGCATACTCAAATGGACTCAGACCGAACTAGATGCCTTGGATAGGAGGGTCCGTACACTACTGACTGCATATCGAATGCATCACCCACGATCATCGGTAATGAGACTGTATATCCCGCGAAAATGTGGAGGTCGAGGCTTTTTAAACGCTAAGACACTCCACAATCGCGAGATATGCAGTCTCAGGGAATATTTCCTAGAAACCGACGTGGGGATGCATCGAGATGTGGTTGCGGTGGACAAGGGCCTTACCCCGCTCTCCTTGGCTAAAGAGAACTGGCGCAAGCCTGTAGTGCTTGACACTAACGAACGCAGGGAGATATGGCAGAGTAAGGAGCTTCATGGGCGCTACTTCCGGGCCCTACATGGGCCCGATGTAGATTTACTAGCGTCCGTAGCCTGGCTACGTTTTGGTGACCTCTTTGGGGAAACCGAAGGTTTTGTCTGTGCAATTATGGACGAAGTTATGATGACGAACAATTACCGGAGATTCATTGTAAAGGACGGCACAGTTGACATCTGTCGGGCATGCCACCGTTCGGGAGAATCAATCCGACATATTATCTCCGGGTGTTCTCGTCTAGCTAACGAAGAGTACTTGCATAGACACAACCTTGTAGCCAGGATTATCCATCAGCAACTTGCTCTGAAATACAGCCTTGTGGAATCGGAAGTGCCGTACTACAGGTATGTGCCCGACCCAGTTCTCGAAAATGGAAATATCACATTGTACTGGGATCGATCCATCATCACTGACAGGACTATTGTTGCCAATAAGCCTGATATAGTGGTGGTGGATCGAGGAGAGCGGCGCACAATGATTGTTGACATAACGGTCCCACACGACGGGAACCTCGTGAAAGCCGAGAAAGATAAACAAATCAAGTATCTTGACTTGGCTCGCGAGGTTGTCGACATGTGGGATGTGGACTCAGCAATCATTGTGCCGATAGTCATATCAGCCAATGGCTTAATTGCCAAGAGCCTCGACCAACACCTAAGGAGGCTCTCGTTGGGCAGCTGGATTAAGGGCTTGATTCAGAAAGCGGTACTCCTGGACACGGCTCGCATTGTTAGGAGGTTCCTTTCTCTGGAGCCCTGACCGCCGGTAGCTTGGACCCTGTTCCCGATACCGGTGGGGATACTATTTTTTATATTTTTAAATGTTTTTATATAATTTTATTCTAATATTTAAAAATATAATTTATATGTAAATAATGAAATAAAGGAAATAATAATAATAATAATCATTTAATTCAGATTACATCCATATTTGTTAGTACAATTGCGAGCTTACAAACTAGTGTTAGTAATAATTAATAATAATTGACATATAATAATAAAATAAAATAATAATAATAATTTAATTAACTAATTTATAATAACAATTGCATTTTTATTGTATATCATTTAATTAAATTAAACAGTAAGTGGCAGGTCCGGGTGGACTCCCCGATGGTGGTGATAAATCACTATACGACTGCGTGCAGCCGTATCCAGCGAGCCAGCATCGGAGAGTCCCACCGGTCCACCAGCGCGCGCAGGATGGTGTTGGGACTGTCGCGCGTGCGGCGCATGATAGAAGCGCACCGTTTGCGCATGATGGCTGCAAAGCTGTCCGTGTCAGCCGCCGCGAACATCGCGGAGGCGCTGCAGTGGCGCGGCAGCCCCATCAGCACCCGGAACGCGTTATTGTATTGAACGCGCAGATCGCTGTATGTCCGCTGTGTATAGTTAACCCACAGGCTGCAGGTGTAAAAGGACTGACAATACGCTTTAAAAAGCGCAACTTTGACAGTCCCCGTGCACCGCGAAAACCTGCGGGCCAACATGTTGCATCGGACAGACAGCGCTCTGCGCTCCCTCTCAATATCCACCCCGTCCTTAAGGTCCGCCGTGACCCAGTGGCCCAAATATTTAAATTGCTCAACTTTGTTTAGAGCTGTACCACATAAAGTGAAATTCGGAACGAATGTGTAGCGCTTGTTGTCCGGCCTGAAAATCATTATTTCACTCTTTTTCGTGTTGTATTTGAGCCCATGAGTCACCGCGTAGGACTCACAAATTTTCAGGAGCCTTCGTAAGGCACCAATCGATGGGCTCAGCATCACCATATCATCTGCGTAGCTGATGTTATTCACACACACTCCATCTATATGACACCCGATGCCGGTGCTGCTGAGTTCACCGATTAGTCGGTCGACGTACAGGTTGAAGAGCCTGGGAGAGGTCAGCCCTCCCTGCCTCACCCCACACTCCAGCCCGTACTCCTCCGAGAGAGCACCTGTCCATCTCACAAAATTCTTTTGATTTTTATACCAATGCATAAATAATAGCACAATTTCCCTAGGTAGACAAGTTTCATCCCTTAATTTACCCCACAGAATATCATACGATACAAGATCGAACGCTTTCGATAAATCAAGGTAGCATGCATAGACTGGGGTCTTTCTACTCGTGTAATACTGTACAGTCTGCTTGAGGCACAGGATAGCACCCTCGGTTGAAAGCCCGGGCCTGAAGCCGAACTGCGCGTCGTTTACCGAGACGTGTTTATCCAGGTGCTGACCAAGCAGACTGTCCAGCACTTTGGCGACCACTGTGGCTAGAGAGATCGGTCTATAGTTGTTTACATCTGATGTATCACCAGTTTTATTTTTGATGATTGGTACAACTATAGTACGCATTAGATTATCGGGCAGATGGGAATGGCCTAAACACAGGGTAAAAAACATAGAAAGCACTCTGGGTAGGTGTACACCTGCGTGCTGCAGGTGCTCGATGCTAAGGCTGTCGTGACCCGGGGATTTACCCCTCACCATGCCTTTGATCACCGCACCCACTTCATTCGTAGTAAAATGAACAGTACGCTCACTACCTTCCTCAGCATCGGGCTCCTGCCGCGCTCGCCCCAGAGGAGAGTCCACCCTGAAATGGTGGGAGAACATAGTAGCGATCTCGCTAGGCTCGTGCACTCCCGCCACGCTGACGGGGAGGCCCGGCTTATGATTCAATTTATTGGTATTTTTCCAGAACTGACCGAACTTCTTGTTTGAGTGAAGTTCAGCTATAATATCCATTTTTATCTGTTGTTAATTGTTCTGACACCACTTTAATTTTGATTTAAAAGCGCGCCTAGTTTCACACATATCATTATAAAGACGGCCAGTCCCGGGCTTACCCCCGTATAACCACGCCTGAAAACATAGCCGAGCCCTCCCATGAGCGCCACGGACGTGCCTATTCCACCCGGTAATGTATTTACCTCCACGCTTTTCGGTAACAATATAACTACATATAGCGGCTTCCGACAGTATACAAATAACCTCGTCATACATGTTATCTAACAGGATTTTATGACTTTTATTACTACACATATTATCTGAGCAGTATCTTAGTTCTGAAGGAAAATCAATTTCACGAAGTCTAGAGTGACACACATTTTTAAATTTCGCTATCTGAGTCGAGTCACGTTCACCCCAGACTATTCTATTTATACAAACAGTAGGTATACAAATCTTTGGCTTAACTAAATTAAAATTACATAATATAGACACAGGGCAATGATCAGACCAGTAGGTATTATATAACACAGAGGCCGCGGACACAGAGTGCCGCGCGGCACTGGTCACCAGACAGTGGTCGAGCCAGCGCCGACAGCCGTGCGCATCACTGACAAACGTATGACTATCCAGCGGCATTAGTTCTAAGTCTACACAGGACCATGATTGTTCCGCACAAAAAGTTAATAGTTCAGTAGCAAATGACTCACCGGGATGCGCATTGTAGTCCCCTAACATAAACACGGACTCCACATTGAGACTGTCAATTATGGCTGTCATTTCACTGAGACACTCTGTGAATTCCACTAAGTTTTCATTGGACTCGGTAGGCATATAAACAGAAAATATCAAAATGGAACGGTCACTGAGCTCGATTTTTATCGCGGCGAGACGCACACTATTGCACTTCACTACGGTTACCGTCGGAAACGCAACCTTTCTCCACAGTAAGGCAACTCCACCGTAGGGCCTACCGCGTAAGACTCCACCCGCGATATCCACTGCAGAGGTACCCGTGCAGGCAAAGTCATCATCTATCGCGGCCAGGTATCCAAGGTCGTGCGGCAGTAGCCACGTCTCCTGCAGCGCCACAACATCAGCCGAGCGACAAAGCCCGGTTCCTATAAACTAAAACGAATCGATTTGCTTACCAATGGTAATATATTTTATTGCCAAACGGGGCTTAAAAATAGATTCACAAGCAATTTTTGAAGTGAAAACTTCTTTAGGCGTGTTGGGCATTTTTCAAATGGGACTAAACCATTGATTTCACGACACTGTATCGCAATTTATCGACACCGTAGAGTAAAAGACATCAACGCGTTGATTACCGCGGTGCCGATTTTTTTTTTCAAGTTTTTACTTTCTTAGTGCCACTGTTTTTTTTTCGTTAGCTACTTCCATAAGAGAGGGTCTACTATGCAAAGCTATGAGGTCTTTGCTTCATTATTGGTAAAGATAAAAGAGTCTAATAACGATCCGTAAATGATAATATAGGAATCGACCATTAGACAGATATACCTACCAGCCTACATAGGACATTCGATTAGACAAATCTTCAAGTAGCTAAGAGCTTAGGTTAGTAAGTACTTCTGGCTGTAATAGTTCGTTAAGGAACCGACCCGGATAGTAAGTCACGGGCAATTAAAGTTCTAAACGACATGTTCCTCTTCAAGTTGTCTCTGAGTTACGAAGAATACGGAGTAACCGGAAGAAGTACTTCTAAACTAATACACTATTACTGTTCACTATTCAACCATATTCATATTTCCATACAGTAATATTGCTAAATGAATCAAAACAGCGAAATATTTGACATTTATTTGCGACGTTGCCAACTTTCGGAATGCACTCTCTTCGTTCCCATATTTATTTCTGTATAATATTTTAATTAATAAAGTTGATTCCAAAATTAATAATAATTTATTTATTTATTTAATAAAAAACACCAACAGCATATACATTCAACAATTGGATTAAAGATAATCATTATAATTATCTTTAAAATGGTGAAGTTTTCAGAAAAATACGCTTGATACAAATAAATACATTCTAATTCTAATTCTGATAGATTTTGCGTCATTCTCAGTTTTTTATCCGCACTAGACATAACTTCACAAATTAATTTCACTATGTAATATAAACTTAATCAAAAATATGCCTATATTAAAATATTAAGAAAATGCTCTAATTTAACATAGGTACATTTTTTTCAAATCACTAACACTACTCGTTTAGACGTCATCTTCAGTATAAAAAATCATTAGAAGTCAGTTATCGTCCCCTTAATACTGAGTTGTGACGTAGCGAGCCGCCACTCCCCAACTTTAATGCGTGTTTTCTAAGTTATTTTTGATTAATATGATAAAGCAAAAAATATGTGTCTAAAATTTTTTTATTATCTGAAAGACGGACTAAATAGAATTTCTTTTTTTACCTAGGCATTATCTCTATTGTTTGACTACAGTCACATCGCGCTATCGTATCGCGCCTAGCTGCGAGAGCCTTCAGAAGTGGACTGTGCTTCCTAGAATCGGTCTATATAAGGATTTCTGTGTAACAATCCGTTTAGGCTTAGAGTATGAGAAAAGTTTGGTAAATGCCTATTTATAAAAGGGTTTTTAGTTGTCCAAAATATTAAAACTTGTTTTTAGCTCCAAATTATTAGGTAATGGGATTTTCAGAGGAAATAAGTAGTAGGTAGGTACCTCACTAAAACCACCCCGGTGGTCACCATCTGCACATGGAAGGGGCACCGTTACCTCTCAAAAGACCAATCCGGAACCCCCTCTGTGCAGCGCTTGTTTGGGCACATCTCTGGGGAGACTGTAAAGGAACCTCCCCGAAACCTAGCTGTACAAGTGTGCAAGGTAGCACGTGACCACTGTGCACCGTGTGCTACCCTGAGGTCACTCAGTGGATGAATAGGTACCTACCTACTTAACTTTTCTAATAGTTTAGATTTAATTTAATTAATTGACTCCCGTAGACAGACACGACACGACAGCACGATACGACTCTAGTAAAACAATTTTTATGAAAACTTCTTGGAAATTATTCTATTAGAGTCGCGTCGCGCCTGTCTGCAGGAGCCTTAAATTAAAAATTATTTTATTAAGTGCCCAGACTACCTTTTTTTTTTTTTTTAGGTGGCAAATTATCAAATAACTTCTCCCGCTCTGGATGGAGCGGGAGGGCGTGTCAGACTCTTACTGACTAAAACCCACCCGTGTTCCTTCGGTTGCCCTGTTGCCGGGGGCCACGATGTCCCTTTCGGCCCTTACTACCTCAGCTCAAATTCACTTTTTACCTCGCTCGCACCATACTGCTTGCGGACTGAGTGAGAGCGAGACGGAGTGGGGTGCTGAGGGCTCCGAGGCGCCAATAATTTAGATAATTGCTTTTTACGGCAAAAATAATGGTAATTAAAAACATAGTCGCTGCTTTATAGTTAGTTCGGTTATTATGCAAAGTTTCATGATCTAATATGAAGTATTTTTTAATACCAGCGGTTTATTGCTCGGTTTGGAGAGGTAACTTTGGATTTTTTTTTCTATCGTGAAAATTTTATGGAATCGTGTTTTTGTCTAACATAGCCGCCAGCACATCAAGCTACCCGAAACTGTCAAATTTTCCCAATCAACTTTGAACCTTATTTTTCAGCGATAAAGTTAAAAATCTATTAAATAAATTTGACAGATTGTAATAGCTTGAAGTGCTGGCGTCTGTACTTTACATTAATCCTTAACTTTAACATATATTTATAAAATTAATGCTGTAGTATTTTCAATATAACGGAGGATCATGCTAAGCCATTTGAGGTAGTATAGGCCCTTAACAAGCTCTGAAGAGTTAGGCGTAATAATAATGAAACTAAGTAGGTAATTGCCAATCAATCAATCTGCCTAGCCTTTTCCCAACTATATTGGGGTCCGCTTCCACTCTAACTGGACGCAGCTGAATACCAGTATATTACATGGAGCGACTTCCTGTCTGACCTCCACAACCCAGTTACTGGGTAACACGATACCCCTTGGTAAAACTGGTTGTCAGACTTTTAGGCTTCTGACTATCAGAGATCTACGAATGACAGCCGTGACCAACGACTAAACGTACTTTCCTTGGCACAGAGGGGTCTCGATATGATGGTCAACCATCCACAAACCGACCACGGCAAGCGTAGCTTAGCCTTCGATCGACCCGTGCAGCTGTTATCATTTTGCCACGAGCCTAAAACTGAAAAACTATCAAATGGAAATAACAGAAATGTAAACTAAATTTATCAAGTACCTACTCTTAATTTATGGTGTACATAGAAAAGAGTATTTTATTCTATGAACAAAAGTATTAAACGAGCAATATTTGTGTATATATATATATAAATATTTATACAAGGTAAGTTTTTACGTGACTTTACTCATCATTATGAACAAGTTTTACTACGGGACCAAACCTGAAATCGCGAAAAAAAAATCAGCTGTTCCCTACATTTTGACGAGTTACGAGTATGCGAACATAAATGTAGGGAATAGCTGATTTTTTTTTCGCGATTTCTGATTTGGTCCCCTAATAAAAGTATGAGTAAAGTCACGTGTTAAAGTTTGCACACTGGATAAAAACTTACCCTGTATATATAAAATTAGTAATCACGTTCTCAAAAACGATCTCGATGAAAGTATCAATCAAGGGGTTTACGGGGGCGAAAAATCGATCTAGCTAGGTCTCATATCTGGGAAAATTCGTTTTCTCTATTTTCAGTCTCGGGAAAGACAACGTTGGTATACCTGGATGATATGTTAATCTATTTTCACCCGAGTAGTCGAGTAGGTACTAATTTATAACAGCAAAATCTACACCATACTCTCAAAACGTTATGAAAAATATCGAGAACAGATTTTTATTAAAAAAGAAACAAAATGCAAAAGCTTTAATAAACAACTCGAAGTGGGTAATAAAATAAAACGGGAAAACAAAACACGGTGCAACAGTTGCAGTGGTGGAAATCTGGCCCTGACGTGTATTGTACATACGTGCACTGCAAGCCAGAATAATTGGTACCTACACGATGTACGACAACGTTTTAAACTGTATTTTGTTGCAGTTTGTGTTTAATGTTGTTTCTTGTATTTTTTTTAAGTGAAAACTTCTTTTGGCGCGTTGGGCATTTTTGAGATGGGACTAAACCATTGATTTCGCGACACCATGATGACACCTCATTTTTGTAAACGCGATTGTGCTCTTTAATTATATATTATGTTACGGATCAATGTTCCATGCAAGTATTTTTACTTTAAAGGTTTCGGAAGTATTATTTTTTGTAAACGCGATTGTGCTCTCTATTTAGAAAAGGTTAGGAAAATGTTCTATACAAGTATTTTTCTTCCACCAAGGCGATCTTGTTCAAGTTTTCACTTCTGTCGGCACTCCCGGAGTGCCACCACTTTTTTTATTTCGTTTGATGGTCGGTTGATTGTAAGCATCTATATTGAATCTGAAAATCCATGTGACTTGTTTAAAACATTTTAGAGTTTTTGGTTTTTCTCTGTTAGCAAGTATTTAACGACTGTGTATTAATAAGTAAGTACCTTCTGAAACTTGATTAGTTTTCACGGGTCAGGCGCTGCGAATCTTGAGCCTTGCTACCAACCTTCCTGACTGACTAATCTTTCTACACGGTACTTGGTACTATAAAATAATTCGTACTGACAGATAATGTAACCTGATTTTGAAAGCGAAAGCGAATGTGCGTGACTTATAAAACTTAAAATTTCAGTCTCCCTGCTAGGGCTCTAAGAAACATAAAACTTCCACATTTTCATATGTTTTACCTTCAGCTATCAGTCACGGAACTGCTTCCTTTAAATAAACAGATAGATAGATGGGTCTATTTGTCTCGTCCTCAAGTGTATTCAAACTCACGTTAAAACCTGACAAAAAAAAGGTAAGTATTTATTAGAAGCGCGTCCATTGTACACATTATATGTACTTAAATATTGAATATTTTCATAACAAAATAGCCGCTGAAATAATAATAGAAAAGTTTTTAGTTCGAATGGAAAATTTATAATCGCTTTTATGAAGAGTTTGGGATTCATTAAGGTTTTATGGAGTATAAAATATTCATCGTCACGTTTGTGGGTGTTGTTCAAATAGGTTATCCCTTTTCTTTCTCTTGTGTTGTTGAAATACCTAGGTACCCGTAATAGAAATAGAGCAGTGAAAGCCTAGCGGTGTGACCGTCAGACTGCCAAGTCATAGGTCTCGAGTTCGAACCCAAGGCACGCACCTCTCCGCCGCAGGAGGAGACGCCTAGGGCGTCGGGAATCGCGAGCCGATTTCCAGCCACCGTAGGCGCGGGCTTGCGGACGGTGAACAATGGGTCGACGGCGCATTGTGTTCCACGCGCGCCTCAAAGAGATGTCAGCAGAACTGACGGGGTCCGCTATGGCCGATGCCTGCCGGGATTGCGAATAAGGCCGAAAGGGAAATCGTAGCCCCCGGCAACATGGCAACTGAAGGAATACGGGTAGGTTTTAGTCAGTAAGAGTCTGACACGCCCTCCCGCTCCACCCAGAGCGGGAGAAGTTATTGGATAATGTCCCACACAAAAAAAAAAAGGCACGCGCCTCTGACTTTTCGGATTCATGTGCGTATTGTATAATTATCACTTGCTTTTAAAACGGTGAAGGAAAACTTCGTGAGGAAACCGGCAGGCCTGAGGCTATAGACACGAAGTCAGTGGGCGCGGGGCAGTTATAAAACTTATGAAGAAATGGATTAGCAATCTGTTTCAAATCGAAACAGATTGTAATTGTGTTGTATTACGCAATTAGGGTACAGGTTAGTCACTAACCACACGAAAAGAAGAAGATAGAAATAGTTTATTCTTCAGGTAGGTAATACAGTAAGCAGGTTTACAGGTTAAGACCAAGTTAAGACGACATAACTTGCTTAAAATATTACCTATAGCTAGGTTACAAATAATTATTTACCAGTGAGCCCCAAACTAGACAGTTAGTCTGTATCTTGGGGCTCGGGGTACGAATTCCATAGTGGAGACTAGAGAGGTTTGTGAATGTGTGATGTGAGTGTGGTGTTTGTGAGTGTGTGTAAATAATAGTTAGGAAGTTCCTCAGCTGCCGGCGTCAGCTCCCGAATTGACTGTCAGCGCCGCCGCCGGTGGCTGAATTGGATGCCGGCGCTAAGATTGAAAAAAAAGCGGAAAATGGGGTTAGCAATTTGGCATTTAAGAGGCGGGCTACGCATAATTAAAAAAACATGTAATAAATCATTTTTTCCATTAACATATTTTTATCCTTATTTTTTATCGTCACTGGTTATAAGTAAAAGGGATGATGGCTGGGTCAAAAAAAAAAACTACTTATTTAATCCGTCAGTCAGATAATAAAAAAATATTAGACACGTATTTTTTGCATTATCATATTAGTAAAAAGTGACTTAGATAAAACACATTTAAGTTGGAGAGTAAGGGTCGCTGCGTCACAAGTAAGTATAAAATCTACAAACTCGTGACGTCATAGCACATTTTAACTCAATGTATCGGCGTAATCTTTTGATAACGCAAAAAAAGAAAAATACGTGTCCAATATTTTTAATAAAAAAAAAAAACAAATAAAAACGACGAAACAAAAATATAAAAAAAACGGGCAAAAAATTTTTTTTGAGCATCATCCCTATTACATGCAAAAAAATTCAAAAACTACCTACGAAAAAACAAAATCTGATAATTTTAAGCAAAAAATTTTTCTTCTGATCAATAAAATTATCCGAGCCAAACACAAGCACGACGATATCTACTTACTTAAATCAGCAAATATTCCCTCAAAGATATTCCAGAGAGGGATATTCTTTAAAATAATATTAGTGAAGTAATTTGCCTGTCTCAACGTTCATTAATTCTTCATCTTCCTACAAAGATTATGATAAAATTCATTTCCCCTCATTTCCGTAAACATGGCATTATGGTGGGGCCATGAAATTAGCGGGCTTAGGAAATGTAGCAGCAGGCGATACATTTTCTCCCTGGTAAAAAAGACTAATACGACATTGGTATGTGAGAGTGGTGGCCTCGTGGTAACGGCCGCGACTTACGAGTGGGTGTAGGTCGTAGGTTAGAACCCAGACTGGCGCTTTACTTTGTGTAAATTATTTCATCACCACTGCTCTCAAAACAGTGCTGGAAAACATCGTGAGGAAACCGGCATGTGCAACCAAAGAATTCGAAGACATGTGACATCTAACCAAACCGCACTGGGCCCGCGTCCCTCTTACTGAGAGGGGAGTCCTGTGTCCCACCAGTGGGAACATTATAGGTTCATTATATACAGGGCGTCCCAAAATTATGGGACATGAAGGGAAAGTACCTTAAATATCGTAGATAGGGTATTTTGCTGAAAGAAGTCTTTATGTTATTTTTAAAAGATAGTAATTCTACATTCAAAGATTTTCTAAAAATTACTTGCCTCGTCTGGGAATCGAACCGACTTAAATGTAAAAAAAAAACACCCTTACTTTTATGATGCCAATCGAAAGAATGACCAAAAACTAATAACTCTTATTAAGTAACATAGTATTTTAAAAGAAACGAACAACGTAAAATGTTTGAGTCAGATCCCCGGACCTTACACCATTAGATTTCTTCTTTAGATATGCTATACAAAAAGCGATACGAGAACGTGGGCGAGTTATAAACAGAATTGTGCCATATCATATCGAGTATTCACCATAAAATGATGAGAAAATCAACAGGCAGCGGACTCATTAAAATATTGGCGATTTGCGTAAGACAAGAAGGATCACATTTTGAGCATTTAATTAATGGATTTACAAAAAAAATACCCACTTAATTGACTACGGCAGTTTCATGTATGTTTTTAATTTGATTAAAATGATTAATTTCACGCTGTTCCTTTCTTTTAAAATACTATGTTACTTAAGACGAGTTATTATTTTTTGGCCATTCTTTCGATAGGCATCATAAAAGTAGGGGTGTTTTTTTAACATTTAAGTCGGTTCGATTCCCAGACGAGGCAAGTAATTTTTAGAAAGTCTTCGAATGCAGAATTACTAACTTTTAAAAATAACATAAAGTCTTCTTTCAGCAAAATACCCTATCTACGATATTTAAGGTACTTTCCCTTCATGTCCCATAATTTTGGGACGCCCTGTATATAATGAGTTTATGTATGTATATGTATGTGTTACTAACCCTCTATAAGTCTTGGCTCGAAATAAAGTTTTTAATTTAATTTAAATTACAATCGCTGACTTCAGAGCTCCAATAAAACGGGGTCCTCATCATATGTAAGAGAAATTACGTTGGAACTTATGTTTAAAACGTCGTAGGACATGTCATTTACTAGCATTTAAAATTAATTTCAACGTTTCTGTGCTAGAGTGGTAACATTGCAATTTTTTCTTTCTTTTGCGTGGTTAGTGGCTGACCTGGTGTCAGAGTTTTTCAATCAATCAATAATTTTATTTACAGATCATACAATCCATTTGTTAGTAATTACATACACATCTTAAACACTAGTGTTAGTACATAATAATATTCGGCAAACTTTGGTTATAATTACTAGTAATGTCAAAACAATCAATAATAACGTCAAAATCACAATTATAATGTCAAAATCATAACTGTAATGAAAATTGTAAATCATAACTGTAATGTTTTTATGCCGCTCATGGGCCTATTTCACATGCTGTCGAGAAATATCTCTCGGGCATGCCGGTTTCCTCACGCTGTTTTCCTTCACCGTTTTTAAAGCTAGTAATAATTATCCAATATGCAGATGAATCCGAAAAAAAATATATATTTAGTCCGTCGGTCAGATAATAAAAAAACATTAAACACGTATTTTTTGCTTTCCATATTAATACAAATACTTAGATAAACGCATTAAAGTTGGGGAATGGGGATGGGTCGCTACGTCACAAGTAAGTATAAAATCTACATACTTGTGACGTCTTGGCACATTTTAACTCAATGTATCGCTATAATATTTTGATAACGTAAAAAAAGAAAAAATACGTGTCCAATATTTTTTATAAACTAAATGACTGACATAAAACTTATTTTAGTCATCATCCCTATTGACATTACACCTCTGACTAACTTCAAATTCAAAATATTTTATTTCACATAAACCTACATGGGCACTTATGAAACGTCAGAAGCTAGGTGCACGGTTCCAATTGGTCGTTTCCTATGGAGAAGAGCCGGCAAGAAACTCCACGGTTACTCTTTTAAAAATAATTGGCTTTACAATACTTTTAAAGAACAGTGTTACTAGCTATGGGAGGACAGTGTAGGTCTTTCAATAAGTACCAGGTACTTAACAAAATAAAAAATAATCTATATAAAAGATAAATAAATTAATAAAAATAAAAACCTATTTTAGTTACACCTGAATACATGATTACTATTACAACTGTCCACAAAAGCCACTAATAAAGAGTTGAAATTAAATCGTAACTTGTCCGAGAATACAGACGATGTTAATATGTATATCTATATTTACCTATAAAATACTGAGGTAAGATACCTTTGTAGCTTTTGTCTTTTGTCCTAGGTAAACTCTTTGTGTATCTTTCAAAGCATTATCTATAGTGCATCGAACGAAAGCGTTTTGTCCGTTGTGTAGTTCGTGAATATAATACACACACAGGTCACAGAATAAATAAGTAGCAGTAATATATCTCGACAGGGACCTTGAAATAATTACCTACGGCTACGGCTGCTCGGTAGATAAACCTTCCGCGTCCGTGCCGTAACTGCCACGCACTCGATACTGTTGCGTACTGATATACACTGAGATTTCGAAGCGCGTCGATTCGGCTGTTTTCTATGAAGATAGAATACTGTACTTATTTATACTGTGATACAGGCTTGATGTTAAAGTAACTGTGTGTACCTATAAAATACTATGGTAAGATAGGTACCTTGGTAGCTTTTGTCCTAGGTAAACTCTTTGTGGATCTTTCAAACCATTACCTACAGTGCATCGAACGCAAGCGTTTTGTCCGTTGTGTAGTTTGTGAATATAATACGGTATAATGAAGTGTCCGGCTCGTAGATAATCTATTGTCAATGAAGAGGGGGACAGGCAGATGTGTAAGCCTCAGGATATAGTGGTGAAGGAATAGCGGAAAGTCTTTGTGAAAGGAGCTCGTCCGTAGTGGTACAAGGATCTGTTGACGCCTCGATGACAATGACAGGGGGGCGTTGCTGGTAAACATTTGTGAGATTGTCACAGAAAGTGTATTGAAAAAACCGGCCAAGTGCGTGTCGGACCCCAAAATGTTTTTTACTAGCGGACGTCACGCGGTTTCACCCGCGCAGTTCCCGTTCCCGTGGGAGTAAGAGGATATAATATAGCCTATGTTACTCGCTGATAATGTAGCTATCCATTGCTGAAAGAATTTTTTAAATCGAGCCAGTAGTTTTTGAGTTTATTCATTACAAACATACACACATACAAAAATAAAAAAATCCTCTTTATAAAATTAGTGTAGATTTGATAAAACTACAAATTAACGATTTTTGGACTTTTACTTGTGCTGTGAGACTTCGTGTGTGCTTCTTGCCAAACATGATTCTAACTCAACCATAGATATAAGAAAGAAGGAGATATGCCCGGTAGTTGAAAATGTATCGAAACCCAATGTCTCCACTTTGTCCCCACTACCTCGCCACTAGTCGCCACAACTACACATGCAGATCAGAAAAACAAATAGATACGAGGCTGCGCTCACTCTTGCAATTCATAAATCAGAACGTACTACACAATCAATTATAAACCTTATCCCATCAAACACAGCGTGCATTTACCATGCACCGTACAACTCACTCACACGAAAACATCATTTATATCGTTGTGCTGTACAGAAACAATTTATTTTACATATACGCTAGTGATTGACCAAATCGGAAAGGTATCGATTCTTCCATTTAATATTATCGACGGTGAAGTATCAATATCTAATAACTAACATTTTGGCGGTTTTCACTTACTAATTATTAGGGCTTATTTTAATTTTTTGAATTGTTCTTTGTTTTATCTTTTTATTACGGACGCTTCTAACGTGCACGTCTTTCTACATTGTTCTCACATGTATAATTTCAACATGAATGATGTAACCAATATTTTGTAAAAAAAAAATATTTAAAAGAGTGTCCGTGGAGTTTCTTGCCCGTTCTTCTCCATAGGTACCTACTACGCTTTGAAATGGGCAACTAGCTTCATACCTATTTCTGACTGACCGATTCCTTGACAATTCAAAAGTGCCTGTAAATGGTTTAATTGAAATAAATGCTTTTGAGGTTGAGTTTAATGTTTACTTCAAATGATCAAAAACTATGGAAATTAAACGTTTTTTTCTCCTCCTGTAAAACCATGTTTTTGTAGTTATTAGATATTGATACTTCACCGTCGTTATACTTTAAAAAATTTGGTGTCCTGAAAATAAAATAAATAAAAACGATAAGTCCAGAAAATATTATAATAAAAATAAATAATAAGCAAAAAATTCAAACAATAAAAAAATCCAGTTACGTTGGTTTAACCTGTCATAGTTTATTGAAACAGTAGGTATTGTTGAACCCTGCTATGATGTTTACTGACTGTCCTGTAAAGTGGAGGTATTTGTGCAGCACTTGACGCTTTAATATTACTGGAGTGGCATTTTTTGTCAAATAGTGTAATCTTAAATTAATATATTTTTCCATGACTGCTTTAATTAGAAATATTATGTGATTATTCATCGGAGACTGCTCAAATTGGTGAAACTTAATATTATCAAAGAGATCTAATCCTATAATTCAAACCCAAAACACTCCACCTAAAATTTTATTAACTTACTTTACGACCGTTGGTTACGCATTTCTCTACCACGCTGTAAAATAATCAAAATAAGTAAAACACAGTATTTCACATCGATCTTCCACCCGGGTAAAACCGTTGACAAATGGAAGAATAAAGTATAATAGCAATAAATTCATTCGCCAAACGACATTGTTGTCGATAGCCTACGTTAGTGGATCTGCACAACTACATCACTAGCTCGTCGCCAGACACAGCGGCCGTACTGCGCGATGCATCCGCAGTCCACAGTATCGTTTTGTGATTTTTACATTGCTTGTTGAGTCACTGAGCGACATATTTAGGTAGTGGTTAACGAGCAATGTATGTAGTGCAAAAATAGTACAGTCGCTGTGATATTTGGAAACAAAAATAACGTAGTAAAAGCAAGAAATATTTTACGATTTGATTTTACGGTTTTTACAAGAAACCACTGAACAACACGGCATTCTTATAAATTGTCCCGATCACGGCCGAAAGCACACTAGTTCGCGGAGACGGCCATTTTCGTATGCAATGAGCACTTTGATCATTACGCGCGGACACAGACACGCCCCCATGCCACTTCTCCTGTTTTTTATATTTCTATGAACTCAACGGAAAGTACCCTGTAGGTTTTGATTTATTTGCGAGTATCAAAATATGTCGCACAAATGCGTTATTGCGTTGACTTATATGTAAGTTTAAATATTTTTAGATCTCCAAAGGGACCGTAAACCTATGTATTTGATATTAATTTCAACTTGATACGTCTACGCGTTTCTGAGAACAAGAGTCTTGACAGACAAACTGAATATGGGGGTCACTTTTCGGGGCCAAATTCGTTAACTTTAAAAAAAGTTTTATAAACTTTAACGTATGTAACTGTAAGTGTTAAGTTTGTACTTGGGACTTATTCATTCCAACTATGGAACCCTTCATTGTGCGTGATCTGCCACGCACTTGGCCGGTTTTTAACACGCTTTTATTAGATCGACCTGTATGTAACTAACTATGTAATGGAATCTAAAGTAACTAATTTAACCATTTTCTATGGTTCGTAGCGTAATGAAAATTGGCAGCTGTATGTAGTTCTGATGACAATACAATAATATGGTACTGTTGAACTGATCTGATGATGGAGCCGGAAGATATGAACTGGAACTTCATGAAGGAAAATCGTATCACAGCTGTTTTGGATTTCTTAGAAAAGTCTTGTAATGAACTATGACCACGATTAGGTTTTAAGGTCTGATGATGAAGCCGGAAGATAGGCACTGGCATTCCATGATGGAATATCGTATCATAGTCATGTTTCCACTTGTGAGAAAGGCCACGTAAGTGCATTTATAAAAGCGTGTTTTTCTAGTGTTTTTTGAACTATTAATTTATTTATAATTTTAATTGTTTCTTTTTTATAAAATTTATTTTAAAATATAATTTATAAATACTTAAATAAAATAAAGCAGATAATAAACTTTATTATCAGGCTTCGAAGGCCAATAGCGTGTTAGTATTAAAAAATATTTAAAATCTATGTTAATACAACAATTAGGAACACACACACAATCATGTGGTTGTAGATGTCCAACAGCGGCGTTGAACACCCACCATCATTATTTGAATTTCAGTAGGAATGTTAAATCGCTGTCTCTTATGTACTAAAATCGCTCCCTGTACGTTCACCGACCGGTGAAACAAGAGGCCCTATTGTCAAGTCTACTATCTACAGATACGGAAAAAACAACATTATTATCGACACTATAATCAATCGAAACTCAACCTTGTGCCTTTAAAGTTAAAGACTACTCAACCGCATAACTAAAATAGTCGTCAAGTATCGCGATACAAAGTTACTAAGCATACACAAGACATCTAAAAGAGACTTTATGTCTTAGAAGTTAAGAAGTAAAAGGAGTGTAAATGTAACATAGTTTTAGCCAGACACGATGGTTAAGCACTCAATGTACCCTTTATCTTAGATTAAAAATGGGGGGATCCCCCCATTCCCTAGTCAGGTAGGTAGGTGTTGATATTTATCGAAAATCGACGCTTCTTTAACACAATGGTGTCTGAAAGTATTCTTTTAGCTTTTGCACTTAAATCAAAAGACTAAAACGAAAAACAAACTATGTAGTTTGTTTTTTAAAGGAAAAGCTTTGAATTATAGTTTTTGGAAAGGCTTGTCACAATACTCGCAATCAACGAATGCAAATACATGTTATATTTACGTGGGTACAATCACGAAAATGAATTGTTAAGCAAATTGACATCCTACGTTAATTTGCTGTGTTATAGCCATTTCATACAAGAGTCAAAGAATGACAGTTGTGATTTGAACATACTAGTCAATTTACTTAACAACATGTTGCTGCCCGGCCGCGGTTTCGCCCGCGTGGACCCTAATTCTTTTACTAACATAAAAATTACTCCTTAAAGGCCTACCACACGCTCAAGCTTCACCACAGTTTTGCCTGCGCAGGCCGGTTTGTACACAGAACACCGTGCGTGTGGTTGGTAAAACGCAAAACTGTGGTGAAACTTGTGCGTGTGGTAGGCCCATTAAGCCGTGTCTCCTGCGCGTATTTTTTCGAAACATTAGACAAAATACCTTACCCTTAAACATTTGTTTTCGTACACAAGTTGTCTTCCGCGTATTAAAATATTTTTAAATTACATCTACACACATAACATAACATCACGCCTTGTTTCCCCGAAGGGTTGGGCAGAAGTATACCTGTAGTAGGTACACCCACACTTCACACACACACACACACCCCTGTTTGTACAGACACCCTTACGAGGACCTCGGTAGTTTTAGAACGAACCGAGGACCCTCCAAAAAACTGGTTTAAATACGTCGTTGGCCTTTTTGAATGAGATAGAAAGAGACAGGTGAGTAAATCTATAGTGATGAGCTTATTGGAATAATGCTATCTCAACATTTTTCTGTATGAATTACGGCTATCATACCGAGGACCTGAAATACACAGCTAAATGTGACCAGCGATGCACATACGAGGACTTTGTGTAGGCCAACCGAGGACCCCTTATGTAAGCCTTGCGACGCCCTTCCGAGGACGTATTTTTACACAATATTTCTTATATCGTGTACAAAGTGCGGACGCTGTGTTAGACTTTATATTACTAAACCGAGGACAGTTTTTCGCGTAGAACTTGTACAAAGCGAGGACATGAAAATCTACCTACCTTAACCATTTTACGTGTAAGGTAACTTATTGTAGAACGTTCCGATTTATTTCTTACACACATTTTCTAAAATAAAGTACCAAGCGAGGACGAGTCTTTACGTTTGTCGGCGCTTTCTAAAAGTAACGGCTTAGTTACCATTTTATGCTGATGTTGTACCTAGGGTCGTTTCTTAATGAAGAAACTCTTCAACAGGAGAAAGAAACTATCATCACTTTTAAATTTGGCCAGCGCGTTAGGTTTGCGGAGTATAACTGAGATAATAACCAGTTTGTGCCGATGCTGCAGCCAGGGTCGTTTCATCATGATGGAACTCCTCAAAAGCTGATAGTATCGTCTTCAAATTTGGCATACGCATTAGATTTATCTAGTAACACACAAATAATTACCAGTTTTTGCTGATACTGCAGCCAGGGTCGTTTCCTTATGATGGAACTCCTCAAAAGCTGATAGTATCGTCTTCAAATTTGGCATACGCATTAGGTTTATCTAGTAACACTCAAATAATTACCAGTTTTTGCTGATGCTGCAGCCAGGGTCGTTTCCTTATGATGGAACTCCTCAAAAGCTGATAGTATCGTCTTCAAATTTGGCATACGCATTAGGTTTATCTAGTAACACTAAAATAATTACCAGTTTTTGCTGATGCTGCAGCCAGGGTCGTTTCCTTATGACGGAACTCCTCGAAAGCTGATAGTATCGTCTTCAAATTTGGCATACGCATTAGGTTTATCTAGTAACACTCAAATATTTACCGGTTTTTGCTGATGCTGCAGCCAGGGTCGTTTCCTTATGACGGAACTCCTCAAAAGCTGATAGTATCGTCTTCAAATTTAGCATACTCATTAGTTTTATCTAGTAACACTCAAATAATTACCAGTTTTTGCTGATATTGCAGCCAGGGTTGTTTTCTCATGATGGAACTCCTCAAAAGCTGATAGTATCGTCTTCAAATTTGGCATACGCATTAGATTTATCTAGTAACACACAAATAATTACCAGTTTTTGCTGATACTGCAGCCAGGGTCGTTTCCTTATGATGGAACTCCTCAAAAGCTGATAGTATCGTCTTCAAATTTGGCATACTCATTAGGTTTATCTAGTAACACTCAAATAATTACCAGTTTTTGCTGATGCTGCAGCCAGGGTCGTTTCCTTATGATGGAACTCCTCAAAAGCTGATAGTATCGTCTTCAAATTTGGCATACGCATTAGGTTTATCTAGTAACACTAAAATAATTACCAGTTTTTGCTGATGCTGCAGCCAGGGTCGTTTCCTTATGACGGAACTCCTCGAAAGCTGATAGTATCGTCTTCAAATTTGGCATACGCATTAGGTTTATCTAGTAACACTCAAATAATTACCAGTTTTTGCTGATACTGCAGCCAGGGTTGTTTTCTCATGATGGAACTCCTCAAAAGCTGATAGTATCGTCTTCAAATTTGGCATACGCATTAGATTTATCTAGTAACACACAAATAATTACCAGTTTTTGCTGATACTGCAGCCAGGGTCGTTTCCTTATGATGGAACTCCTCAAAAGCTGATAGTATCGTCTTCAAATTTGGCATACGCATTAGGTTTATCTAGTAACACTCAAATAATTACCAGTTTTTGCTGATGCTGCAGCCAGGGTCGTTTCCTTATGATGGAACTCCTCAAAAGCTGATAGTATCGTCTTCAAATTTGGCGTACGCATTAGGTTTATCTAGTAACACACAAATAATTACCAGTTTTTGCTGATGCTGCAGCCAGGGTCGTTTCCTTATGACGGAACTCCTCGAAAGCTGATAGTATCGTCTTCAAATTTGGCATACGCATTAGGTTTATCTAGTAACACTCAAATATTTACCGGTTTTTGCTGATGCTGCAGCCAGGGTCGTTTTCTTATGACGGAACTCCTCAAAAGCTGATAGTATCGTCTTCAAATTTAGCATACTCATTAGTTTTATCTAGTAACACTCAAATAATTACCAGTTTTTGCTGATACTGCAGCTAGGGTTGTTTCCTGATGATGGAACTCCTCAAAAGCTGATAGTATCGTCTTCAAATTTGGCATACGCATTAGGTTTATCTAGTAACACTCAAATATTTACCGGTTTTTGCTGATGCTGCAGCCAGGGTCGTTTCCTTATGACGGAACTCCTCAAAAGTTAATAGCATCGTCTTGGAATTTAGCATACGCATAAGGTCGTAAAACTAAAATAATTACCAGTTTGTGCTGATTCTGGAGCCAGTGTCGTTTCTTCATGAGGGAACTCTTCAACAGTTCATAGCATTGTCTTCAAATTTGGCATATGCGTTAGGTTTATCTAGTAACACTAAAATCACTACCAGTTTTTGCTGATGCTGCAGCCAGGGTCGTTTCTTCATGAGGAAACTCCTCAAGTCGATAGCATCGTCTTTCAGTTTGGCACATGCGTTAGGTTTATCTAGTAACACTAAAATAATGACCAGTTTTTGCTGATGCTACAACCAGTGTCGTTTCTTCATGAGGAAACTCCTCAACAGTCGATAGCATCGTCTTTAAATTTGGCATACGCGTTAGGTTTATATAGTTTAACTAAAATAATAACCAGCCAAGGTCGTTCTTTCATGAGGAAACTCCTTTTTTTTGGGTGGGTAATTATCAAATAACTTCTCCCGCTCTGGGCGGAGTGGGAGGGCGTGTCAGACTCTTACTGACTAAAACCCACCCGTGTTTCTTCAGTTGCCATATTGCCAGAGGCCACGGTATCCCTTTCGGACTTCTCCGCAACCCCGGCAGGCATTGACATCTCTTGGAGGCGTGCGTGGAACACAACGCGCCGTTGTCGACCCGGGCCTGGACCTTATCGGACGGTGAGCTACCCATTGCTCACCGTCTGCAAGCCGCGCGGACTTGCGGACGGTGAGCAATGGTGGCTACGGTGGCTGGAAATCAGCCTGCGATTCCTGACGCCCAGGTCGTCTCCTGCGGCGGTTAGACGCGTGAGGGCATGACATTTGCCTCTCCCTCACGCGCTCCGCCTCCTCCTTCGCGAGCATTACTGCTTTGCAGAAGGAGGTGACGGCTTCCCATGCCCTCTCGCTCCGTACCATGGCCTGGACCAGGGCCAGACGCGAGAGATCACCGCCGCCGATCGCCTCCACGAGGACACGGCGATGCTCCGCCCAAGCCGGGCAGTGCTCCACCGTGTCCTCCGGGCGATCCACACTGGTGACACTCGGACGTTTCCTCCCGCTTTATCCGGAACAGGAACCTCCCGAAACACCCGTGTGCGGTGAGAACTTGCGTCAGGCGGAAGGTGAAGACGGCGTGGCGCCTCTCTAGCCGCTCCTTAAAGAGGGGACTTACTGCCGCAATTGTGGCGTGCCCATGAGGGAACTCCACAATTGTTGATAGTATCGACTTCAAAGGCAAACGTGTTTGGTTTATATAGTAAAACTAAAATAATTATCAGTTTGTCCTGATGCTGCAGCCAAGGTCGTTTCTTCATGAGGGAACTCCTCAACAGTTGATAGTATCGTCATCAAATTTGGCATACGCGTTAGATGTATCTAGTGAAATAAAAATAATTACCTTGTTTGAATCGTTTTATAAACTGTTAAGTAAGTTTTCTGCTCATGTTTATCAAAGATGTCGCTGCAACTTGATTATTATTTCAATGAGTATAGCGTTGGTAAAACTTAGTTAAATAATTCGTTTCAATTTAGAATAAACCTACTTCTATTTCAGTAAAGTTTATGTTGTCTTCTTTACTACGTTCACTTTCTCTATTTTTTTATACTCTTTGTTTGCTTCAAATCTTGGTGCCGACATTTCACGTAGGAAGGCATTTCTACTTTAAATTCTTCATGAAGAGCACATGCATTCAGCTCCCATGACAATACAATATTTTATGGTTCAAATCATAATGTTGTGTAATCTAAGTAGGCACATACTGCAGAAGAAGCCTCCTTATTCCTTGTGCACCTAGTCGCTACTAACGATTTGCTTAAGGATTCAGTGTACCTTCAATTTTCTCTTCCATAATTGTATTTAAATGATAGCACATAATTCGTCTTGTACACACGAGGAAAACTGTCTAAGCGAGGACTAGAATACACACTGTTCGGAAAATCTAGCAAACCGAGGTCTTAAATACACATTGTTTGGAAAAGCTACCTTACCGAGGTCTTTTGTGTTAAAGTTAACACAAAAGTCCTCGGATAATACAACCAACGTGAAATGAATGTAAAGAGGCTGTGTATAAGGCGACAGTGGCGCCACCTGGTGGATACACAATGCGTGTGTAAGATTATGAAAAATCTTGATCAAACCGAGGTTCAGACCACTTTTTCTTATTAAGTATACAGAAAGGCTCAAAATCGCTTGCAGAATACGAATCTTTGGTCAAGTCAAACCGAGGACCCTCGAAAAGGTCCTCGCTTTGAAAAGGTCCTCGGTCGTGCCTTGTGTATTCATACGCACGTCCTCGGATGGTACTTAAAACAAACACACCCCCACACACACACATTTAAAAAATGAAATGAATGAATGAATGAGTTCCGACGGGGAAGACGTACTTAAAAAGTATGTCTATTCCAATCTATCGTCAATTTATCACAACTTGTTCACAACTATTCACAAGACAATGACCTCAAATCCTGTGTTGAATGTCAGTTGAAAATGAAACAAACCCTTCCTCTTCACCCGCGTGGGGAATGTTTTCCATGCAGCTCGGAAAACAAAAACATCGTGATTCGTGTTTACATATACAAATGTATATGGCCACGCCTCTTTGTTTCGATGTGTGAACCTGTTATAGAAATCTCTGTCAATTTTCAGCAGCTTATTTCAAATTGTGAAGTACAAATTGAGCATTCCATGTAACGAAGATTATTATTTTTGTTACTCCAGCTCGGCGGTCTGTAAGCCATACTTTAAATCCAATCGTGCTGGGTCGTTGTAACAATGATTCACTTAACGTTTATTATATACATAAAAACTTATTATTGTTGAATATCCGACACTGTTTGCTGTTGGTATGGTAGTCAGAGAAGTTCTGGAGTTGCCACAACTTACTGGTGGCGCAGCATGGGTGGGAGGTAAGTCGATGACCTGGTGAAGGTTGCGGGAATCGGACCGGTTGTAGTGGTGATGCTTGAGAGAGGCGTTTGTCCAACTGTGGACATCTTTCAGTTGAATGATACTGGCAGTCAGCTGATGGAAGAAGATAGTACGATACGAAATGATAGAAGTCACTTTAGGGTGCGCGCGTGGTGCTATCAAAGCGCATCGCGCATCGAACGAAGGATGCATGACTATCAGATGTACAGTAAGCGCTCAAAAGTGCATGAGCACGCTAAGAGTCGTATTGCTGTGAACACGCGGTATAGTCCGTACATTTGTATGTGTAAACAGTCAGACGTCTGTGGTGTGAGTGCCGTACACACACCACAGAGAACGCAGTTTTGCACTAAACACTATCGTATCGTCACGGTTCGCGGGCGCCGCACTTATATTTCCATAACTTTTGTTAGCACGCATCATACTCGTACGCGTGACCTTGGCCAGTGTATCGCATTGCTAAAATTCGAAAGTAAATTATATGTGCAGATAGCAGAAGGCGTTAAGCGTTGGTCTTAGATTCAAGATGGCTAAGGTTCTAATCTCGTAAATCACAGCGCTGTTTTTGCAAATATTATTATTTTTGTTTGCAATAATAATATTTTTAAATATCCTGCCTATTTATTAATGTTGTTATTGCAATAAAGGGTTTAGAATAAAAAATGCGTGATATGTTATAATAAAAAATAAATAATATTTATTCGTTATGTTTATTTTACTTAAGTATAGTTATCAAACTGCTACAATTATTTATCATTACTTCACCTGAATAATATGTGAAATAGATGTCTAGAAACTTAGAAGCAATTTGTATTATTTTGACATATTTAAATTTTGAAATGTTTTAAATTTTAAATGGATTTTTTTGCACCATAAATATAAAGCTTTGATCATGGTCGAAGTAATTAAGCAATAAATAAGAATATTAGACTACTTAAAATGTAAAAAAATCTACTGACAAAATTGTTGATTTTAAGGTTAAAGGCAGTTGTTCATATTAATTAGTTTAAACTTTATTTGGCTTTAGTAAATATTGGTTGGTATTGAGGTTATAGCTTAAGTATTCATTTTCTTTACGAAAAAAAGATTGAAACTAAACCTCAAATTTTAATCCTAAAATAATACTATTACTAAAATAATATTAAACAATTTCGGTATATCTGCAAGAAATACGACAAACACCCTATTGAAACGTGCTTAAAAAATTCGTTACCATAAATTCATGCAATAACGAATCTGTTGTTTATTAAGTTGGTACGGTCAATATTTTAAGGTCAAAAACGGTTTTCTAGCTGGTCTTCAGTGATGCAAGCCTTCAGAGTGCACGGCGAACGGTTCATAATGACGTGTTTTTAATAATTCAGCAAAATATCTCGTTGGTATGAAACCATTTGTTTCATTCACCATTTGACGTCGCTGCTACTCGATAATAAGCCCCTTCCTCATATCTCTTAACCGTCACAGTATTTCTCTAGAACAAAGAAAAACATTGTTTTTATTACACATAATACCTAATTATTTATTATTCACTAATCGAATTAAACCTCACAATGAATTTAAAACTTTAAAGGCATCTTCTGTCTCAACAATACCTCTGTTCTATCAACAATACCCTTGATTAGGATTTATGTTTAGTAAAACATGAAATATATAAATGATAACACTCACACTTAGTCCGGTTTTATTAGATATTCACTTCACTTTTACGCAGCGCAATAATATTCTCTGATCTGATCTGATCTCTTCAATATATTTTATGCCTGCTTTTTGATAATAATAACCACAACACTGCGCTAAATGCTCGTCACCAATATTATCACGGCACGAACCAACAAAGTTCTATTAATTGAATACTTGTAACAAACTGCATCTACCCCACAGAAATCGAAATAATTTACTTAGTTTTTTGTGGTCTACCTGCTAAACTTTAATATTTATGTGAACAAGACGAATGAAACTAAAAACGAATGATGATTATCGAACTAGTCATTGGTTGCAGACAAAGTGAGTGTGTGTGTGTAATGTGCGTGTCTACAGTATTGTAACAACTTATAGAAGAAGGTCGTAAGTCAAACCGAAGCGTCAGTCTATTGCTTTGTGAGATTGCTTATGGACTTTTGGTCGGTACTGTACGCCTTCATTTATTTTAAACTTATTTATCATTGTATTGAGGTAATTTATCGTCATTCAATTGCTATCATCTAAATATATAAAAGCGAAAGGTCACTCACTCACTCACTCATCATGAAATATCGAAAACCATTTTGTCACGAAATATCGAAAACCACTTGACGTATAAACATGAAATTTGACAGGGAGGTAGTTTATAGTTAGTAGACGTCCAATAAGAACGGATTTTTGGAAATACGTCCTATAAGAGGGTGAAAAGGGGGGATTTTGCTTGTGAGATAGTAAATGCATTACGATTGATGCGTAATCAAATTATATCACAACAGACTCTGGTTTCTGCGCATATTTTTTTTGCAAACTCACTTTGATCGCTCTGTAGTGGTTATAAGAATTCTTAAGACCCAGTATACGTTGGGCGAGCCCGTCGCTCGGCCAACGTATACTGGGTCTTAAGAATTCTGGGCCTTTTTACGTGATTTGCCGTTTGATTTGCATGTATTTTGTGTTGACCAACGGGCTCGTCCAACGTTTACTAGGGACTTTAGAAACGATGAATCACAACACTATCATACAAAATCACCATAGATGTTCTGTAAAGTCAATAGCGAGTGAAGTACGTTCGAAGCTATTGACCTCGTGAAGTGGAGGATTCTGCTTAGACTCTGAGCGCTAACTAATGTTGTTTGCTTTTCCCTCGTTTTCAGTTGTTTGTGGGGAAAAGGTACGGATAAGTACTTTATTTCGTTGAGTATTTTGATAGTACAGTAAGAAAAACTAATTGTTTAAGCAACTTGACACCCCACGTCAATTTGACGTATTATAGCCTTTTCACACAACTGTCACAGAATGACAGTTGTGATTTGAATACACGAACCATTTAAGTTGGTAGGCAACTTGCTTAGTAATTAAATTATACGACCAAAAGTATTGTTAATAACTATACTCCATTTGAAATAAGATTAGAAATTTAAACAAACCTTTTTTACAGTCCGTTCAACCGATTCTGACTTCTATACCGTAGGCATAAGGATGGCATTAAAAGCAGAAAAGTAGTTACAATACCAATTGTTTACTGCAGCTGCCATTTGTCATGCTTCCAACGCAATAGAAGTCAAAATCGGTTGAACGGACTGTTAAAAAGGTTTAGTTAAATGTCTAATCTTATTTCAAATGGAGTATAGAACCCAGGTAAACACCTAAGAAGAAGACGAGAAACTACTCACAATTCCACAAACTACCCGACCTTAAATTTATATCAAGGCAAACTAACAGATCAAATATTGTAAGTACAAACTTACAAAGTACAACGGTAAATAAAGACATGTGTAATTCATACTCGGAGCCCTTACAATTAAGCTTTGTAAACGAGCTGGCCTTGCGAGCACCAAACAATGCCAGAGAACAATAAATTCTGGTCCTTTGTACCACGAAATTATATCAATGGAGGGTAAGGACCAATATTGACACTGGAATGGTAAGGTGGGTTCCATCGCGGTCACGTATAATCTAATCGCTTTGAAAACAAAATACCGTCCGTGCACACGATGACCACAGCCGTTTACCACGCCTTTTTTTTTAGGTAAACATTAATTTAGCGGCCGAGTGTTGCACGCAAGAATTCCTTACGTTTGTTCAGGTATGCGTGCCCGTGATAGTACTTAGCTTGAGAATGTGACCAAATTCAGAAACGTCAGTGATAAGAATAGAACTTTGGAACTGAATTTTGAAAGAATTTGGTAAGACAGTACAAATAACTAAAGATTCCCATTTGATCCCTGAATCAAATAAATTAAATAGAACAAAAACCTTTCTACTGGAAATCAAATAAATACCCCTTATAACGACATAAACTTCTAGAAATATACCTCTGAAACATAGTTAGGGCTGATCCAAGCCGAAAATCGTATAAAATCGGAGTACAGTAGGCCAAAAAAGTGGGACTCTTGTTTATAATTTGTTTGCACATCACAAAACAAGAAATTCTGAAATACAAACGCTGTCTGAGTTTTGTAATAATGTGATGTGTTCTTAGTTTAAATTAACGTGATCGCAAATTAACCAATCTGAGCGAAAGCACATGCGATAGGTCGGTGGAATTTTGCACTCAAGATTCCGCTCCAGTGTGGCAAGTGAAAATACCTGGAGACCAACGTGCTTCATAATATTGTTCACAATAATTTTGATGCCATTGATCTAACGAATAAGCTGTGCTATTCTGCACGTCAGGTTCGTGCACGTACTCTGTTCACCCTAAATTCTTGTCGTACGAACTCTGGCTTGCGCTGCTCTATTCATAGAATATTGGAATCCTATAATTCAAATTTCATTGATATTGATATATTTGCATGCTCGAAAAATTAATTTAAATCTAATATTATATAATTTTTTGTCTTAATTGTTATCTTATTGTTATTTATTTATTGCATAATTTAAGTAAATGAAATTGTTTCTAATCTGATTTGGTTTTGTAGCTATAGCTATAACACTTATTTATTTATATATTATATAACACTCATATATATTTCGGAGACGGGTATGTGACTTTCGTTATAATCAGCGATATTTTAACTACTGTGGGCGTAGTGTGGGTAGTGTTGGTTAATGCGCAATAGAACAACAGTTTGAAATTCAGATCACATTATAATTTACTATCAAATGAATCACACTAGCTAAATTGTACACACACTGGTTGCGACGGCGTTTATTAAAATTACCAATTAACAAAATATCACAAATTACAACTAACACAATAACTGAGCACCACGAATCGAGAACAGTTCCGCGACGTCTTGACTCCGATGCGACCAGAGGCTGAATGCCCTCCTCGCCGTGGCCTTAAAACTTCACGACTCTGTAGAAGCGCGCTTTTTTTGGTGTAGGTTGATCACGTTTGATGTCGCCAGTGGCGCGCTTGCAATTCGTTTCGTGTCTTTACTAATGACCGGATCCGACATATATATAACTTATTTATTTATTTCAAAATATTTGTTAATTTTCGTAATGCTCGTCTAGTGGCAACCACTGATCTTTAAATATGTTTTACTTACGGAAAATGCAGTGGACTGCAACATTGTTACTAAAAGTTCTGTTAACCCTAAGTATTGTATATGTTGTAGTTATTTATTATCCCTTAATAAATAAAAATAAAATTTCCGAAATTGCCATACCTGAGTTGAAAAAAGCTACGATGAGCGAGGTTGCATTCGTAAAATTCCGGCTCGTTTTTCGCCCAGATTTATTTTATCTGTAGCTTAGCGATATTTTGATTTGCTTATAAGAAATGTTGTCGAAACTCCACTACCACTTTCTTGGCCGACCGTACCCAATCAATGAAAACAATCCAAAGGAGAGATTTTATTCTGTTCATAGTTCATACATATTTCACCTGGAGTCGTATTCGCGGTAATCACGTTGGAATCGAGCCAATCGTATGAAAAATTGCAATTGGTCTCCGTGTCGCCGTGTCGGTTTCATTATTACATTGTCTTATACGTTTTTTAATGGTTTGTCGTCTTTTTTCTCACGTTGAATTTTTTTAGCTTCGTGCTTAGCTTGTGAAATGTTTTTGAACAGTTCTTTTTATGTGATATGAAAACACGATTACTGCACGGAAATGCAACTATTTTTCAACCGACTTCAAAAAGGAGGTGGTTCGCAATTCGTCCATAAATATTATTAATTATGTTCGGGTATAATTTATTTGTTTAAGAACCGATTTTGATCATTCTTTTTCGTTTGAAAGGTTGATCTCATATTAATTTCGTCAAGTTCTGATGAGTGGTTTTTGAGTTCCACGTTCCAGTTTTCACTTAGTGTATGTTGATGATTTTATAACTTCCTATCACTGTTAGTTAAATAGTGAGTAATGGTATACAAACATGTGTGAGGTAGGTACCGCTACAAAAAAAAAAAAATTTTTTTTTTCAAAAATATAAATTTTCTACTACTTTTTTTTGGAAGTCGGTTGTGTTTTTTGTAAAAAAACGTTTTTATACAACGTTCTTCTTTACCAATAACTCCCACTTTGTCCCATAACTCCAATAGCCCAGTCAATAACAACATCAAACATCGCAAACGCGCATGTAACTACGATTCTTCTATATGTTGTTAGGACCCCTTTTTTTTTTTGGGTGGGAAGTTATCATATAACTTCTCCCGCTCTGGGCGGAGCGGGAGAGCGTGTCAGTCTCTTACAGACTAAAACCCACCTGTGTTCCTTCGGTTGCCCTGTTGCCGGGGGGCCACGATGTCCCTTTCGGCCTTATTCGCAACCCCGGCAGGCATCGACACTAACGGACCCCGTCAATTCTGCTGACATCTCTTTGAGGCGCGCGTGGAACACAACGCTAGAGTAGTTTACACTCAAGTTTGCAACCCTGAAAATATTGTGCTACTCCCATGGTGCTCGAAAAACTGCGAAATTCTGGAACTTGTTTCAGTTTTTTAGAAAAATATACCTTAAGGACGCGTTTTTAGGTATCTTTGTTTGTTATTTTTGTAAAGCAAGATAAATTTGAAACAATCTGAGCCAAACTCAAGCACTCTAGCTCTATTGGTTGCGAAGATACAGCTAGTCAAAGACGGGCAATTTTTTTTGTAATTTTTTTTATGGGCTTAAATAATCTGAATTAAATGTTTTTTTTTCAAATATATTTCACGGAGAGAAGCCTATGTTTAGCAGTGGATTGCTATACAGGCTAATGATGATATACAAAAACTAACTAGGTTCGCAAAAGATTCTCTCTGGTTGCGGGAGATGAAAGGTCAACGACTGATCTGGAAACCATCTATGGTCATACAATGATTTTCGATTTTAAAACACAAGGAAATTATGGTATGTGATCCTGCATGTAAACTTCAAAGAAAGAGTGTACAGGCTGAAGCGAGCGAGCGTAATAAAAAAATCCATAAAATGTCATACATTTAATTGTAGTAATTTACAGTAAACATTTAAAATGTGAACTAGAGCCAAAAGATTTGAAGTAAATTCAAAGGAAATAATGAAGAATAAGGAAAAAAATAAACCAAATGTATTGACATTATCGCGAATACGGCAAACGAAGCAGAAGTGAAAACAAAAAAGTGGAAAATAAAAGAAAACAAGGTAAACACCGATTCGTATTTTATATCGGATTTATTGGACCGCCCCGATTCGTACCTGTGTTGTGTTGCCAAACCGAAAAAATACTACAGTTTTTAAGGGAAAAATGTCTAATTGGAATTTTTGGTGTTAAAACTGGAAAAGTTATGTTTTTATTGCGTTTTATTATCATGTTTCATATTTTTTGTTTAAAAAGCTTTTTGCTGACTGACTTTTGTTTCGTGCTTGGATATAACTGATTTTTCTAGAAGTTTTGTACATAAATTAGGCACGTCGACGTATTTTTTAGGTCATAAAGGTTTTGGTATAAATAATATTTATAAATTTGTACAGCGATATTATTATATGAGTAGAAGTTTCAAGGATTTATTGTGATTGAAAAGTGCTGTTGTGAGATAGTGTGGCTTGAAATACTTATTTATACTAAGACACCACGCTTGCTAGAGACGGGTTGGCGATTTCAGACTTATATAAACTATCCAGTCTTGAGAGCTTGTGGGAGAGGCTTGGGGAGGAGCTTGTCGCTAAGTAATAACAGCCGCATGGATCAATCCATCAGGTTAAGCTACGCTTGCCGGGGTTGGTCCGTGGATGGGTGACCATCTTTACATAGGTACCGAAACTCCTCCGTGCCTCGAAAAGCACGTTAAGCCGTTGGTCCCGGCTGTCATTCGTGAATCTTTGACAGTCGTTACGGGTCGTCAGTAGCCCGAAAGTTTGATAACCAGTCTTACTAAGGGGTATCGTATTACTCAGTTACTGGGTTGTTGAGGTCAGATAGGCAGTCGCTCCATGTAAAATATTGGTATTCAGCTGCATCTGGTTAGACTGGAAGCCGACCCCAACATAGTTGGGAAAAAGCTAGGCAGATTGATTGAAAAACTATCCAGTTCAGGTTTTCTGTTTTTTTTTCGATGTTTGTCGTTCTATCATCAGTGGAACCTTTTTTCTCTTAAGAATTGAGTTTTTTTTTTATCCTTGCACTGTTTTAGCAATTCATGTGGGTAGACATGGTACCCAACGATTTATACTTTTTTTTTTTTTTCAATACTGCTGTCTTGGTAGGTTCCATAGCATGATGTTATAAACGGATACCTACCAAGATTCTCACTTCATAATTCAAAGCAACGATATCACTTACATTAGACTCTTCCCCCTTCTTTTTAACCGACTTCCAAAGAGGAGGAGGTTATATGTTCGTCGCGTATGTTTTTTTTTTTTTTTTTTTTTTTTTATGTATGTCCACCTATTTCTCCGTCAATTGTGGACCGATTTTGAAAATTCTTTTTTTGTTTGAAAGGGTATGCTTTCGAGGTGGTCCCATATAAGTTTTATTACCTTGGCTTCGATATTTTTTGAGTTAGCTTCAATAATACGCTTTTTTCCCACTTAGTATGTGGCTGATATGATAAGTTCCTGTCACTGTTATCTATATAGCAGGTAGTGGTTTTCGAATTTGTGTGGGGTAGGTACCACAACTAAAAAGTGAAAAATAAAAACTTTTTACAAAAAAAAAAACAACCGACTTCCAAAAACACTACAAAGTGAAAAATAACTTTAATTTCGGAAGTCGGTGACAAAAAACGAAAATTCAAAACCAAAGACACCGACTTCCGAAATTAAAGTTATTTTTCACTTTGTAGTGTTTTTTGGAAGTCGGTTGTTTTTTTTTTTTTTTATTTTTTTTTTTTTGGGTGGGAAATTATCAAATAACTTCTCCCGCTCTTGGCGGAGCAAGAGGGAGTGTCAGACTCTTACTGACTAAAACCCACCCGTGTTCCTTCACTTACCTGTATGTACCCCTTTCGGACAAACCTGCAACCCCGGTAGGCGTCGGCCCTAGCGGACCTCGGACCCCTTCAGTTGTGGAACACAACATGCTGTCAACCCGAGCCTGGTCTTTATCGGACGGCGAGTTATTTAGCCATTGCTCACCGTCCGCAAGCCTGCGCCTACGGTGGCCGGGAATCGGCCTGCGATTATCGACGCCTAGGGCGTCTCCTGCGGCGGTTAGGGGCATGAGGGCGCGAAATTTGCCTCTCCCTTACGCGTTTCGCCTCCTCCTTCGCGAACATTACTGCTTCGCAGAAGGATGTGATAGCCTTCCATGCCGTCTCGCTCCGTACCATGGCGTGGACCAGGGCCGGACGCGAGAGATCACCGCCACCGATCACCTCCACAAGAACACGGTGATGCTCCGCCCAAGCCGGGCAGACCTCCACCGTATGCTCCACCGTGTCCTCTGGGCGATCCACACAATGGTGACACCCGGGCGTTTCCTCCCGCCTTATCTGGAACAGGAACCTCCCGAAACAAGACTTCACCCTGCGATTACGATACCTCAAGTTGTAGTAAGTACCTCTTAGGATATCTGAGGGGTCTCCTATATACTATAAGCACATAGGGTGACATGATATTACGAGATCTTTGATAACCTTTGTGTTTGAGATCTTGATTTGATATATAATGACTAGATTTACCCGTGCCATACCCGCCCGCGTAAAGGTCGAAGATTATGCCTCAGGAACGTTCTACCAGGATGAAAAGTATCCTATGCAACTTGTAAAATACAATAAAAAAAAGTGGTGGCACTCCGGGAGTGCCGACAGAAGTGAAAACTTGAACAAGATCGCATTGGTGGAAGAAAAATACTTGTATAGAACATTGGTCGGTAACCTTTTATAAATAAAGAGCACAATCGCGTTTACAAAAAATAATACGTCTGAAACCTTTAAAGTAAAAATTCTTGCATAGAACATTGATCCGTAATGTAAAACAAATAAAGAGCACAATCGCGTTTACAAAACTTTTAAAGTAAAAATACTTGCATAGAACATTGATCCGTAACGTTATATAAATAAAGAGTACAATCGCGTTTACAAAAATGAGGTGTCGTCATGGTGTCCCGAAATCAATGGTTTAGTCTCAAAAATGCCCAACGCGCCTAAAGAAGTTTTCACTTCAAAAATTACAAAACGTTTTCCTAACCGTTGGTAACACTGTACTTACACAGAGAAGGTACGCACAGAAAAAAAATACAGAAATGAATAAAAGATGAGTTGAAGAGACGTGGGGCGTCTGATAGCACCCACCGTCGGGATTTGATACTATTCACCTAAAATGGATTGTTTCTTCTAGTTATTTCTGAGATTTTTATGAAAGAGATTTTATTAGGAATAGTTATTTTTTAGAAGGAGCTCGTGGCTAAATAACAACAGCCGCACGGGTCGATTCATCCGGTTAAGCTACGCTTGCCGGGGTCGGTCTGTGGATGGGTGACCATCTTTACATAGGTACCGAGACTCCTCCGTGCCTCGGAAAACACGTTAAGCCGTTGGTCCCGGCTGTCATTTGTGGATCTTTGACAGTCGTTACGGGTCGTCAGAAGCCCGAGTCTGACAACCAGTCTTACCAAGGGGTATCATATTACCCAATTACCCAGTTACTGGGTTGTGGAGGTCAGATAGGCAGTCGCTCCATGTAAAATACTGGTATTCAGCTGCATCCGGTTAGACTGGAAGCCGACCCCAATATAGTTGGGAAAAGGCTAGGCAGATTGATTGATTGAGTTATTTTTTAATGACGTGTGAAGTCAATTGGATACTTAGAATCCTGCAGACAGGCGTGACGCAACCGTTGTGACGCGATTCCGGCAGAACAATTTCCATGAAGCTTTTATAGAAATTTTCACTAGAGTCGCATCGCGCTGTCGCATTTCGCCTGTCTGCGGGAGCCTTAACTCATTAGCTAAAATAACAAAATTACTAGTGCCTAATACCAATTAATCTGATAATTTATTGATTTTGGCGTAGGTACTCAAAGTCTAAAGTCGGTATTGTATAAGACTTGCTTTTTCCCGCTGCGTCGTCCACGTGGAGGTCGGAAATTATCCTACGGAAACGTACGTAATAATCATCGTCATATTTCAGCCAATTTAGACAAAATATTTAATTATTTTTACAATTAAAACTTCCTCATGAATCACTCTGTCCATTGATGAAAACCGTATGAAAATTGGTTCGGTAGTTTTTGAGTTTATCGCGTTCAGACATACAGACAGACGCGGCCGTCGGACTTAGTTTTATAATATGTAGATATGTAGAAGTATAGGGTGAGTGGTAATTAGTGACGAATACTTAAACACGTGACTTTACTCATCATTATGAACAACTTTTATTATGAGACCAAACCTGAAATTGCGAAAAAAAAAACAGCTTTTCCCTACATTTTGACGAATTATGCGGAACAATTGATAAAATCTCTTTGCGAGCGTTGGGCATTTTTGAGATGATAAAAAACAACTGAACTCGCGACACCGTTACCGACACCACATTTTTGTAAACGCGATTATGCTCTTTATTTATACTACGTTACGGATCAATATTCTATCCAAGTATTTTTACTTTAAAGGAAGTATTATTTTTTTTGTAAACGCGTTTGTGCTCTTTATTTAGATAAGATTACGGACCAATGTTCTATACCTACAAGTATTTTTCTTCCACCAAGGCGATCTTGTTCAAGTTTTCCCTTCTGTCGGCACTCCTGGAGTGCCACCACTTTTTTTTTCGCGATTTCAGGTTTGCTCCTATAGTAAAAGTTGTATAATGATGAGTAAAGTTACGGATGAATAAATAAGTAAAAATCACTAATTACCAGTCACCCTCATCATCTACCTAGCCTTTTTCCCAACTATGTCGGGGTCGGCTTCCAGTCTAACCGGATACAGCTGAATATCAGTATTTTACATGGAGCGACTGCCTATATGACCTCCACAACCTAGTTACTAGGTAACACATTATTAAGTAACGACCTGAGGCAATCTTCAGTTAATTATTGTATGCCAGGGAAATCCTACGAAGAGATAATTTCATCAATAACAGGGTGTAAATATGATCCGAATTTTGTAATATCTATATTTAAAAGAGTGGCCTTGGAGTTTCTTGCCCGTTCTTCTCCATAGAGATCTACGTTTTGGAATGGGCAACTAGCTTCAACTTTCTGACTAACTGACCGATTCTTTGACAATTCAAAAGTGCCTGTAAATGGTTTAATTGAAATAAATGCTTTGAGTTTTGAGTTTTTTGAGTTTTGACACGATACCCCTTGGTAAGACTGGTTGTCAGACTTTTTGGGCTTCTAACTACCCGTAACGACTGTCAAAGATCTACAAATGACAGCCGGGACCAACGGCTTAACGTGCTTTCCGAGGCATGGAGGGGTCTTGTAATGTAAAGATGGTCACCCATCCACAGACCAACCGTGGCAAGCGTAGCACCAGCCACCCTATGTATAGGATAACTGGCGAAATTGCGATTTAGGTACTGTTTTGCTTACCCCTTTGAGAAATACAGGCGTGTCGATCGCTAGGCGTCAGTCAACATACACACCAAATGGTTGCTCAGTGAATCTCAATAAAATTCTCAAAGTAGACGCAAGCGAAAAGTATTAATACCTCTAAAACCACTTAACATTTAAAAAAAAAACAACCACTCTTTTTTTATTCTAGGCCCTTAAATCTACTCAAAATAACAAGGGCTATTCAAAAACAGCCGAATCGCAAAATCCTTTTAGTGATATTGAAATTTTCAGACGCTTGAAAACTTTTTCATCGTTTCAGAACGGGTATGATGCTCTCAACTCCCGTCGAAAGCTTTAAAACTTTAGATTATAGTAATAACTTAGTGGGTAGATCGAAATTTCGGAACGAACTTACAAGTTTTTGAAGACATAATACGGGTTTTGAATTTAGAATTCAAGAAGAATTTTAATTTAACTAGTTTTGGGTTCGAATTTTGAATAGGAATGTCAGTTTTTGAGTTGATTTTTGTTATGTGCTAGTTCTAATGCGGGTATTACACTACACTGAATCAGGGTCCCTAAGCCCTTAATAAGAGAGGTATAATAAGAGTAATGCAGTACTACTAGTGGTTAGTAGTTAGTGCTCCCTTAATTCAGGGCTCTGATTTAGTGTAGTGTAATACCCGTTTATGGACTCAATGTTTTTTTTTCTGTAGCTGCCAAAAATATTACCTACTAGAATATTTTGCGAAATCTGAGAAGTTTTTAAAGATACTATAGAAATAGGTAGATAGAAAACTAAAGTGCTCGACTCTTAGGCTAAGCGTATGCTGAGACGCAGGTGACGCAGGTCCACGCAGCACAGGGCAAAGCAAATTTTGCAATGCATGAACGTACTGACAGCTGCGTACGCTGCGGCGCAGGCACGTGCAACACAGACATGTGTCTGTCCTGCTCTGCGTCTCGTAGTAGAACCGACATAGATTTATGCGCGACGCGTGTAGGTCGTCACTTGTTTTTTTACCACTGATGTTTCAATGACAGATTGTTTGTACTAACTAGGACGCGAACGTGTGTGTAGCTGCGTCGCAGCGGCCTATGTCTGCCTCGTCTGCCCTACCCTGCAAAATCTGTACTGTGCTGTGCTGCGTCACCTGCGTTTCAGATGCTGAGACGCAGGTGACGCAGGTCCACCCAGCGCAGGGCAGAGTAGATTTTGTAATTCATGAACGTACTGATAGCTGCGTACGCTGCGGCGCAGGCACGTGTGACACAGACATGTGTCTGTCCTGCTCTGCGTCTCGTTGTAGAGCCAGCACAAATTTCTGCGCGATACGTGCAGGTCGTCACTTGTTTTTTTACCACTGATGTTTCAATGACAGATTGTTTGTACTAGCTAGGACGCGAACGTGTCTGTGTAGCTGCGTCGCAGCATACGCTCGCGGTCTATGTCTGCCTCGCCTGCCCTACCCAGCAAAATCTGTACTGTGCTGTGCTGCGTCACCTGCGTCTCAGCATACGCTTAGCCTTAAGAAGCAATTCTATGTGGCTTGTTGTGAGTGCCGCGATCTCTTTCAACCTGCTATCTTAGACCTCATATTTTAAAAATACATAAGGTACTTCGCAAAGCTTCCAGCAGTAAGGATATGCAATATTCTTACACTACACCTGGTCTTTCTATCCATTCCTACGTTTAATGCACTAGCATCTGACATACCTAATATTCGTAATAGCTTCAAACCTCACTCCCTGCAAAATGTTGCACAGACGAGCTATTTTCTATGCAAATGGAAGATTTTTAAAATAAGATGGCTGAAAATTAAGAAAAATCCTGGACAAGGCAAGAAAATCAATCAATCTTTAATGAAAAAACCGGCCAAGTGCGTATCGGATCACGCACAGTGAAGGATTCCGTAGCTGGAATTAATTTATCCCAAGAACAAATTTAAGATTGTAGTAGAAAAATCTGTTCTCCCATACATTCCAACTACAAATGTTAATTTGTACGCACAATATTGAGAGATTTAAAATGATATTGTAAGACTATAGTCTAGTCTTCTAGGTTTTCCTGTACTTAATTTATAATAATTATAGAACTATTTTCTGTATTGTTTTCAACATTAGGATCAGTAGTTTCGGACAAGGTCTGAAGTCGGAATGGTCAAGTTCCATCTATTTTTAATAAATAACTTTATAACTATCACACTAATATTATAAAGGCGAAAGTTTGTGAGTGCGTGTGTATGTTTGTCTCTTCTTCACGCTCAAACGACTGGACCAATTTGGATGAAATTTGGCACACAGATAGTTTATAACCTGGATTAACACATAGGATTAACACTTTTTATCCCGATATTCCCACAGGATCGAGACTTAAGCGGGTGAAACCGCGGGGCGCAGCTAGTTTTGAATAAATAAAAAATTGAGACCCTCACACTTACACTCACACAATAACTTCTCCCGCTCTGGGCGGAGCGGGAGGGCGTGTTAGACTCTTACTGACTAAAACCCACCCGTGTTCCTTCAGTTGCCATGTTTCCGGGGGCCACGATTTCCCTTTCGGTTTTATTCGCAACCCCGGCAGGCATCGGCCCTAGCGGACCCCATCAATTCTGCTGACATCTCTTTGAGGTGCGCGTGGAACACAACGCGCCGTCGACCCGGGCCTGGTCCTTATCGGACAGCGAGCTACCCAATGCTCACCGTCCGCAAGCCCGCGCCTACGGGCGGCGGGCCTGAAATCGGCTCGCGTTTCCCGACGTCCAAAGCGTCTGCTTCTGCGGCGGTTAGAGGCGTGAGGGCGCGAATTTTGCCTTTCATTTGATATATCACACGGTATACAGTTATCAATACGGTTTTTGTAATTTTCTTATTTGCGTCCCAAAAGTGGCCCCCTCATTCAAAATTAATTTATTCACGTTACACGTCCGTGTTTGGGTCATAGAAATTCATATAATATGAGTACCAAATTTCAACTTAATTGGTACATTAGATTCCAAGCAAATTGGCTGTGGCAGACAGACAGACACACGACTGATCCACAAAAGGTATTTACAAGACGGAGATTAGTGGAAACGCCGGGAGGGGACACCCGAGAAGGACATAGGGTACAGTGACCTTTTTGGTGATGTTCTTCAGAAAGGTCAGGTGCGTAAGTCAAAGTCAAGTAATAATTTAAATTAGGCACATAAAAGGCGCTTTTGAACGACAACATTTACAAAAAAATAGAATAGACTCTAATCGCCCCTTCCAAAAGGTAGTTTTCGTATGGAACATAATGGGCAAGAAACTCAACTCTCCGTAGTACTCGCAACTGGCGTGAGTGTATGATCAGGATGTATAAACGTAAACGAAGCCAAACGAGTATAAAAGGGTCGTAGCAGTATTAAAGGAAAGAAAAGAAAGAAAATACGTTATGCCAAAAGTTCTGTGTACATACATACATAAATACATAAACTAACTAAGAACGCCACCTGCTACGAACCTTACATACTCCTTTTGCCTCGTTTACGTTCATACATCTGTTCATACACGCACGCCGGTTGCGAGTACTACGTATCTGGCCTTTCTGAAGAACATCACCAATAAGGTCAGTATATGTCCTTCTAGGGCGTCCCCGCCCGGCCTTTCCCTTTACATCAGCCTTGTAAATACATTTTGTCAGTCACCTTTCATTCATCCTCTCAACATGCCCAAACCATCTTAGCATACCCTTTTCAATCATTCGCAAGGAACGCATTTCCACAGCATTTATTCTACTTTCATGTTGTTTTTGCCACCCAACATTCACTTCCATACATAAGCGTGGTCAGCAGCACACCGTTGTGAACAGCCAGTCGAATACAAGTAATCCTAAGTAAGCCAAGCATCTGTAATACCCAGTATAAGTGTACCTACGACCTGAGTGAAAAAACGTCCACCGAAGCATTCAGCGTTGCTTGCAAGCGGTGAAAGAGCGTTCGCCCAGTGGCCTTAGTGCACGCTTAGTTTATGTTGAATTTCTATAACAATATCTTCGAACGAAATGGCGCGTACGCCTCCGTCACCGCTGCAAACAACTGATTTGAACTGGCACGCAACGCCACGCTCGACGCCCCGCTCACCGCAAACAAGCACGCTCCCTCTCCGCGCCGCTCGGCCGCCACTCAGGACACTCGCGAGTGTTTGCATGGGTTTAACACGAACGTCACACGAACCGCCCCGCTGGACGCTCGAGTCGAGCGTGCACTCAGTTCGTACACTCTAGGCCCCGTTCATGGCCTCGAGCGTTGTGACTTGCGTCAAGAGACACGCGCGCGCTTTTCGTCGCTCCGCAAGTCGCGTAGCGTCGTTGTGACTCGAAAAGTAAACCACTTCTTTCATTTGTTTTTTCCGCAGTCGCTGTCGTGAGACGCGTGTCGCTTGAGCGTGTAGCTCGTGGCCACAGGGTTAAAGTTGCAAACTTCTTTAACAGGTTCACTTAATTAAATTATGTACGGAAATCCTCAATATACGATAGTTAAGCAAAAACTATTTAATTCGTATACTTTATTAAATTATACCTTTTTAACTGCAAACCCGCCGCGAATGTTAACTATCTTAATAATTGAATAATCACGAGCTTAACTTCGTCTGAATCCGCAATTCCTTTGTTTGTGGTCCAAGTTACAGAAGGAAAGCTTCTCATATTGATAAACAGAAAAATTCACAGAACTCATGGTCTCATGTCATGACCTTTCGGCGCATTGAAAATGACTTTATTTCATTAAGGCACATAAAAATCAGAGGAGTTAAACAAAGGTGTCTCCGAAAGGGGTAAACATACTAAACATCTTCTAATATTATAATCCTATCGAAACCAAAATGGTATCATTTTGAAGCCCTTTAAATTCTCCAGGATATGTTTTTTTTTCGATACTTTTTTTCTTTTTTGATAATGTTAAGTATAAATTTGAAAAAAGTTTCAAAAGAAACGGTCAAAAATTGGGGTTATAAAAAAATGTTTTTGCCCTTTCCGTAACACATCTTTTGATACCATTTTCATTTCTCTATCGTAGGTTAGCCCCCGGTCACAGTTTTTTTGAAAACGGGTGACTGAAGCGATCGAAAAAGCATTTTCAATGCTAAAAGGCTATGTGCTTTTATTCTATTTTATCCTCATATTGCGTCCTCTCTCTAGTTCTTAAAGCATCCATCCAATTAGTTCCATTATCTCCTTCTTGGTCTGCAGGAACCTCATCGTACGCACTCAGGTTTTTCACGTTGCGATAGACGTCCTGCCCAGTCCCATTTATTTAGTACAGCCTTTCGAGCCACATCTGCTATCCTGTGTTTTTGAGTGCAGTATAGTCCAGATTCCTGGATTTACCCTAGAGTAGGACAGAGAAGGCAAGCAAAAACATGTTATTCTTATCATACTATCCTACTTTACTTTGTATATATCTGGTTTTTCAAGGTTGGATAAAGGTTAGAAACACTTTACGGAAGAAAGAATTAGCTTCAAATGCTTAAACTCTGTTGAGTCACAGATAAATACAAATGAACTTCGCTGACCCGGCAAACGTTGTTTTGCCATATAAATGTTTGAGGTGGACCACCCTTATCACTTAAGGGTATGAAAAATAGATTACGACCGATTTTCAGACCTACCAAATATACATATAAAATTTCATAAAAATCGATCAAGCCGTTTCGGAGGAGTATGGCAACTAACATTGTGACACGAGAATTTTATATTAATAGACGAGAATTTTATATATATAGATGAAGCTACAAGTACGCGGCGGGCTCAACTTGTTGGGCCAAATCAGTGAGTGTCCCTATCGTAGTAAAGAGAGGCAGCTTCTAGGTGAACTGTTGGTAATTAGCGCTGTGCGACCTGTGTTGCACTTTATTGTGTCGTAGAAAGAGTCGCTTTTTATTTAAATGATTTTGCGGAGTTAACCATCTGTGTTAATCTGTAATTGAGTGTGATATTTTGTTGTTAATATTAACGTCTTCGGACGAAGGCATATTTGTTGTTGTAGGGACTACAGGTAGCAGTAGTGCTAGCGGTGCAGAATGCAATGTCCCCCGCGCATTAGATTTAGCGGCCAGTCGTTTTCCAAGAACCCCGGCAATAACTTGTGTACCGTGTAATTAATATAAGAAACATCATTGTGCTTAAGATTCATGATCATATGAATAGATTATATATTGTACACCTGAATTTAATTTAATTACCCTCCAACCACGATACTCATAAGGTCAACCCAACAGTCATTACCGCTTATATTTTGTACCAAACGCTGCCATCTTGTTAAAAACAATCTGCCACAAGTTAGATTTATGCAGCTTTTAAAACGTGCGCTGAAACTAAGAAACTCAGACTTGGCATGTAACTTGTTGTTCTCTAAGAACTTAAATGTTTATTCTTAGTCTGGCTTGATGGAAACAATAATCTTTTAGTCTATGATGGAATGTAACGATGAAGGAAAACATCGTGAGGAAACCGGCATGTTCTAGAACAAAAATATTGAAAACAAATGACATTCACCAGTACGCACTGGGCTCGCGTGGTGAATTACGCTTTTTGATGAGCATAAAAAAATATAGCTTTACTTGTATTTTAATATCATGTTTCTTAAAACATTTTTTATTAAGTGAAAACTTCTTAAGGCGCGTTGGTCATTTTTGAGATGGGAAAAAACAACTGAACGCGCGACACCGTTAGCGACACCTCATTTTTGTAATCGCGATTGTGCTCTTTATTTATATTACGTTACGGATCAATGTTCTATGCAAGCATTTTTACTTTAAATGTTTTGTTTTTTATTTTTATTGTTCAAGTTTTCATTTTTGTCGGCACTCCCGGAGTGCCACTGTTTTTATTTTCAATGAAATATGATTAATATGCAGTTTTATATAAAAGTAAGTTTTTTTTTTCTAAAGATTTTGTGAGACGGAATTGTGAGTTACAAAATATAATTTTATTATGATGTTCAAACTTTCTATACATGCTCAAATACTCTAGCAATTTGCTTGGTTTCACCGTCTTTAGAAACATCAAACTGCTAGCTTCTGCCCGCGACTCCGTCCGCTTGGAAGCCAACTATACCAAAAAATAGGTACAGTACCGACCAAAAGTCCATGAGCAATCTCACAAAGCAATAGACTGACGCTTCGGTTTGACTTACGACCTTCTTCTATAAGTTGTTACAATACTGTAGACACGCACATTACACACACACACTCACTTTGTCTGCAACCAATGACTAGTTCAATAATCATCATTCGTTTTTAGTTTCATTCGTCTTGTTCACATAAATATTAAAGTTTAGCAGGTAGACCACAAAAAACTAAGTAAATTATTTCGTTAATAGAACTTTTTTGGTTCGTGGATAATATTGGTGACGAGTATTTAGCGCAGTGTTGTGGTTATTATTATCAAAAAGCAAGCATAAAATATATTGAAGAGATCAGATCAGATCAGAGAATATTATTGCGCTGCGTAAAAGTGAAGTGAATATCCAATGAAACCGGACTAAGTGTGAGTGTTATCATTTATATATTTCATATTTTACTAAACATAAATCTTAATCAAGGGTATTGTTGATAGAACAGAGGTATTGTTGAGACAGAAGATGCCTTTAAAGTTTTAAATTCATTGTGAGGTTTAATTCGATTAGTGAATAATAAATAATAAGGTATTATGTGTAATAAAAACAATGTTTTTCTTTGTTCTAGAGAAATACTGTGAGGGTTAAGAGATATGAGGAAGGGGCTTATTATCGAGTAGCAGCGACGTTAAATGGTGAATGAAACAAATGGTTTCATACCAACGAGACATTTTGCTGAATTATTAAAAACACGTCATGAACCGTTCGCCGTGCACTCTGAAGGCTTGCATCACTGAAGACCAGCTAGAAAACCGTTTTTGACCTTAAAATATTGACCGTACCAACTTAATAAACAACAGATTCGTTATTGCATGAATTTATAGTAACGAATTTTTTAAGCACGTTTCAATAGGGTGTTTGTCGTATTTCTTGCAGATATACCGAAATTGTTTAATATTATTTTAGTAATAGTATTATTTTAGGATAAAAATTTGAGGTTTAGTTTCAATCTTCTTTTCGTAAAGAAAATGAATACTTAAGCTTTAACCTCAATAACAACCAATATTTACTAAAGTCAAATAAAATGTAAAATAATTAATACAAATAAAATATAAACAAACTGCCCATATTTAACCTTAAAATTACCTATTCTGTAAGTAGTTTTTTACATTTTAAGAAGTCTAATATTCTTATTTATTACTTAATTACTTCGACCATGATCAAAGCTTAATATTTATGGTGAAAAAATCCATTAAAAATTTAAAATATTTCATAATTTAAATATGTCTAAATAATACAAACTGCTTCTAAGTTTCTTGACATCTATTTCACATCTTATTCAGCTGAAGTAATGATAAATAATTGTAGCAGTTTATTAACTTATGTAAAATAAATATAACGAATAAACATTTTTTTTTTAATTTTGTTATCATATATCACGCATTTTTTATTCTAAAACCTTTATTGCAATAACAACATAAAAAAGCAGCAATATTTAAAAAATATTATTATCGAAAACAAAAATAATAATATTTGCAAAAAACCGCACTGTGTTTCACAAGATTAGAACCTGAGGCAGTTTGAATTCCATACCAACGCTTAACGCTTTCTGCTATCTGCACTTGTTAAGTTACTATCGAATTTTAGCAATGCCATTAACTGGTCAAGTTCACGCGCATAGTGCGTGTGTGCTAGCATGTTTAAAGCGACGGAAATATATTGTTGTTTCGTGTAACTGCGTTATCTGTGGTGTGTGTATCGTGTTGCTTACACATACAAATGTACGAGCTATACCGCGTGTTCACAGCAATACGACTCTTAGCGTGCTCATGCACTTTTGAGCGCTTACTGTACCTATATCCTATGGCACTCGACAATAGTATAGTTTTCTATCAGCGAAAAATTTTTTTTTTAATCGGATGAGCAGTTTCAGAGATTACCTCCTTCATCCATCTTACATACTTACAACTTTACCTCGTTATAATATTAGCGTAGTAGTGTAAGCTCGAAGGTTCCCAGGGAGCCATGGAGCGCAGTATTCTGGGGGTTTGAATTTCAGACCGTAAGAAGAACACAGCACTGCGCGCCAAAACCAAGATCACGGACCTTACCCAGAAAGCCGCAAAGCTTAAATGAGAGTGGGCTGGATGTGTCAGCCGCATGTCAGATGACAAATGGGCTACGATAATCACCGATTGGGTCCCACAAAACGCACGACGATATCGCGGCAGGTCGAGACGAAGATGGCGGGAAGCTTGACTACTGAAAGGATTGTCCGACACTAGTGAAAGACAGAATAAAGACAGAATTGTGTGGAAAAGGGACAGAGAGGCCTTTGTCCAGCAGTGGGACAATACAGGCAAGTTGGGTTATAAAAATAAAAACATTTTACAAAAAAAATCAACCGACTTCCAAAAAAACACTACAAAGTGAAAAATAACTTTAATTTCGGAAGTCGGTGTCTTTGGTTTTGAATTTTCATTTAAAGCCACTATGTAGTGTTTTTTTTTGGAAGTCAATTGATTTTTTTTTGTAAAAAGTTTATTATTTTTAATTTTTTAGTTGTGGAACCTACCCCACACAAATTCGAATACCACTACCTGCTACCAGTGACAGGAACTTATCATATCCACATCCTAAGTGGGTACAAATACGTATTATTGAAGATAACTCAAAAAATATCCAAGCTGAATAAATCAAATTTATATGGGACCACCTCGAGAGTAATACCTTTTCAAACAAAAAAATAATTTTCTAAATCGGTCCACAATTGACGGAGAAATCGGTGTGAACATAAAAAAAAAACTAACAAACAAACTTACGCTACGAACATAATTATAACCTCTTCCTTTTTAGAAGTGGGTTAAAAAATAAAAGTTTAATTCGGAACAACAACACAAGACTGTACAAGTACAAGTAAAACGATGATAGCTGCAAAAGTATTAACTGTAGCGCAGCTAACAGCGCCCTTCTCCAGAAACAGAATGGAATTATGTTCCATGCAAAAAGTGCTTAATAGGTAATTAAGTTAATTGAGATTTAGTTAATTGATAATAAAAACAATAAAATTTGATAAAAATAAACAGTACACGACATTTGAATTGGGATGTATTTTGACGTTGAGTTAATGTGGTGAGTGTAGGGTGAATGGGTGTGTGTGGGTGAATGTTAATGAGGTGTGCGAGGGGTGTTTGTGGCATGTGTGTTGTGGTTTTGTTGGGGTTAAATTAGATTAGTGAAGATGTTATAGTGCCATATCTTTAAGACTGTGGCGGCATCTACAACGCCACATTCGAACTATGTACACACTGACGTCACGCAAAATCCTGCATCGTGCAAACAAAGTTTACCGCGCGACGAGTATACACCCCGACATCAATCGTCGGGCAGTAGCCCACTAGACACAACACCTGTCTGGTCGGAGGATCCTCCCTTTTCTATGGAGGATGAGTGGACTTTAAATCCTGCTCCTTATACCTCTGTAAGACCTTAGCTATATGAAATTATTAAATTAAGTACACGAGAAGCTACAACAAAACTTTCTTATCTTTTCTTTTACGTAGCCAAAAGAAAACGCTACCTTCCTTAAACTTGCCTTATTTATACTGAAACTGAAACTTTGTTAGTCTCTGGCTGAAAGGAAGTAATAATCGTTATTTTCTTGTTATAGAGAAAGTTTAAAAAACTTGTGAGTGAAACAATTAGTAAGTTCGAACTTTAAGTTTTTAAGAAAGTAGTTTTGGTCTTAGTATGATGTAATTTTGTTAAAAGTATAGTTTGTGAAGGAGGAAATTGATGTAAGAACCCGCATTGTCGATAGAGTTGCATTTGCTTTACTCAAACTGTAAAAAAAAAACATGTTTTGAAGCTATAAATGAAGTATTAGCATCTACGGTACCCGAGCGTTAGTATTAACCCCTTATTTATAAACGTTGCTTAAAGTTAACAGAGGTAACTCTTCGTATCAACGCGAGACACAATGGCTTTTTCACTCCTCTTGCTCAAAAAGGCCGTCATTGTAGCGTACCTGAGCGGGGAAAAAATAGCATATCTTGCTCTAGGGGAAAAAGTGTTTTTTTTCTGTAACCAACGAGTCTACAAAAACGAAAAAGTCTTTATTCTTATGTAAAACTAGCTTTTTACTACCGCGTACCGGGATAAAAAGTTTCCTTAAAAATTCAGATTGACCAAGTTGTATATTTTTAGAAGCTTTATATTAACTTGCCTTGTTAGTGTGTTAGTTAGTTAGCAAATCTTGCAAACTGAATTAAAACCACTTCCTCTTATCCTACGGAGTTGAAATTTTACATGTCGGTTCAAAAAAACATTAAAGTTCTATGTTTATGAAAGTTTAAAAAAAAAAACTATCTCGATAGAATGGGTTATTTTAGCCCCCCGTATAACAATGTACTATTTAATTGTTTCTGTAATAACGGCATTCAACCGGTTAAACATTAAAAACTGTATGGTTAAGCAATCGGTTCTCATTACTTAACTTTAAGCAAAGTTTATAAATAAATCTCTTTGCCGGGGTTGGTCTGTGGATGGGTGACCATCTTTACATACCGACACTCCTCCGTACCTCAGAAAGCACGCTAAGCCGTTGGTCCCGGCTGTCATTTGTGGATCTTTGACAGTCGTTACGGGTCGTCAGAAGCCCGAAAGTCTGACAACCAGTCTTACCAAGGGGTATCGTATTACCCAGTTACTGGGTTGTGGAGGTCAGATAGGCAGTCGCTCCATGTAAAATACTGGTATTCAGCTGCATTCGGTTAGACTGGAAGCCGACCCCAACATAGTTGGGAAAAGGCTAGGCAGGCAGATTATATGTAAATCTCTTTGAGTTTTAGAATATGACAGTTATGACTTACAAAGAAGTCGCTCTTAAAAGCCAAACTTTTTATAATATTACTAGCTGTACTCCGCGGTTTCACCCGTATAATTCTCGATCCCGTGAGAATATCGAGATAAGAAGTATTCTTTGTCCTAATCTAGGTCATGGCCTACCCATGTGCCAAATTACATCCAAATCCGTTCAGCCGTTTTAGCATGCAAGCGTATCAGAATATCAGAATCATTTATTTTGCAATGAATGTGGGTACAAAATCAGATGTTAACATTGTAAAGGCTTGTGCAGACCAGCGCGACTTGTCGCGCGACACAAAGATACCGCTGGTCGCGCGACGAGCGGTGCCTTTGTGTCGCGTCGCGTGTCGCGCTGGTCTGCACGAGCCTTAAAAGCAGTTCCAAAACACTCTACCTTACGGATTGCGAAAGTTAAAAAATATTTATATCTACACAATTATACAACCAAATAAACAAACATAAAAACAACCGACTTCCAAAAAACACTACAAAGTGAAAAATAACTTTAATTTCGGAAGTCAGTCTTTCTTTGGTTTTGAATTTTCGTTCTTTGTCACCGACTTCCGAAATTAAAGTAATTTTCACTTTGTAGTGTTTTTTTTTGAAGTCGGTTGTTTTTTTTTTTGTAAAAAGTTTTTATTGTTCACTTTTTAGTTGTGGTACCTACCTCACACAAATTCAAATACCACTACCTGCTATGTAAATAACAGTGACAGGAAGTTATCATATCATCCACATACTCAGTGGGAAAAAATACGTATAATTGAAGCCAACTCAAAAACTACCCAAGCAAAGTTAATAAAATTTATATGGAACCACCTCTGAAGGATGATCTACCAAACAAAAAAAGAATCATCAAAATCTATTTATAATTGGCGGAGTAATCGCGTAACAAACATAGAAAAAAAAAAAAACATACAGACGAATTGAGAACCTCTTCCTTTTGGAAGTCGGTTAAAAAGTACCCTTTCTCCTAATCCAGGTCATGGCCTACCCATGTGCCAAATTACATCCAAATCCGTTCTGCCGTTTTAGCATTCAAGCCTATCAGAAAATCAGAATCATTTATTTTGCAATTAATGTGGGTACAAAATCAGATGTTAACATTGTAAAAGCAGTTCCAACACACTCTGCCGTACGGATTGCAAAAGTTAAAAAATATTTATATCTACACAATTATACAACCAAATAAGCAAAAATAAAAAAAGAACAGTTATGTGGATCGGCAGCCTTCCTACATAAACTAAAAAAACAACAATCTTAATTCAATATTTTACAAATGATTATAACATTGATTATTTTACTTACATTAACAAAAACATATAAAAAAAAGAAAAAAAAATTACAACAACAACGTAACAAACACACTTTCGCCTCTCGTGAATTGCATTAGTTGGGATAGTTAGGGTTAGGATTTCGTTATCCAGATTGCCAGATTCTGCTTACCAAATAACAACACACTTATGACATGTAATACAAATCATCCTTAAAGTTTTGAAAACATTGTTATTATGGGTGAGTGGGGGCAAGACGAAAAACGGGGTAACACAAAAAGTCGTCCATAGTGCCAGATTCAGTGCAGTTTTTGCAGTGATGGCAACATTGTTGAGACCGCTATTTTGTTACGTCGCACACCTCAGTCACACACACACACCTCAGCGAGTGGTTTGTGTAAAAAATGCAAATGTCTGCACATCGACTTTTACGCAAGTTAATCGAGTTTTTTAATCTTACCCCGTGTCCTGTAACTTTAATTACGTGGTAGGTACGAGTGTTTTATTGGAATATCTACTTATTATTTGTAATTTTTAGCTGTGTTATTTTACATCTAAATATGGCAATTTTTCGTATTTTAGGATTTGTTACAATTTTCCGTCTTTACCCATCAATATTTGACGGGGTAAGATGAAAATTTAAAAGACTAAGATGAAAGAAAGATGCAAAATTGAGTTTTGTAATATCTTGATAGTAGGATAAAGTAAAGGGTAAAAGATTTATTTGATTGATACTGATGTTTTATTGTCAGTATAACTTTATGCGATTAAAGTGGAAAGTTTGAGAACCTCTACTTTCAATGTTCCCCCGGTGGGGTAAGATTGATATATATATATTTTTTAAATCGTTTTATCTTTTTTAACTAAAGGTATTCAGACACTACAGACAGTTGAGAGTTTTAAGGGTACTTCAAACTTTAGACTAGTGAACACCAACAACGTCTGATAATCATTTGAACGCTTTTAGAAACTATTTCGATCTTTCCCCATCACCCTTTCATCTTCCCCCTTTTTCATTTTCGTGATAAAAACATTTTATTCAATTTTTTTTTTCTGCTTTGGTACAGATTTAGCAGGATGTTATCAATGTTATAGAAAAATACACTCTTTGCTCTTTACTCACTACAAAGATTTTTTTTGCATAAACTAATATGTACTTTTCTACAAGACTTCAAATACAACACTGCTCATCTCATCAAAAAACCGTTCGATCTTGCCCCCACTCACTACCTTAGTATTTTTGGTCCAAAAATGGAAGAGATTTCCTTTCAAAAAATGTTACGTGTCCTAGATTGAGCGTAAGCTCAAAGGAACTTTTTCCAGTTATCTTTTTGGTAAAACTTCAAAGCGTTACTAGCTCCGATGGATTTCGTCGAATTTTTTGGCATACCAACCAAGGAATGCACTGAAATAGAATAGGTGAAACAAAAATAACACAGTGTTGTTCTGAACTTGTAAATCCGAAATACTATTCTGTAAAGTTTACTTTGAATGTCACTCAAGTGACCGTACACGATTCTAAAGCGAACTCATTTGTTTTTGAAGTATAATTATCTTCACAGGTTAAGCTACGCTTGCCGTGCTTGGTCTGTGGATGGGTGACCATCTTTACATACCGAGACTCCTCCGTGCCTCGAAAATCACGTTAAACCGTTGGTCCCGCTTGTCATTCGTAGATCTTTGACACTCATCATGGGTAGTCAGAAGCCCGAAACACTGACAACCAGACTTTCTACGGGGTATCGTGTTATCCAGTTACTGGGTTGTGGAGGTCAGATAAGCAGTCGCTCTTTGTAAAATACTGGTATTCAGCTGCATTTGTTGGCTAGGTAGATTTTACATGGAGTGACTTCTTAAACTGATCTCCGCAACCCAGTTATTCGGTAACACGATACCCCTTGGTAAGACTGGTTGTCAGACTTTCGGGCTTCTGACGACGGCTGTCAAAGTTCCAAGAATGATAGCCGGGATCAACGGCTTAGCGTGCTTTTTGAGGTACGGAAGGGTCTCGGTATGTAGAGATGGTTACCCATCCACGGACAGACCGCGGCTAGCGTATCTTAACCTGATCGATCGACACGTCAATCAATTTGCCTAGCCTTTTCTCAACTATATTGGGATTGGCTTCAAATCTAACCGCGAATGCAACTGAATATCAGTATTTTACATGGAGCGACTGCCTATCTGACCTTTACAACCCAGTTCCTGGATAATACGAAACCCCTTAGTAAGACTTGTTATCAGACTTTCAGGCTTCGGACGACCCGTAACGACTGTCAAAGATTCAAGAATGATAGCCTGAACCACGTGCTTTCCGAGGCACGGAAGGGTCTCGGTATGTTAAGATGGTCACCCATCCAAGAATTGACCGCGGCAAGAGTAGTTTAACCTGATCAATCGACCCGTGCAGCTGTTATTACTTAGCCACGAGCCTCTCTTTGATTCTGACAATGATACAAAATCGGAGGTAAAACAACTATGAAAGAACTGTACTGCTAATTCTACAAGAACACGATTGTCACATCCATCACTAGGGTATTTTCTATGTCATTGCGTTGCTTCTATCGTTCATTCCCAACACAAAGTCATAGCCTTCGAATTAGAACAAAGAAGCAATGCTGATTGGTAATAGAAACAGTAATCAAATCTGTTCTGTCACTCGCCATTTTGAACTTTATTAGTATTGAAACTAAGACTACAAAATTCAGTGCTACCATTCGCGTCACGGCTCAAGTGTTAATATACACACTGAAGATATAGTGCGCGCTACGAAAGAAGGCGCTTTGACGCGGCGCTAGTGTCTATGCCATTTATTTATTTCTCACCACAATATCCTTATAAAATAGTAACAAAGAAACTTATTGTCCGGTCATGGGCTCAAAGAAAAATACTGTGGGAGACTGGTGCCTAAGCTAGCTAAGCCGAAGCTTGTATTACAGGTCACAAGATCCCCGCCCCAAGTACATAATTATGGTCTCCTTTAAACTAGACAATAATTTATATTTGACTTGTAGGAAGGAGTGTTCGTGTGGCGTGAGTGGGTGTGGGGGGGTGTGTGTGTGTGAGTGTTTTGAGTGTGGGGGTGTGTGGGTGTGTGTGATGGAGAAGTTGGTGCGTGTTAACCTGATTACATCACATTGCATAAAAAAAATGTAGTTCCCTAATTTTCCGCTGGCGTTCTTTCTTGGCACACACTATACTTCCTTGCATAAACTCTTTGAAAAAGACATTTTGCTACTACTAGAATGATAACCAAATTCTTTAACCAGAATGAAAATATTCCTTTGCGGCTGGTAGCGTGCCCAAAAGACTAACACCAAAATGTGGCCTAAATAAAAATGTCTTCTCATCAATTCCATTCTAAATATAACACAAACCCACTTCCTCTTTACATCTTCAAAACAAGCACATAATTACACCATCTCCTCTCAAGAATTTACAAGAAAATCTACCCGAATGTCTCTCAGATTTTTCAAGCGAAACTCTCAAGTCATTTGAACCGGGTAATTGGCTAAAACACGTCTATACAACGACTGTACGACGTCTATACGACTTAATGCTTGTACGTAATCTCTCGTAAGGAAATGACAGACACAGGTGGCTCCGTCGCCAACTGCTAATAGCTTTTAGACAGCTAGATGGTTTAGTGAGGGGGTATAGTCGATAGTTAAAAAGCACGACTTCATTGTTATTTTTTTCAACTCTGCAAACGGCATTTTGTATATTTTGATTATTTGTTTGTTCTAATTTGCCAGTTTAGTAACATAGATTACGCAATGTAAATTGTCTTTGGTCCCTGGCCCTGACATCAAGCAATAGATAAAATTGACAAACTTCTACTACTTGAATACGAGGCTTTTGACTACTTAACTTTTTATGTGTGTATTTTATGTAATTTTTGAAGTGAAAACTTCTTTAGGCGCGTAGGGCATTTTTGAGATGGGAAAAAACAATTGAACTCGCGACACCGTTACTGATACCACATTTTTGTAAACGCGATTGTCCTCTTTATTTATATTCTGTTACGGATCAATGTTCTGTACAAGTATTTTTACTTTAAAGGTTTTGGAAAGTATTTTTTTGTAAATGCGATTGTGCTCTTTATTTAGATAAGGTTACGGACCAATGTCTTATGAAGTATTTTTCTTCCACCAAGGCGATCTTGTTCAAGTTTTCACTTCTGTCGGCACTCCCGGAGTGCCACTGTTTTTTTTATGCAGAATAAACAACTTTTCTTTCTTTCCTCTTTCTTTAAAACCTTTTATTTAGTCTTATCTTCTATTTATCTAGCAAGAATGAAGGAAGATCGGTTCTTGTAAGTTATTCGTGATAATAAGCCTACAAGGTAAACTGGGTGGAGCGATTTGGATTCGTTCAGTAAAGTATTTTGGTTTATTGCATTTTGGTCATTATGTAGGCTTATTAAGAGCGTTCATTCTAAAAGTTGTCAACATCGCAAATAACAGTTTGACTGCTATTTACTTGCTTTGATTAATTTAGCAATATTACTGTATGGAAATATGAAATATCGCTAACTAGTAACCTGAAATATTAATAATAAATTTCAATTATAACACTGAATTTGATGTTGTAACCGTTTTAGGTGTAAAAAGGGCAAGTTTGGTAAGTTTCCAAATACTTTCTACATTTAAAACGAAATATTCGGTTTGACGATATAAATTATTGCACTTCAATCAATCAATATTTTAGTTCACTAGTTAGCGATATTTTATATTTCCATACAGTAATATTGCCAAATTGATCAAAACAACGAAATATTTGACAGCTATTTGCAACGTTGCACATTTTCAGAATGCACGCTCTTAATATGCATATCATAATTTTTTTTATACCATAATAAAATTATTATTTTGATGACATACTCGTCTGGAGAAGTATTTATAGAAAGCAAGAGCAGGAAGCTTTTTAAAAATCATTTTAAAATGCCACTGGACTTAAAAGAAATCAAATTGATATTGCTACCCATGCAAAAAGTTAAAGCTACGTACTGTCGTAGCCCGTAGTCGATCTACAGCATTGCGTAGCTCTCTGTAACGTGCTACGGCGTAGCTGACGTAGCTGTGACGTAGTTATTCTGGAGCTACAAGTTGAAAATTTCGTACATGTTCCTGAAAATAGAATGGCCACTATGCAACGTTCTATACGATTAATGTTGTAAGCTTATGTTATGTTTAATATGTAGTTCATTGTACTTACTTTTTTACATTAATAAAAACATAATTATAATCTAGAGATGGGCCGACTATGACTTTGGCCGACTAGTGGGCTGTAAAATGGCCGACTAAATCATTGCTTTCGGTTGAGTTCGGGTGACATCGGCAATGTTCGTGACTACACTTTCGGCTCATAGGTGCCTGCGTGCGGCGTCCGGCGACCATGCGGACTTAATTGGTAAAGATTTCAATTTCAGTTCAAACACTGTCTTTAAAAAATTTAAGCATATTAATATGAGTAAAAAATGGGCCGACTAGGCAGAAGACGGTTTGAGCCGACATGAACACATTGCCCGAACACAGGGCCACACCCTCAGCAGTCTATCTAGAGACAACAAGTCTCAAAAGAAAAGTGTTTTTAGATAAAATGCTTTCGTCACAATAACCATAATTTTATTAATAACCATTTTTTTTTTTAATAACCATATTTTTATTTTTTATTTTCAGTCTGTGCTCGGCGCTTGGTGTGGCAACACGCCGTGTTCGAGTTCGCGACAAGTCTATCGTCATCCTGAGGATGCCTCGTTGAGAGGTGATTTTTAAGGCTCTTTAGAAATAGCTAAGCGGAACAGGTTACTAAATACATATATCCACTTCTATTGTATTTTATTATAAATCTTTCAAAGTTTTCGATAAATTTAAAAACGTATTGTTTAAAATCTATCGACCTTTTCCCCTCCCTAGTAGAGATGACATACAGTAATGGCCGCCTGCAACATCTGCTACCAACATTACAACGTGGTTGTCTTTATAGCAGAATTGGTACATGTGATATTTTAATTAGATCACGCGATTATGACTCCTATTTCCAGAGATATAAGGCGGGGGTTGGGGCAACGGTAATGTGCTTAAGTGCTGAACTTAAGTGGTGCAGGTGTACTATTTTTATAGTTTGTTGTAGGATGGATGCATTAGGTTTTTAGTAGGCTATGTTGAAGAGTAGTTTCATAAATTATTAATGTTTTAGGTCTTTTTACTAGTAGTTTTTAAAGGTATTGCTGTCTGGGGGCTCTTGGCTCAATAATAAAAGCCGCACAGGTCGATCTTTAAGGTTAAGCAACGCTTGCCGAGGTTGGCCCGTGGATGGGTGACCAACCATAACATACCGAGACCTCTCCGTGCCTCGGAAAGCACGTTAAACTGTTGATCCCGGCTGTCATAAGTAAATCTTTGACACTCGTTACGGGTAGTTAGAAGCCCGAAAGGCTGACAACCAGTATTGCCAAGGGGTATCGTGTTGCCTAGTAGCTGGGTTGTGGAGGTCAGATAGGCAGCACTATGTAAAATACTGGCTGTATCCGGTTAGACTGGAAGCTAACTGTAAAGTCGGTTTACGGACTATAATTTTACGTGATAACGTCACAAGTCAAACGCTTAGGCCGATCGTGCCTCTCTATCGCTTGTTCCGCGCTCGCGCTTGCACGTTCGGCTCAAGCGGAACGTGACACTTTGTCGTGCGTGCATCGATTTATAAGACGTTATCACGTGAAAAAATTGTCTGTCCTTCTGTCTGTCTTTTCTGACTAATCTCCGAAAACTTTCACTGCCAGCTGTATAAATAAATAAAATAAAATTACAAAATTCTACGCAGATGGAGTCACGGGTAAAAGCTACTATTCTAATAAAATTCATTAAAGTTATTCAAATTATAATTATTGGAAAACGTGAGATATTAAAATCTCGATGTTATGACATGTCGCCAAGAGGGGGCGAGTCTCTAGTTATAACAACAAATTGGTTCTTAGAATCGGATCCAATTCTAATCTGGAAAACAAGATCATAATTTGTAATTTGATAACCTTGGTTGCCAAGGTAACAGTTTATCAAAATCAACTCAGGCTTGGTAGAGTGACGATATTTGTAGATTAACACACCCTGCGATCAAAGATAAAGAACAATAAACTTCACAACGCATTAAACATACATTGTTTGAGCAAAATCCACTGCAAACAAAACATTAAGGAATATCTGTAAACCATAAATTATAACGACACAGAAGAATTACTTAAAACCATAACTTAAACAAATCAGGCACCCACTCATCAATTCACACCTACACTCACTCATACATATCTACACTCACACTTACACACCAACACCCACTCATACAACACACACCCGGCAGATAAATATATACTACCTTTTCCTTGTCAATAATGAATTTCAACCCCTTTACTTTCTTCCCCTGTTTCTTATCCCCAAAATCAATTGTATTAGGCTAGTTTTTTTTTTTTACATATGTGCATATTACTAAACTGTAATTAACTATTATAACATCCACGATGGACGAATGGATGACCCCTGTAACACAGGTTTTTCCTAGCATGGGTAATTGTTCAATATTTTGTATCAAGCTATTTCCACGTGTAATTAAGTGTCGACCTGTATCTGTGTAGTTTTACGTCAAATAAAATATATCATTATTAAAAGATGCCCTCGTCTAGCAGTTTGTTGCAATATGTATATAGCATAAGAATAATCAGCCTATAATGTTGCCACTGCTGGGACACAAGCCTCCTCTCTTCGAGAAGTCAATGGGCTGTAATCTACCACGCGGGCCCAGTGCGGGTTGGTATTATAAATGTCATATATCTTCGAGGAGTTCGTGGCTAAATAATAATACGCTATGCTAATAGGCTACGCTTGCCGGGGTTGGTCCTTGGATGGGTGACCATTTCTAAATACCGAGACTCCTCCGTGCCTCGGAAAGCACGTTAAGCAGTCCCGGCTGTCGTTCGTGGATCTTTGACAGTCGTTACGGGTCGTCAGAAGCCCGAAAGTCTGACAACCAGTCTTCCAAGGGGTATCGTATTACCTAGTTACTGGGTTGTGGAGGTCAGATAGTCGCTTCATGTAAAATAGTGGTATTCAGCTGCATCCGGTTAGACTAGAAACCGACCTCAACATACATAGTTGGGAAAAGGCTAGGCAGATTGATGTAACTTCGAATTTTTGCCCGTGTTTGTACACCTGGTAACCACAAGTAAAGCGCGCGTCGCTTCGTGAAATAAAAGTACTATACCACCCTAATGTCGAATTTTACTTGCATGTCATAAAAAATCAAGGTTTTTTTGTCTATGTGACAGTTAGATAGTTTCAACCTTAATGAAGTTTCAACTAGATTCAACTTTCTGACTAACTGACCGACTCTTTGACAATTCAAAAGTGCCTGTAAATGGTTTAATTGAAATAAATGCTTCGAGTTTTGATTTACTGAATGTTTTTGTCACAAGTGGTAAAGTAATAACAAAGTTAACTATTACGTACCTGTTTTATATTCTCTCTTTGCATGAAATTACGTTTTCTTACCAAAATATTCTGAACATAAAAGGAATAGCAATAAAATATGATAATTCCCACTTCGGGACAATCACAGTTAAGTGAAAACAATTGTTACAGAATATTATGTAGGCTACATAATAAGAAGACATTCAGAAAGCTAACCCACTTTAAACAAAGCGTGCTAACACCCATTAATGGCCCAATCAAAACTACTGAGTGGATTTTCAAAATGCTTTTTTTTTTTTGTAGCCACAAGATGAAAAAAAAAAAAAAAAAAAAAAAAAACGCGCGCGCGCCTCAAAGAGATGTCAGCAGAATTGACGGGGTCCGCTAGGGCCAATGCCTGCCGGGGGTTCGAAGAAAACCGATGGGGAAATCGTGGCCCCCCCGGCAACATGGCATAGGAAGGAACAGGGGTGGGTTTTAGTCAGTAAGAGTCTGACACGCCCTCCCGCTCCACAAAAAAAAAAGAGTAAATAGTATCTCTCTCGCACACCGCTCGACGTTTCGCTGTGCAACAGAGAGCGTGCAAAGAAAGTTCGCGTTATCGCGACAATGTAGCCGTAGCATTCATGGAGACTGCAGGGAAAACGTAGGGTAGACTGTTCTTCAGCAGTTCTGATGCTGGGGCTACTGAACTTCACGCGCTCTCTCTCGTACAGCGCTCGACGTCTCGCTGAGCAACAGAGAGCGCGCGAAGTATAGTTCGCGATAACGCGACAATGTAGCCCCAGCATGAGCAGCGGTAGCCAAGTGGTAACGGACCCGACTTACGACTGTACATAATTTCATCACTACTGCTCTAAAATGGTGAAACAAAACATCGTGAGGAAACCGGGATGACCTAGAACCAATACATTGAAAACATGAGACATCTACCAACCGCACTGGGTCTGCGTGGTAGATTACAGCCCACTCCTTCTCGAAGAGAGGAGGCCTGTGTCCCAGCAGTGGGAACATTACAGGCTGATTAAGATGAGTTGATTGTTCTAGACTGATCACAATTCCCTGGTTATCACAAACCTTTTCTACTTACACTTTCTTTACACTTACATAATGATGAAACGGAGGCACTTTTAGAGCACATAAAGTAGCAGATACACTCACACATATACTCTCACTTACACTCTGACATACACTGTCTCATTCACTCTCACATACACTCTCAAATACAGACACACTACGCACTGGTATTCACACTCGAATCATACACTCACTAACATACTTGTTTTTATTTGAAATTTTAAGTACATACGGATTTATTTTAATAGATTAAGATTATGCTGTACTATGGAAGAGCGGAGTCTCCTAACACAGGCATTGTTTGCTTAAAAAGAGGCTCCAAACATGAGACCCTTTTTTGTAAACTGAAATATAAATTAATTTTAATTTAATTTACTTAAAAATATTTAACGAACGACTTCATCGTGTAACTTCTACCAATTTTTCTACTTTACGGTTACTTTGAAGCGAGAGCTACAAAGATGATCCCTCAGTCTCCTTACCCAAGGGGGTATAAATATAGAATTGTAACAAGTACCCTCTAATACGGATTGTCGATGTGAAACCGAGTGGAAAGCGATGCGATTGTGAAATGAATCCATATGGGACAGATTGTTATGTTGATGTTCATTTGTTAAATTATAGAATCCTTGTGATTATGAATTGTTTGAATTGATGGAACAGTGCCTTCATTTGTTTTTCTATTGTTAAGGATTTCGACATGCAATTCTTTCACAATGAGGTTAAAAACTGAAAGCTCATAACAGGTGGCAGCACAGTTGTCCGTCTTGAAACCGCCATTGTTGTGTTTATGTTTACTTTTGTGTCGATCGACAAATGTGTATGAGACTTGGAGTGTAGCACTATTAAAAGACAAGCTAAGAACAGAGGAAGCGTCTACCACTGGTAAAAAAGCGGCTTTAGTGGAAAAGTCAATAAATTATGAACGTTTTATATCTTATAGGTTATTTTGTGTTTGTTGACTTTAAGTTCGTTTTTTGTCAAAGACTACGATACGTACGATAGAAATAACCTGATCAGAGTTGAAAACCAACTCGGGCATGATGTTCCTGAATGAAAACCTCAGAGACAGCACTTCTAGCATTGATCTAATATGATAATATAAACACACACAAACTTTACAATAATTTACATAATATCACATCACAAGTGCCTGTATGTAATGAAAACAGACTTAGTTCTCTTGGGAGCATCACCTATAAACCACTTGCTCCCTTAAAAGGCTTAAAAGATAGCACATCGTCGCAACGAAATATCGGATTCCAATTTTTTTCGGAGAGCTTTCTCCCACAGTTTTCTTCTTATAACATGTTTGACAAATACATGGGGCCCCGTATTTTTGCAGTAAACAGTTGCGCAACTGGGCTTAATAATTAATTAAGCGTTAAAGAAGTTGCTTGTTTACAAAAAATGTATGGCTAGCTGTCAAATTATTAGACGCTTGAGATCAGCGCCATCTGAAATGAGCAAGTGGCAGTTTTTATCCCCATTATTGTATCTCTGAACCCCGAAACGATCAATTGCAATTGTAGTGTGGCGGCATCTACAACGCCTCATGCGAACTACGCATCAAAGACCTGACGTCACACAAATCCTGCATCGCGCAAGCAGAGTTTACCGCGCGATCGACATATATACAAGATTCCGATTTCAACCGTCGGGCAGTTGCTCGCTAGACACAACACCCGTCTGGTCGGAGGATCCTCCCTTTTCTCTTCTCCCTTTTTTTTTTTTCTTTTTTTAAAGTGAAACTTTTATTACATCGTTTCAAACTTTTTCGTCTGTGTATTGCATGTCGCGTGACGGTCGGCCGCGGAGTAGGGATAAAGTGAAAGGCGCTCGTCAGAGCAGCCAAGGCCAATATGGCGGCGCCTATAGTTCGCTTAAAAGTTTCACTTTTACCGTGGTTTCATAAAACCACACAATCCTTTTTATTTTTTTTAGTGAACTTTACACCCTGTACCTCATGCCTCTAAAAATACCCGGGTACCGTAGATACTAATATTTCAATGATTGTTTCAAACAAGCCATTATTGAAATAACAGTTTCAGTTTTATGTACAGGTTGAAATTGAATTCATGGGCCTCCTCTTAAGGTGTCATTGTACTCATCATTATGAACTACTTTCAGTATGGGGCCAACACTGAAATCGCGAAAAAAAATCTACTGTGACCTACATTTTGACGAGCTATGCAAACACAAATCTAGGGAACCGCAGATTTTTTTTCCCAGCCTGTATACAGGGTCAATTTTTATCCAGTGCGCAAACTTAAACACGTGACTTTACTCATCATTATGAACAACTTTTACTATGGGACCAAACCTGAAATCGCGAAAAAAATAACAGCTTTTCCCTACATTTATGTTCGCATAACTCGTCTAAATGTAGGGAACAGCTGATTTTTTTTTCGCGATGTGGGAGTATCCTCCCTTTTCTATAGAGGATGAGTGACCTTCACACCCTGTTCACCATACCTCTATAGTAGTAATATTGTCAATCGCTTCAATTGAATTTAACAGACAATCGATTTGCACATCAATGTGTATCTCGTAAACAAACAGCAACCTTATAACAACGTGCATAAAGATCACTGTGAAATAAAACCATTGTTAAATAACTGTGAATGACTGTTATCGTTAGTTGTTGAGTGTGGTAACATTTTTCATAGAACTTAACAACAACTATATTTTTCTGTGCTATTGTAGTTAAAGTCCAAAATTGACAAATTATTGACTGATTACGGAATAGGAGTTCGTTTTAACACAGTATAATGATATAACAGTATTATATCTTCATAGAAAACGGCCGAAACGTCGCGCTTCGAAATCTCATTATATCGGCAATTAAACACGGACGCAGAAAGTTTATCTACCGAGCGGTTGTAGGTAATTATTTCAAAGTCACTGCCGGGATATACTGTTACTTATTTATACTGTGGTTATACATTTGGTATTTATGTTAATTCCAATGGAGTCATAAAATCTAGACCCTTATTGTTTTTGACTTCGCATTCATTACTAACCTTTTAATCATTGGTTACGCATACCCACATACCAACAACATCCATTAAGTACGTACCCTCAATTTATTCAACCACAAAATTTTCCCAAACATTCTAAATTCAAAATTTCAAACCGTACTAAAACTATCGCTTCATCAAATTCTACGAACGGGAGGGAAATACAACCGGTATGAACAGATGTACTACATTATACACCCTACGACCGACCACCCTCAGTTTGCCGCGAATCGCGATCGAGGGTAGACGTATACGCTCCGAAAACCGAGAACCCGCGAACTAAATTACGAGACTCTAAAAAAAAAAGAATAACATTTTTCTTTTCTTGTCTATGATAACGTGTGAAAATATGAGTTTACGAAAATGGAACTGTAAATTTTGTGTTTAAAACTTTTTTGATTTAATTATTTTTAAGAAGTGTTTTTTCGAAATGGATTTGAATTTTTGGAGGCGTTTCTTTTTAGTTATTGGTGAGTAAAAATAATTAAATCTGACTTCTTTAATAAAGTAATTTTTTCCGTCTTTTCAATTTGAAATTGCCTTTTTCCCCGACTGTTTTTCCTCGCTCAATGTTACTCTAAAATTAAATTATTTCTTGTCTTGTTACCGGAGCGGAATGATTATAATGCTTTCATTGTTTTGTGGAAATATTACATTTTAACGAAAAACAAGAGTCTGACAATACCAGTTCAAAGCGGCAGTAGGTCCAGATTAAATTGTTCTTGTGTATATTTCTCTGGGAAATATTGTAATGTTCCAATGCTTAATACCTATTTTACATAAGCATAAGCCTTTTTTACCTAATTTTAGTTAAGTTGTGTTTTTAAAAATGTTGTTATTTTTAAGACTAGCCCGTTTTGCACGGTTTTTACAACTTGACATAACATCGAGATAAAAAAAATAATGTATTAGATTTTTTTTTTCTAAATGTTGATGGAAACTGCATCAAAATATGTAGCGTAGTTTAGAAGAACAACGCGGGCACACAGCTAGACCAGAAGAGTGATTTTATTGTATATATTAAGTACTAGCTGCGCCCCGCGGTTTCACCCGCAGAAGTCTCGATCCTGTAAAAATATCGGGATAAAAAGTATCATATGTATTAATCCAGGTTATAAGCTACCTGTGTGCCAAATTTCATCCAAATCCGTTCAGTAGTTTTTGCGTGAAGAAGAGACAAACATATACACACACTAACAAACTTTCGCCTTCATAAATATTAGTAGGACTAGCTTCTGCCCGCGACTTCGACCGCGAGCCTATAACCTTTCTCAAGAACTGGGCTATCCATTTCAAAAATATTTTTTCAAATTCAACTGGTAGTACCAGAGATTACCACCTACTTACAAACTTATAAACATACAAATTTAACCTCTTTATAATAATTATTATATTAGTGTAGATGAATAGAATAGAAGATTTAAATTGCTACATTGTAGTGCACCATAATATTGTAACACAGCTCCACAGTTTTAAATAAAATAATAATCATTATTCGAATCAGAAGCTCAACGAAAATAATAATATAAATACCAGTCTATTACTGTAATGTGGCTAAGTAATAACAGCCGCACAGGTCGATCGATCAGGTTAAGCTACATTTGCCGCGGTTGATCCGTTGATGGGTAACCATCTTTACATACCGAGACTTCTCCGTGCCTCAAATAGCACGTTAAACCGTTGGTCCCGGCTGTCATTTGTAGATCTTTGACAGTCGTTACGGGTAGTTAGAAGTCCAAAAATCTGACAACCAGTCTTACCAAGGGGTATCGTGTTATCTAGTAACTAGGTTGTGGAGGTCCATGTAAAATACTGGTATTCAGCTGCATCCGGTTAGACGGGAAGTCGACCCCAACATAGTTGGGAAAAGGTTAGGATGATGAATACCAGTCTATTATTGTCCCTCTGCAGGGCAAAGGCCTCTTCTCATACAGAGAAGGCACGAGCATTGATCACCATGCTTGCTCAAGTCGAAGCTCAACTAGCCCAGACAAAAACAAAACAGAATTTAAGGATCAAAAAACTATTTTTATTACCCACTATCCCACCTATTACAAAAATAAATCCACCCAACCTTTTTCCGTAATACGAAAATCGGCTCTATTTCTTTTCCTATCCAACAAACGCCCCGAAACAAAAAAAAAAACAAAAACTCATTTTTGTCGCATAAAACTCTTGAACAATCTTGACACTTTCCTATTTTCACAATCATTCGACGGACGTTGAAACGTAAAGTGCGATGAACCGTGTTTTGGAAACTCACTGAGGGTTCTGTAGCAAAAACAATTTATTTTTTTGGGTATGCAGAGTAATGTTAAATGTTTCCTTCAATTTGTAAATGTGTAAATGTAAGTGCTAACAAGCATCAACACTTTTAATCATCAAAAAAATATTTAAAAAAAATACTGGCACTCCGGAAATGCCGACAGAAGTGAAAACTTGATCAAGATTGCCTTAGTGGAAGTAAAATACTTGAATAGAACATTGGTCCGTAAACTTATCTAAATAAAGAGCACAATCGCGTTTACAAAAAAAGAAAAAGTTCTGAATCCTTTAAAGTAAAACTACTTGCATAGAACATTGATCCGTAACGTAATATAAATAAAGAACACAATCACGTTTACAAAAATGGGGTGTCGGTAGCGGTGTCGCGAGTTCAATTGTTTTTTTAATCTCAAAAATGCCCAACGCGCCTAAAGAAGTTTTCACATAAAAAAACAATAATTATACATTGTTTCTTTTTCTAATATATGATACAATGAAACAAGAAAAACAATACTACATTATAACCTTAGCTGTGTGAGAACAACTCTATGTCATCGGCATAAGTTATACGAGTGTAGCTCATGTTTCAATAAAATAATAATAACCAGCCTGCCAGATTTGACTAACAAAGCCTTTTCAAACACTTAGGGATTGTTTTATCCTAAAATATGGACTAAATAGTTTTGGGTCCCCTATTAATGTGAATGATAAGATATTTTTAAGAAAATGAAATTAAAGTTAGCTAAAAGTTCTTGTAAATTTTTCTGGGCCACAATTTGCTAAGTAAGAATACTTTACATTTTTAAATAAACAAATCAAAACAAAAAATCATTATGTTACAATAAAATATCATTATTATTAGGTTTCTGTTACGCCTTTTCTGTTACAGAACCCTAAAAAACTTATCTAGACCGTTCAAAACGCGAAAAAAAATAACTATAAATGTTTATTGTTATTGTGTACACTTCTCTGGCCGCCAGTGTAAGCTTTGAATGATATTCATGGCCCGTGGGAGCGATTCAGCTAAACATTGCCTAAACGGCTGTGGTGCTATAAAATCTTTTGTCGGATTGAAGCGCTGCTGCAGCGCTGTATGGACAAAAATGTATGTAAATGTTTGTCATTTGTTTATGAAGTGTTGTCCTCAGATATACACGAAGATTAAAGCGCTGTTGTGCTTTATGGGAAGATGTGTTTGAAATGATAGTCATTTGTTTAAAAAAGTTGAATGAACTTCAGTACCTTTTTTTTCAAGATTGTACTGTTCTTTATTCAAATTATCGAATCTTTTATAACAAAGACTAAAAAACGGTTTAATATTACTGCAAATTGGGTCGGGCTTCTCTAGGGTCCTATTTTATTTTAATGGTTATTTGGCGCGAGAAATAATAAAATGGCTGCTTTGGTCTAGTTGTCACCAGCGCGTCTGCTGAGTGTGAGGCCCTGGGTTTGATTCCTGGGTTGGGTAATAATCTTACTGCATTTTTCTCTTAAGAGATTTTCAGTAGCAGTCTGGATTGGTGACCTATTTCATCTTAACTGACTACCGTTTGTGACCACTACTTCACTAATGAAGTATTTATAGACAGTCGTCTCCTTATTTTTATAAACTCAAACTCAAAGCATTTATTTCAATTAAACCATTTACAGGCACTTTTGAATTGTCAAAGAATCGGTCAGTTAGTCAGAAAGTTGAAGCTAGTTGCCCATTCCAAAACGTAGATCTCTATGGAAAAGAACGGGCAAGAAACTCCAAGGCCACTCTTTTAAATATAGATATTACAAAATTCTGGGTACATTATTCTTGTTGCTTCTATATGTGAGAACAATGTACAAAAAATAATCAAAGCAGTTGAAAATATATGATTAAAAATAAGCCCTGGCAGATAAGAGATGACCAGTCTCAACTGACGGCGCCCGTTCACGAACATGACGCGTGGATCAGCACCATCCAGCTCAACCATTTTGTAGGGAACCGAATGATCCAACACACTCGCCACCATCAGCGAGACATTTAAGTGAGCATGACATTCTCTCAACTGCCATGCTCTTTCAAGTCAACATACATCTTAATAACATAATAAACGGCTCCATGGTACTCACATTTACAAAAATCTAAAAATGCTTCTAAATTATACAAAACTACAGTTTGCAATGTATTTAAGAAATTAATAGAATTTTATTACCAAAAATATAATCTACGGGATTAGGTAGATACTTGAAATTCTGCGCGTCCCTTTGTTTTTTCTTTGATCGCATCTCAAGGAAGTAATGGAAATTTTGCATTAGGGACTAATAGGGAAAATTGAAGGGTACAGGAAATATTTGGGCCAAAAATTGAAATAAAGTTATTTGGGCCACGGATAAAAAGCTGAAATCTTATATTTTAACCAACAAAATCTTTCCACGATTTTTCCAAACGGTTTTTATCTAGTATTTCATACTAAAAAGTAAGTTAAAAACTAAAACCCTACAACTGAAAAATCACGCTCTTAAAAGTATGAAACAACAAAATATTTAGAAAGAAAGAAAGAAAGAAAGAAAAATATTTTATTTGGGACACGCACAGGAAATACAAAACAGTAATAAAAGATAAAAAAATAATTAACAAATATAAAAAAGGAGCATTTTAAAAACTAACAAACAAAATTAATAACGACCTGTGCGAGGCCAAAAAGGCTCCTATCTCAGCATGATGCTGCGATATTTAAAAATAAATAAATACCGCAGCGCTGGTATTCTGATAGGGCCCGCTGTGATGCCACGGACATACCTACGGACAAATAAATCCCACTAGGGGATTACAAAATAAACAATAACAATAATAATATAAAAAATCAAAACTATTGTACAAAAAATTAAAAATAAAGTAAAAAAAAATCGACGCACACCCGATACGACGTTCCAACAACACTTGTCCATGCATGGTGACAAGCGAAGGGACGCGCGCAGGAGTGTATCTGTATTATATACTCTGTGAAGTGTGATGCATTAAGTACTCTGTGGATGCAATCGGCTGTCAATTTATTTCAGACAGACATCAAGACATAGGTACAAAAACGATCAAGGTAAAGCCGTGGTCGCATGCCATTATAATTTTGTAGGTATACAGGCATGCGAACACGGCTTTATCGGTTTTTTTTTAAATCATGACTTTATATCCTCTAGACGGCGTCATAGTGCATTTAATGTGACGTCACATAGCGTATAACCAGCGGACGATCAAGACGCTTCCAATGATACTTCATTTATCAAATTATGAGCAGTAATTTAGAAGTTATGAGGTAACAGATGAACATACATATAAACATACATACCGGTCAAAATCATAACCCTCTTTGCTTCGCCGTAGTGGGGTAAAATACAAAGCTATGTACATAGTATGGAACAGAAACTTTAAAATTTTATGCGCTATTTTGTAGTTGGTCCCATGGTAAAAAAAATAATATTCATGATTACTTTTAGCTCCTGAAAGTTTTCCAATAAATTCAAATGAATAAATACAGACATTTATTAAGAGGGTTTATCGTAAAAGTCGGCAACGTCGTAAATAGCTGTCAAATGTTTACCTCTTTTGATTAATTTTGCAATATTACTGTATGGAATTAAGAAATGTGGCTAACTAGGGAACTAAAATATTGATTATGAAATGCAATAATTAATATCGTAACACCGAATATTTAGTTTCAGATGTAAAAAAAGTATTTGGAAACCTTTCAAATGCATTTTTTACAACTAAAAAAACAAATTTCATTATTAATATTCTAGGGAACTAGTTAGCCACATTTCTTATTTCCATACAGTAATATTGCCAAATTAATCAAAACAGCGAAATATTTGACATCTATTTGCGACGTTGCCCACTTTCAGAATAAACGCTGTTAATTCATTTTATTATGAGGCCTATTAAAAACTTGAAAGGCCTACTTCAAAACCCCTTTGTATCCAAACTTCAGGTAGGTAGGACGCTTAGGCGCCTCAAAGGCCTCCATGAATGCCGTTATCTAGGTTACATCTCTACGTTCCTCATTGAAAAGTGCTCTGAGAAGCACTACTCTTAAAAGCGTCTACCGTTTGAGGCCAAATAACAGAGCCCTCTTTAAAAATTGAAGTAGGTTTCCCGAATCCGTCTTTCTTGGAGTAAACATTCATAGTTTGGCTTATTTTATTCTGTCAATGAGCTTATGTAATGCTGGCTCTAGGAAGCTGTAGTTATTTTTGGTGCAAACTTTTTTATAAGTCGATTTATGTAATAAATCGATTATGAGTCGATTTATGATTATCAAATCCCCTTTCGTTGCACCACGTTGAAATTCACTAACAACAAGCATAATTAGGGTTCCGTACCCAAAGGTAAGGGTTCCGTAACCCTGTTACTAAGACTACGCGGTCCGTTTGTCTGTCACAGGGCTTTATCTTTTGAACCGTAACAAGAAAGAAAACTTGTTTATTCTGCACAAACAAAACGCATATAAAAAATAGACATAAAATACATGCATACAAAAGTAGCCAAATGCCTCGTATTGAATCAATAAAAGTTTGACAATGTTGTTCATTGGTTGATATCAAGGCTACGGACCAAAGACAATATTGCGTAATTACTGTTGCAACATTGGTAAATGACAACAAAAATAAAATGCCGATGGCAAAGTAAACTACTTTTGGTGGTGGTGTGGTTTGTTAGGTAGACATTTGAAATTTTCAAAGAGTGTGTACTACTATGGCAACTATAAAAACAAATAATAAAAATTAAACGGGGACCCCATAACAGAAACGTGTTAAATATTGTATGGTGGTACGGAACAGTTCGTGTGCGAGTCTGACTCGCAGTTGACCGCTTTTTTTTACTTAGCCAAAGAGTTTAAAAAGGTCTTTTTAAGATGCAAATTTTAATCTTAAAAAGACTAAGGAAATACTCATAATAATGATACTGTAAATATACCGTAGAATATTAAAAAATCTTATTTATGAAAATCAACTGACTTTCAGCATTATATTTTTACCTTAAACCAATTAGACGACCTAATTACTGAAATATTTTAAAGCCGCCTGTGAGTCCTGTGACGAAGCTTTTTGAATCCCATTTAATTTACTTCTTCTTTTTAACCGACATCAAAAAAGGAGGAGGTTTTATGTTCGTCAGTATGCTTTTTTATATTTATCTGTATTTTCGTCAATTACGGGCAACTTGCGCGATGGTCCCATATAAACTTTATTAGCTATGCTCGGATAGTTTTTTATTTAGGTTCGTTAATACGTATTTTCGATAAAGAAAACACGGTTTTTACATTTTTTTATTTTTTGCAAAATATACTTATGTAGTTAAGCAAAAGATTTTCCGTAAAAAAAATGTAGCATCTTTTGCAAACACTGCACCTTGGTCCTGTGGATTAAATCCTTAATGCATAGTATAACTGACGGGTCTCGGATATCTTTTGAATCTTGTCTGTCGATGTGCTGCGACCGCTCCGGTTCCTTTAGTAAGAAGTATCGACAACCTTGGGCCTCATTGAAAGGAAATGATCCAATCATAATTCAAATTCAAAATATTTTATGTCACATAAACCTACAAGGGCACTTATGAAACGTCAGAAGATAGGTGCACGGTTTCAATTGGTCACTTCCTATTGAGAAGAGCCGGTAAGAAACTCCACGGTTACTCTTTTAAAAATAAGTGGTTTCTACAATGTTTTAAAATTACAGTGTTAATAGGTGTGAGAGGACAGTGTAGGCCTATCAACAAGTAGGTACCAGGTATTTAGTAAAAAAGAAAATGGTCCACAAGTCTATAGCCTGCAATGTTCTCACATTCACAAAATCTGAAAGAATAGAATCTATATAAAAGATAAACAAAATAATAAAAATAAGACCAAATGACATGATTGCCACTACAGCTGTAACAAATCTAATTTGAAGAAAAAAAAATAGAAAATTGTAGGTAAATAATGTCAAATAATGAAAAAATTATGTCAATGAAGTATGTAAAAAAAGTAAAATAAAATAGTTATCGTAATTTGGGAGCAGTTAATAGACATTTACAATGTTATGCCGTTAATAAGGTACCAGGGACGCCACATGTGCAGAAGGAATTATTGCCCACATGTGCATAAATGAAGAGATCCATGAGAACCAAGATAACCGAAGAATTGCCGAACTTAAGTGGCAGTGGGCAGGGCACATTGCTCGCAGAACAAAAGGCCGATGGGTTCTAGAGTGGCGACCGCGTACCGGAAGACGTAGCGTTGGAAGGCCTCCCATAAATTGGACCAATAATTTGGTGAAGGCCGCAGGAATCCGCTGGATGCGAGTAGTACAGAACCGGTCGAAGTGGTGGGTGGTACTTTGGAAAGGCCGATTTCTAGCAGTTGACGTCTTTCGGCTGAAATGATGATTATCGTGAACCTAGTTACTAGAATTTCAGATAGGCAGTGGCTTCTAGTAAAATACTGGTATTCAGCTGCATTCGGTTAGACTAGAAGCCGACCTCAACATATTTAGGAAAAGGCTAGGCAGTTGATCTAAAAGCCAGAATGTCACAATATGGAATAAAAACACTGTATTTTCTTATTTTTTCATAACACTCTTTGTCAAATGAAGACTTCAAAGAACCAAATCCCAGATCGAAATAAAATAAAGAAATAAGGTAAAGAATCATAGTACTGTATACACAAATAGTTTGAACGATCGCGGCGAATTCGATATCCTGATGGCCCACGATTTGCAAAATAAACGAGTGTAGTCGCTCTCAAACGCTTTAAACTGTCGTCCATCTCGTTTTTATGGACGATTTATTTTCTAAAAAATATCAGTGATAGAAGGAAGAAAGGTATGACTTTTTAGACAGTTAAAATAATATCTCTGAAGATATTTTAAATATTTTAGCAATAATCATTTCATAGCTACATTATTATTCTAAGGATTTTCTAACTGCGCCACCAGCGCTGCGGTATTTATTTTTTAATATCGCAGCCTATGGTGAGATAGGTACCTTTTTGGCCTCGCACAGGTCGTTTATTATTATTATTTTTTCCTTTCGGTAATTCGAAAATTTTTGTTAATTTTAGATGCTCCTTTTTAGGGTTCCGTAATAAACAAGGAATCCTTATAGTTTCGTCATGTCCGTCTGTCTGTCTGTCTGTCTGTCCGTGGTCTAGCTCCGAGACCCTTGGTACTAGAAAACGGTAATTTGGCATAGTTATACATATTAATTATGCCGGCAAAGTGGTAAAACAAAATTATGAAAAACTTTTTTTTTAGGGTACACGTAAAGTGGTGATGTTTTTTTTTTATCCCATGATGTGGGGTATCATTGGAAAGGTCCTTCAAAAAAATTGTGAGTTAGGGAAATTGGGAGTTGTGGATCCGTTTGCGAAATATTAAGCTTTAAAGTGCTAATTTTTGTTAGAGTCAAGTATCCCCCCCTGTCAACTAAATGGTTGGTTTTAGATATGTGAAAAAAAATCATGGCAGTGGCTTATAAAAGAAAACTATCACAGCTGAGTAGGCTTTACAAGTTAACGAGTAATAATCGACCAACTTAAATTTGCGGTTGTTAAAACATATTCTCCAATACATTCCGTATGAAAGAATTTTTTTTTCAACTACAAAGTTAAGTTTGTTCTTGGGATAAATTCATCCCAACTACGGAACCCTACATTGTGCGTGGTCTGACAAGCACTTGGCCGGTGTTTTTAGTTGTTATTACTGTTTGTATTTCCTGTGCGTGTCCCAAATAAAATATTTTTCATTCTTCTCTTTCTTTAGAATTTTTCAGTTATAGCCCGGAGTCTGGATAATTCGGTTGATGGCAATAGGCTCGCCCCCTATTACATGGGAATTAAATATAACTGGCAAAATGTGGGTGTGTTCTTCCTATCTTATCCTGATGTTATGCGTTTTTTACTCGATCTTAATATGGTACAAAACCCTTCGTGTACGTGTCCAACTCGCACTTGGCCGCTTTTTTATACTTTAAAGTTGGTTCTATAACTATAAGTAAAAAGTTATTTATACCTACTCATAAGTACGTACCTATTAGGTTCTTTAGAGTTTAACCAGGTATTTTGTTTGGACCTCAGAATATAATGCGACCAACCCACAATGACAGTACAGACAGCATTTATTCCACAACCTTTCATGGAGCCTCCATCAACAAAAAAAAATTCGCTCCAATATATTCACAATAGTTTCGTTATTAAATTCGCGAACAGCTTTTGTACGCCTCTGTACGTGATAGATGACGCGATGACGTCATAACTGAGCTCGTATGTACCGCGTGCGCGTGACGTCATTAAAATACCGTCAATTATCATGGATAGTGAATATTGTTTTAATGCTTTCGAGTATGATTGGACAAGAGAATATTAATAAAGGGTGATAAATCCCGACTCGCTGGTTCCAATCCCGGGTCGGGCAAAGTTTTATTGGATTTTTCCACCAGGAATGTCTCAGAAGCAGATTATATGCCCGGATTATATAGAAATAACGAATGTTTGGACTAGTATCTTTAGTAGTAATGGTGGCTTAGTGGAAACGGCCGCGACTTACAAATAGTCTTTCAAGGAGTACAACTCCAGACATAGCATTAGCAAAAAGTCAGAATGATTGCATGTAAATGTCGCAGGCAATTTGTATGATTCCGCTGTTAACAAACGGCGTCGTCCGTTTACAAACGCTCGCAGTTATGAATTATGCCAAAGGCAAAATGTAAATTGCTTTGTCACTTTACAATATGCCACAACATAATGATGGACAATTCAAACGCCGCCGCGGTTTACAAAATGCCGCGGCAAATTGAAGTACCTATTTAGTTATCCGGCACGTAAAAAACGTAAGGTGTCCATGGAATCTGGTGCTCAGAGGACTCCTGCGGAATATTATTGGTACAAAATTGTAAACTGCAACAAAAAATTACAATTTAATGCATTATTTTTCGATCTTTTATAATCTAACGGAAATAATACCGACAAATATTGTGAACTGGTAGCAAGTTTGAACTTGCTTGCGACGTAGCGCTAATACTAAATAGCCCAACTTGGAAGCGCTCACCGGCCGCTGCCGCGGCACCGCTCGCTCTGCTCGCTCGGCTCGAGCGCGTTTGGTCACAGTTCTAACCTAACCTAACCCATTTCACCCAGTTAACAATTTTTCGATTGCTTATAATTTAACGGAAATAATACCGATAAATTATAAACTAACGGTTCTCAAAATTATACGGTGACATAATTAGGTACCTACCTGATTGCTGGAATAAAATACGTATAATTTTTCCAACCTGTGTTTTATGATGGTCACCCTGCAATTAACAATTAATGTCAAAATTATTACAATTGAACGAGTTGCGAATTTGCCTTAAGCATTTTGCATAACCGCGAGCGTTTGTAAACGGACGGCGCCGTTTATAAAATGACGAATCATTTAATCTACCTGCGACATTATATACAAATATGGTTTTTAATCTTTAAAATATTTATTTTGATATCCTGAATTTCCTAGTTAGATTAGATTAATTTATGAAATTGAAAATGATAAATTGTATTATTTCACAAAATTATTGAAATCCCGTTTGAAACTAGACTTTTAAATTACTTACTTACCAGTTTTTAAGAGCATTTATGCAGAAAGTAGGCAACGTCGCAAATAGCTGTTAATTTACCTATTTTGATTAATTTGGCAATCTTACTGTATAGAAATAAGAAATACCTTCTAGTGAACTAGAATATTAATAATTAATTGCAATTATAACACTGAATTTGATTTTGTAACCGTTTTAGGAGTAAAAAAGGCATTTGGAAACTTTCCAAATACTTTTGTTACATCTAAAACTAAATATTCGATGTTACGATAATATACAGTAATATTGCCAAATTAATCAAAACAGCGAAATAATTGACAGCTATTTGACGTTTCCAACTTTCTGTATGCTCTTAACACATCAAATGCAGAGTAAATCAGTTTAAACTTAAAAGATATAGAATATTACAGTTTCGAAACTAGTTACAATCTCTATTAGTGAAGTAAGAAGTCTGTATTCAACTTGATCACAATATTGTTAAAGTTTTAACGACTTGGAAGTCTGCTCGAAGTCATGTGATGTTAGCAATCTGTTATGTCACGGTGATAAATGAACCTAATTACAATACGGTATAGTATTATTTTATAGAATCTTTACAACGTGTTTCTTTTGATGTCCCATAATCAAGTTAAAAAAAAACAGTGACACTCCGGGGGTGCCACCAGAAGTAAAAACTTGAACAAGATCGCCTTGGTGGAAAAAAAATACTTGTATAGAACATTGGTCCGTAACCTTATCTAAATAAAGAGAATGAAAGAAAAATATTTTATTTGGGACACGCACAGGAACAAAACAGTAATAAAAAATATAAAAAAATTCACAAATATAAAAAAGGAGCATTTTAAAAACTAACAAACAAAATGAATAACGACCTGTGCGAGGCCAAAAAGGCTCCTATCTCAGCATGATGCTGCGATATTTAAAAATAAATAAATACCGCAGCGCTGGTATTCTAAGAGCACAATCGTGTTTACAAAAAAAGTACTTCGAAAACCTTAAAAGTAAAAACACTTGCATAGAACATTGATCTGTAACGTAATATAAATAAAGAGCGCAATCGCATTTGCAAAAATGAGGTGTCGCCAGTTCAATAGATTTATTCCCATCTCAAAAATGCCCAACGCGGCAAAAGAAGTTTTCACTTCAAAAATAATACAAAAAGTCCTAGAACAAGAGATCCAAAAATACATAGTTATGAAGATAACATAACAACTCTCGATGTGTATAATCTAAGTTTCATTGATAAGTACGAGTAAATCATTTTGGTTCAAACCAATCATTCATATGTATACAAGTTTTACGACTTTATGGTTTGTTTTTTTTTATCGTCGGGAATTTACCGCCATCAGAGGCATATTCTCACCGACCCAGACGACCCCACTACCATCCATCAGGAGTCTAGTAGGGAAACGAGTACACTAGTGCACAAACATCAGACGCTTCCCGTCATTCCGACCTCGCCGTCGAGGTCCTTTGCGATCGCGACCGCGTCCCCGAGTAAATGATACTCCCCCTCGACCCTTGCTGGAAAACGAGGTGCCAGCAGTTGTTGCAGCTGAGCACGTAGCTTTAAATTCCCCGACTAATAATCATGATCAAAACTTTGATCCAGCTCGTCCCATCTTTGATGTCCTCCCTCCGGTAAACGCCCTAAGCCGAGGTTCGTACCCCACAGGGGGTGCCCTTAGCGAGCGTTCACCCAGCTTATAAGTTTAATTTGTACGCCCCTGGCTGGAGGCTTTGAGTTTAGCAGCTTAGGGCACCCACAGGATTGACCGGTTAAATAGTCATGACATCAGAGGTCAGCTATGAGATGCCCAAGAGAAAAAAAAAAACTCGGGATTTTTTTAATGGAGGGGTTTTTTACTTCCTCCATATATCCACCTTATGAGATCCGATATCGCTGGTTCTTTTTTTATTTGAAAGGTAGTAACTTTAAATTGGTCTCATAAAAATTTGGTGAAGATATGATGGGGATTTTCAGCGTGATAAGACCACATTCTCAACACAAAACTACAGAATTTTGAAAATAATTTTCTGAATTCTCTAAAACGTTTTACAGTAAGAATAAGAATAATTTTTATTGGTCCATTGTTACAAAATAAATTTCGGAAAATAATGATATTGTATTCTTCCTGTAACTAGAATATTTACCATAGTATTAAAACATTGGTCCCCAAACTAGGCAACCCTTGTATCTTGGGGACCATTTTTATTTTATTTTTTGGGTGGGAAATTATCAAATAACTTCTCCCGCTCTGGACGGAGCGGGAGGGCGTGTCAGACTCTTACTGACTAAAACCCACCCGTGTTCCTTCGGTTGACCTGTTGCCGGGGGCCACGATGTCCCTTTCGGCCCTTATTCGCAGCCCCGGCAGGCATTGGCCCTAGCGGACCCCGTCAATTCTGCTGACATCTCTTTGAGGCGCGCGTGGAACACAACGCGTTTTCGACCCGGGCCTGGTCCTTATCGGACGTCAAGCTACCCATTGCTCACCGTCCGCAAGCTCGCGCCTACGGTGGCCGGAAATCGGCTCTCGATTCCCGACGCCCAGGGCGGTTAGGTGCGTGAGGGCGCGAAGTTTGCCTCTCCCTAACGCGTTCCGCCGCCTCCTTCGCGTATCTTGGGGGCCTGAGTTGCGTTTTATTTCGTATTTTTTTTTTTTTGTTTATTTTAATTCAGGTGTACTAGAGATAAAAAGGTGACTAGATGGTGCTACAGACTGTGCACCGCTAGATCGCGCTGTTTGTTGTCACTTGCCAATTGGTTAGGTCCCGTCGAACATTTTGTGTGACTGAGTTTTGTTAGGGGTAAAGTTAGCTTCAAAAGTAAAGTCTCGTGTTTAACAGATAGTAGTTGGTTAGTTGTGGGTTAGTTCATTTCTGTTTAGCATCGTCTTGCCATCATAATAATATGCTTTTTAGTAACCTACAGCCGCAGTTGGGTTTTTTTTAAGCTGGGTAGGTTTATTAATTATAGAATTTTAAACTGACATGGTTATTTTCATTACTAAAGTAATTTTATTTAAAACGGAATAAATAAGTTTAGTTGTACCTATATTAATTTATTGTTACAAAAAAGTTTGTGCTCACGAGGTCTACTGTTCGCAGAACTAAGTAAGTAGATATAGATTTTCAGTTCGCGTAATTATATTACATAATTAAATTCAGGTCACTTCCAAAACTATAAAATCTATACAAACATACAAATAAATAAAATTTAAATGTCTGTTTTTAATGTCAAAACAACAGCTTTTTTACTAAATGCATATGAAAGTATTTACGGTACATATAACAAAAACACAATTTTAAAAATGTTTGTCTGTCCGTCTGTTTGTCTGTCTGTTTGTTCCGGCTAATCTTCGAAACGGCTGTTCACAGAAATTCATAATGTGTACCAAACTACTAAATTGGTTCAGTAGATTCGGAGCAAATTGGCTGTAACAAACGGATGGACAGACAGACAGCCAGCCAGACAGACTCACGAGTGATCCTATAAGAGTTCCGTTTTTTCCTTTTGAGGTACGAAACCCTAAAAACACAATTTAAAAAAAATTGTCTGTCAGTCTGTCTGTTTGTTTCGGCTAATCTGCGAAACGGCTGGACCGATTTTGATGGGACTTTCACTGGCAGCTATATAAATAAATAAACTTAATGTATAGAATTCCACGCAGACGAAGTTGCAGGTAACAGCTAGTACTAAATAAAATTACCTTATGAAATCGTATTAATATACCCACAACTTGTTCTGGTAAATATTAAATTGTCTAGTTCAGAAGCTCGTTAACCGCCTGACTTGCTTCAAAGCGGTACTCGGAAACAAATATAGAACTTTGAAGTCTAAGACTAGAGCCAAGGCACTGGAACTGGAAGTTTAAAATGCCTTATTAGCTTAACAAAGTAACTATAAAGTTATTGGTTCTTGTGGCATTTTAAAATTATTTATTTTCCGCCAGCGGTGTCGCCCGCATAAGTGTCGATCCCGTGAGAATATCAAGATTAAAGTATCTTACGTCCTAATCTAGGTCATAGTCTACTCATGTGCCAAATTTCATCCAAATCTGTTCAGCCGTTTTAGCGTGAAAGCGTAACAAACAAACAATAACTCACTTTCGTATTTATAATACTGAGGAAGTTAGGATTAGGATATCCTAAGTTACTCATTGATATTGGTGCCGATTCCTTTGTTCACAAACTAAACTAAATTTAAGTTCAGTGCATCTTTTTCTATTTCATTAAGAAAAGGACAGAAGATAAATTTTAGTTCAGTCCTGTCAAATTAATCGTAGAACAGCAGGCGTTCTGTATCCAGGTAGTTGTTTGTTAGTAGAAAGTTTGTCACAGATTTCTTGAGTACGTACGTACGTAAATAATAGACGAGAATAGACGAGATCCACATAAATTAGTGCTGAATGATTTGCCAAGATTTGACAAATAAAACAAAATCTGCCTAGCAATGTACGTGCGTATTAATAACAAGATACCAAGTCAATTCAAAACATTAAATTCTAATAAAGTTGTACAAGAGGTTGAATGAGAGCAGCTTCTGTTGTTTAAAAGAATTTATAGATAAAAAATGTTGATGTGACATTTTCAAATACCCTAAAATTTTGCATTTTTCAAATACTCTCTAATTTTGCATGATGTTTTATCCTATCTAATAATTATTTATGCAACTGTTGTATAATGAGGGGTATTCAAATCAAAATCAAATCAAATCAAATTATTTATTTGCTAGAATGCAGGTATACAAATAAGGTCGTGAAGAATTAAAGTTGAGCTATTATACATTCTGCCCAAGATTCGACATGCAAAATTTAAATTAATGAATACGATGCAATAATAAAAAAGAAGAACATTAAACACAATCATCAGATAAAAAATAACAGTTCAATAAAATTAAAATCAATTCAGTCAAAATGCAATGAATAAATACGTAATAGTCAAAATAAGATCAAAATGACAAAATACAATTAAAATGTCAAAATACAATTCAAATGTCTAAATACAATTCAAATGTCAAAATACAATTCCAATGTCAAAGACCCATGAGTGTTTTAATACCTAATTATGTACAGTTGCATACAAGACTTCATCTACACCTATGATATGAATCCTCTATACAAGGTTCTGAAATCATTGGGTGTTTGTAATTCAAGATCAAGAATTTAAAAAATCCCATGAAATCCAGTACAACTACACGCATGAGTGTCGCCTGCAGCAGCACATCACCGCACATGCATGCAGCGGGTGCTGCTGCCCCCGCTTAAACGTTGAAACGAGTTGCATAATGAAATTTTGTACAACATTATAACACTCATTTGGATTATATTCTGGTTACTATGACACTGACTATTTTAATGTTGGCAATAAGCTAACTGTTTCTGAAACTTTTATAGAGGATTTATAGCATGGGTGTAGATAAACATGTTTGTGCCATTGTAATTATATTTTAACACCATTGTATACCATGTTTTATGCAAACAAATTATTTATTATTATTTATTTATTATTATATAAACATACATACATAGACTGCTAAAACTTGATCCTTCCTTTAGCTTTGTCTTTGTCGGGTAAAGAACCAGCCCGATGCAACTATTCCCAGGAATATGGAATAATTATAGCTGTTAGCTAAAATTATTACAATTTCACTTGAAAACGTGGTCTAGTTTTACATCATAACCCAGTTCAAGTATTAAACTCACTGAAACAAATCTACAAGTTAGAAGTGTTCGCAGTTGACATGGGACCGTAAATGCAGACTTAATTGAGCAAGTTTTGGGGATGTTTCGGTTACGACAATATTGCTGGTTTCTTGTAAAAGGTGCTTTGTAACATAACTAACAAAACATCACGCCCGTAATCCTCGAAGGGTAAGGCAGAGGTGCACTTATTAGTACCCCCACATTTTGCCCGTTATGTTTATTTCCCATGTAATAGGTGGTGAGCCTTTTGCTGTCACCATGGCACAAATCGAGACGGCCGGCCATTACTGAGAAATTCCAGGTGGAAAAACCCAATAACACTTTGCCCGACCCGGGAATCGAACCCAGGACCACATGCTCAGCGGTAGCGCTTGCGACCACTAGACCAACGAGGCAGTCAGTGCTTAGTAAATATCATCATTTGCCTAGCCTTGTCCTATGTTGGGGTCGGCTTCTAGTCTAACCGGATACGAATACCAGTATTTTACATGGAGCGACTGCCTATCTGACATCCACAACCTAGTTAGGTAAGTACTAGATAACACAATACCCGTTGGTAAGACTGGTTGGACTTCTAACTATCCGTAACGACTGTCAAAGATCTACAAATGACAGATGGCTAACGGCTTTCCGATGAACAGAGGATTCTTGGTTTGTAAAGATAGTCACCCATCCACGGACCAACCGATGCAAGCGTAGCTTAACCTGATCGATCGAAACGTGCGGCTGTTATTACTTAGTAGCTTAGTAAATATACAAAATATATATCTGACCTTGCAATTGCTTTATGACCATAAGGTTGAATGTCAATTACAAGTCATAAAACCACAAGGTCTATTTGTCTATGTGACAGTTAGTTATTTTCAACGTTAACGTCGGAAAACAACACTAATCAATAAAAGTATTCTCTGTATGGCATCATTGATTTATAACAAGTTGCCTGATGATGTCAAAAAGTTACCTGTTCATCAATTCAAGTCGAAGCTGCACAAATTCCTGGTAAATAAATGTTATTATAATGTCAAGGAGAACTTACAGGATAAAAATATATAGTTACATAAATTAAGAGTAATTTATTGACATTTAATAATATGACAATACAAATAGTGTGACATGCTATAATAATTTAATTTGACATCTGTATAATTTTATTTTATTTTAATTTGGATCAATATTTTTATTTAATTTATCTGATTTTTAAGTCTATGACATGTATTTTAATTCATCTGACATTTTAATTTTTAAACATGTGAGAAGTAATATTCTGATTTTTTTAAATTGTATTTTTATTTTTTTTGAGTGTAATAATTTTGTAATGTTATTTTAATAATTAGATTAATAATAATGTAAATATTTGCACACCATAATAGGTAATGATACAGAGTACTTTATATTTATTTGTAACATCTTTTTATACCTACCTGTATTAAGCAAATAAATAATTTGATTTGATTTGATTTGAACGTTAGAGAAGTTTCATTAAACTTATTTAATATTTTTGTCACACACACATACATAACATCACGCCTTGTTTCCCCGAAGGGTTGGGCAGAGGTGTACCTGTACTAGATACACCCACATTTGATTTTTGTCAATAATCGTAAATACATTATTCGGCTGCTAATATGGCACATTGAATCTTTGCCAAAGTTCAGCTTCGTAGATCGTCGTTTCTTGTACTTTTATCTGTAGCATAGTCAGCCACTAATGTTCCCACTGCTGGGACACAGGTCTTCTCTCAGTGAGAGGGAGTGGGCCGTTAACCACCACGCGGGCCCAGTGCGGGTTGGTAGATGTCACATGTCTTCGAATTTTTGGTTCTAGGACATGCTGGTTTCCTCACGATGTTTTCCTTCACCGTCTTGAGAGCAGTGGTGACCTCTTTTACCTGTGTGACAGTCGAAAAGCGCCACTCCACAGCAGCCCACGGCTAAACTAAGCACGTGTACTTGGCTTTGTATGAGAATGTCTGTGTGTGTGTTTTATTCTTTACCTCGATGTGTCATATTCAGATTAGTGGTTTTGGTGTTGTGTTTTAATGACCTAATATGGGATTTTTGTTGGTAGTGGTGAAGGCTAAACTCGTGCTTGTATCAGTGCTTCGAATTTTTTCGATTTCTAGTGAATCTTTGTGTGAAACTTGATCGAGGTTATTTCTAGTGTTTGTGTTTTTTGTTTAATTTAAGTAACTAACACATAGATCTACCACAAAGAGCAAAGTCGACGGTTTGCCTCTCAGCGCTGTCGTCTAAACATGATGCTGGCAGAATAGTCAACATCGGCTTCAATAGCCAGAAAATAAAAATGTTTTAATACAACTAAGAACTCCCTACCCTTGTCATTCTTATGTCACAATAATAAATTATAGCATTTCTTATACGTAAACGAAACAAAAGGAGTATGTAAGGATCGTAGCAGGTGACGTTCTGTAGTTTTTGCCTACCCCCATGGGAAGAAGGCGTGAGTTTATGTGTATACTTACTTAAGGCCGCGCGCACTTATCGGCGGCGGTGATCTTTCGCGTCCGGCCCTGGTTCAGGCCATGGTACGGAGCGAGAGGAAATCGTCACCTCCTTCTGCGAAGCGGTAATGCTCGCGAAGGAGGAGGTGGAACGTGTGAGGGAGAGGCAAATTTCGCGCCCTCACGCCCCTAATCGCCGCAGGAGGAGAGCCCAGGGCGGGAATCGCGAGCCGATTTCCGGCCACCGTAGGCGCGGGCTTGCAGACGGTGAGCAATGGGTAGCTCGCCGTCCGATAAGGACCAAGCCCGGGTCGACGGCGCGTTGTGTTCCACGCGCGCCTCAAAGAGATGTCAGCAGAATTGACGGGGTCCGCTAGGGTCAATGCCTGCTGGGGGTTCGAAGAAAACCGATAGGGAAATCGTGGCCCCCGGCAACAGGGCAACCGAAGGAACATGGGTGGGTTTTAGTCAGTAAAAGTCTGACACGCCTTCCCGCTCCACCCAGAGCGGGAGAAGTTATTAGATAATTTCCCACCCAAAAAAAAAAAAGGCTTCGCGCACTTTGGATGTGTTTTTGTACGAATTTCACTCGTGTACACGTACGAACACGCACGAACGATCCCGACCTTCCAAGTACAAAGAAGCACGCAGACTGGGTGCGACTTGTACGTATAGTTCCGACGTCCGAAAACAATCCGAACTTGTTGGGATTTGTTCTATTTGACGGAAAAAAATGTATCCAGTGTGCGCACTCAATTCGTACGACCATGGTCGTATGTGAACGCACCAGTGAAATTCGTACGAAAACGCATCCAAAGTGCGCGCGGCCTTAGAATACGCGCGTGCGTGCGTGTATGACCAGATGTATGAACGTAAATGAGAGAAAAGGAGTAGATAGGGGTCGTAGTTGGCGTTCCATAGATTCTCCCTATTCCCATTGGGATGAAGGCTTGAGTAAATGTAAGCATATGTATGTGTACTTTAGAGTAAGAGAAATTCTTACACTTTGAATTTTGAAAACGTATGCAAGTAGGTGACTTATGACGTGATCGCTCGGAGGTTTAGTGACCCATTTTATAATAAAGTATTCGCCCGCCGCGGTGGCCCAAATATTTAAACACTTAATGTGACTGTTTTAACATCATTCATATGTCAGAGACGGGTATGTGACTCTTGTTATGATCAGTGATATTTTAACTACTGTGGGCGTAGTGTGGGTAGTGTTGGTTAATGGGCAATAGAAAAACAGTTTGCAGTTCAGATCACATTATAATTTACTATCAAATGAATCACACAAGCTAAATTATAGACACGCAGGGTGCGACGGCGTTTATTAAAATCACCAATTAACACAATGATCACAAATTACAACTAACACAATAACTGAACACCACGAATCGAGAACAGTTCCGCGACGTCTTGACTCTAATGCGACCAGAGGCTGAATGCCCTCCTCGCCGTGGCCTTAAAACATCACGACTCTGTAGAAGCGCGCCTTTTTTGGTGTAGGTAGATCACAACTCTTACCATAAATTCAGGACATCATTTTACACGCCCCAGCGCGAGCGTGGAAATATTTCGTCGGTTATTTAACAAAAACTTGACGATGAAAATGAGACCATGATGATGATGAGAATTTGACTGTTAACGCTTTCAAGGACACTGCACTAGCGTGTTTGGTGTCCTTGAAAACGTTAAAAGTGGTCATACTTTAAATCTTCAACATACAGTGTCCTAGTGGGGGAAAAATAATGCTAGGTATATTATCCTTCCGTGTGAAAAATTCAAGCTAAGATCATAATTTTAATATTTAGATAATATCCAAAACCAATCCACTATGCAACAACCAAAGCAAGCAGATTGTGTGAGTTCTTAGCACTAACAACCGACGTGCGGTGTAACTGCAGACTTAATTGAGCAAGTTTTAACGACGCTTGGTTGTGACGTCATAGCTCGGGTTATTGCGCCCGTCTTCGAGATCTCTTCAGGTTAATAGTGTAGTTGTTTGAAGAAATTGTTGTTGCTTTATAAAGTTGTCAGTAAATAGGGTTAATAAGGCAGCTCCACAGCTTCCCACGGCTAAGCTACGCAAGTGTACATAGTTTCGCTTTAAATAAAAATTCAGGATGGACCGTCCACTACGACCCACGGCCATGGCTGGGCAAGCCTTCCGCTAATAATCGGGTACAAACCCAGATGCCTGCTGCCTAACTAAAATCTAAATGGAAAAATCCAATAATACTTTGCTCGAACTGGGGATCGAACCCACAACCCGCGTCTGTATCTTCCCTGGTTCAAGTAAGTGTAAGTCTGAACACGATTTTAAGAAGTTAAATGGTTGTGGTTTTTATCGAAACAATATATCTTTATCTTATATACATGTTGTAAATTAAAGTCGCTTTTCGTGACCGTTTGTGTGACCGCATTGTTGTTCTAAAGTACGCAACAGATTTTGATGCGGTTTTCACTATCATTTAGAAAAGAAAAAGATTTATGTGTTTAAAACCCAAATATTTAACTAAAATATACTTATTAAAGTGTAAGGGCTAGGGCTGCGCAGGCCATTAACAGATAGGTAAGTAGTTATTTAGAAGTAAAAGTAATTAAAACAGCTAGATAGATAGAAGAACACGGAGAGGTCGTGGGTAAGGTCACTTATCCCTGAGTACTCGCACACTTAGTTTAAAAAGAGTACCGTCCTTGGAAGCACGTGGTAGACGTGGGTGCCAGCTCAGCACAGGCTCAGCAATAGGCCGGGCGGCCTTCGAGTCCACAGGTAGCGGGCGTCAGTAGCACGTGGAGACGTGGAGCACAGGCTCTTTAGGTAGCTTGCGGCGATAGGCCGCAGGTAGGCAGGCCTTTGTTAGCCTTGGTAGCGTGCGTGGCTAGTGCACAGCGCAGTCACGCGTCAGCATAGAAAAGCGTGCAGCATTGGGCAATGGGTCCTGCCCTCAGCCCGTATGGAGAGCCCCTAGATTCGGGGTACATAGTATATGTTATAGGTTTGACTAGTAGGATTGCTGGTCGCAGATGAAATGCAGAGTATCTATAGAATAGCAGTGTTGTACCACGTTTTTAGTGACGTAGTTAGGAATTTACTAATTGTGTTATTTTAGAATCACTCGACTATTTACAGTTGAGACCGCTCACAATGCTACAAAAGACATCTCGATTAAGTTGTAAAAATAAAAAACCGGCCAAGTGCATGTCGGACCACGCACAATGTAGGGTTCCGTAGTTGGGATGAATTTGTCCCAAGAACAAACTTAATTTTGTAGTTGAAAAAAAAATCTTTCATACAGAATGTATGGGTGAACATGTTTTTACAACCGCAAATTTAAGTTGGTCGATTATTACTCGTTAACTTGTAAAGCCTACTCAGTTGTCATAGTTTTCCTTTTAAATTCGTTATATAAGCTACTACCGTGAATTTTTTCACATATCTAAAACCAACCATTTAGCTGGCAGGGGGGGGGACACTTGACTCTAACAACAATTTGCACTTTAAAGCTTAATATTTCGCAAACGGATCTCTGAATTCAAAAAGAGTTTTAACACACTCACAATGTTTTTAAAAGACCTTTCCAACGATACCCCACACAAAGGGATAGAAAAAAAACATCCCCACTTTACGCGTAGGGGAGGTACCCTAAAAATAAATATTTTTCATAATTTTATTTTACCACTTTGTCGGCATGATTAATATGTATACCCATGCCAAATTACAACTTTCTAGTACTAACAGTCTTGGAGCTAGACCGCGAACAAACAGACAGACAGACAGACAGACAGACGGATATGACGAAACTATAAGGATTCCTTGTTTACTACGGAACCCTAACAAGCGATCGCGAAGCAGGGGCTAGAGGGGAGTTGAGTCGCTAGTAGATAATAAATATTTTAATATTTTTAATCTGCATACACTCTGCACCTTTTCCCCTTTTTCTTACTACATAAGCGCCAACTGTCACATCACATAACTTCATATAACCACATTCGATTTCATAAAATCGTTTTTGCATTTCTAGAAATCATTTCTAACTGAGTCAATTTCCTTGTTTCAGCCGTTCTTCGAACTACGGATGCTATTCGATTTCCTGAAGCTGAAAGGGCCCGATTTAATGAACGGTAAGAAACAATTTTTGGTTGTAAATAGACTGTGGCAAGATTTATAAGTTTCTTGGATGATTTATTTGGAAGGATGTTACGTGGTTAGAGTGCCAAGTAGTGTTAAGAGTGTTTATACTAAAAATGGGTAACGTCGAAAATAGCTGTCAAATATTTCACTGTTTTGATTAATTTGGCAATACTACTCCATGGAAATAAGAAATATGGCTAACTAGTGAACTAAAATATTGATTATGAAATGCAATAATTAATTTTAGATAATTAATCGATTCAGGCGTGACCTTGCGGAAATCCATTATAAAATACAATAGATGTGGATATATTTAGTAACTTGTTCCGCTTAGCTATTTCTAAAGAGCCATAAAAAACTCCTGAAAGAAATCGACATGTGTTTCACCACTCAACGAGGCATCCTTAGGATGACGATGGACTTGTTGTGAACTCGAACACGGCGGTTTGCCACACCAAGCGCTGAGTGCAGACTGAGCCTTATCGCCTGTGAAACCCACTTATATAGTGTCGCCGTTATCAGTGCGACCGTTATCAGTGCGATAAGGGGCGAACAATCGCAGCAAAGGTGACCTTGCGATTGTTCGCCCCTTATCGCACTGATAACGATTACTAAATATATCCACGTCTATTGTATTTTTTAATTTTAGATGTAAAAAAAGTATTTGGAAACTTTCCAAATGCCTTTTTTTCAACTAAAACAGTTACAGCAGCAAATTCAGTGTTATAATTGCAATTCATTATTAATATTCACTGGTTGGCCATGTTTCGTATTTTCACATAGTAATATTGCCAAATTAATCAAAACAGCGAAATATTTGACAGCTATTTGCGACGTTGCCAATTTTCAGCATAAACGCTCTTACGTACTATTTCGATTATGTCATGGTTCTTACTGCTCTCAATCATCTACTGGCAACAGTCACCTGATCGCTACATTGAATGAGCTTGAGCTTGAGCTCAAACATACACTGAGCGGCAGAAAAATTGGACCAAGCCCTAAATGCGAATTTCTGAACAAACGAAACCTGGTTCCATGGGATTTTTTTTAAAGACAAGTAACTTTTACAGTTGGTTTAAAGTTTAAGTGAATAATTTTGCAGTTGGTTAGTTTAAAATTAATTTGTGTATAGAATTGCAGTTTTTAAAGTTCCCAGGAAATGTTTTTTGATGGGAAATGGAACTTTAAAACAGTTAAATGATTTTGTTTTACTTTCATTTTCTTTTCACGGTTTTTTATTTACAGAAAAAAATAAGAACATGCCACATACATATATTGTTTTGCCACTATTTGGACTTTGTGGCATGAAATAAAATGCGAATTATTTTATTTTATTAATAATCGCCATTTACGATACATAAACATGGCATCTATGTAAATATTACTTTTTTATTTTGCCACATCTCATGTTATAACTTTTTTCCACTCTAAACTCGGTGAACATTTAGATAATGACAATTTCCACTTTTAATAAAACATCCACCTCTCTCAAAAATATAAGGAATTACAAAATGTACGAAATATCTTAGACAGTGCGAAATATAATTTGTTACTTTTCCTTGAAATATGTCAAAAATATTCTGTAATATAATTTTCTCAATAGACTACGAATTTTTTTCTCATTAGAGGTAAAAATATACTTTCTAGCCTAGCTATTTAATTTGATCTTAATTTTTTTCGTAGGAAATAGAAAATAGAGGTCTATTATAGAAAATCTCAACTGGAGGTGCCGATTTCAAGTCTTTACTGTTAACTCGTCAAAGAAAAGCAAATTATTTCTGTTTTCTGGGTTAAAATAATTGGAACCGAAAAAAATACAATGGCACTCCGGGAGTGCCGACAGAAGTGAAAACTTGAAAAAATATCGGCACCACGGTAATCAACGCGTTGATGTCTTTTACTCTACGGTGTCGGTAACAGGTCGCAAAATCAATGGTTTAGTCCCATCTCAAAAATGCCCAACGCGCCTAAAGAAGTTAGTACTTAAAAAAACCGTCCCAGTGCGAGTCGGACTGGAAAACGAAGGGTTTCTTATCGAGTTAAGATCTAGCAAAAACACGTTTCTTGTATTTATATTTTTGGATCGAAGAAAATATGTTCCAGCTTACCAAATGCCGCCCATCCAAGCTGTACTCTCCTGGAAATCTTTTTGTTGGGTTGCTTCAATTCAAATTCAAATTTAAAATATTTTATTTCACATAAACCTACAACAAACCTACCTACTTATGAAACGTCAGAAGCTAGGTGCATGGTTCCAATTGGTCGCAACATTTTTCGACTCTGCTCACAACACCCTCACAGAAAGGTCACAATTAACTTACCATCTTCTTATTTTCACTGAACCCGATGCCAGTCCAGTGCTTGCTCTGCTTGGTACTGATAGTGAAGCGCACGGAGTCCTTGCCGCGCACCTAAAAATTCAAATAAAATAATAAAAATTATGTCACATAAACCTACACGGGCACTTATGAAACGACAGAAGCTAAGTGCATAGTTCCAATTGGTCGCTTCCTATAGAGAAGAGCCGGCAAGAAACTCCAAGGTTACTCTATTAAAGATAAATTGTTCCTACAATGTTTTCAAATTACAGTGAGATATTTGACAATGTTTTCAATTAGTTATAAGAGGACAGCGTAGGCCTATCAACAAGTACCAGGTACTTAGTAAAATAGAAAATGGTCCACAAGTTTAGAGCCTACAACGTTCTCAAATTCACATAATCTAAAAGAAAATAATCTAAATAAAAGATAAACAAAATAATGAAAATAAGGACATATTTAAACCAAATAACATGATTTCCAGTACAGCTGTAACAAATCTAATTTGATTTTTGATTTAGAAAATTGTAGGTATATAATGTCAAATAATCAAATCAAATCAAATCAAAATCAAATCATTTATTTCTTTGCAAAAATGGGTATAGTAAGTCACCGGAACGCTGCGGTCGCTTTATCGGTTGAAAAACCTTCTCCCATCACACATTAAGGCAATGCTTGTACAGTCCCTAATCTTTCCCATAATAGACTATGGTGATGTGTGTTACTATGACCTGAATGCAGATCTCCTCAATAAACTTGACCGCCTTCTAAATAACTGTATTCGATTCGTCTTCAATCTTCGTAAGTATGATCATGTGTCTGCGCATCGATTGCTTTTAAAATGGTTACCCATACGTCAGCGTAGAGAGTTGAGGGCTCTGTCTATGTTGTATTCTATACTCGACAAACCCACTTCTCCTTCTTACCTCACTTCCCATGTTCAATACCTATGCTCTGCCCATAATAAAAATCTTCGTTCTACCAACAATCGTCTTCTACGTTGTCCGTCTCACCGCTCCGGTTTTATTCACTCTTCTTTCTTTGTCCAGGCGGTATTTCTTTGGAATGCGCTCCCTCTGAACATCAGGATGGCAACCAGTCGGTTATCTTTCAAAGTGAAAGCACGTGAACATATTCGTGAAAAGTTGGCAGAATCTTTGCAGCGCTGTTTTGCTGGATTAGTTTTCTCCTCTACCTATCGTTATTTCTCCTGACAAAGTTTAATTGGTTTATATGTATGTATTTATGTATCTATGTATTAGTATGTATTCATTTTCAAGTTATCTGTCATTTATGTTGCACCTGCCATGTTTTGTCTCTGCATCACCCTAAGGTTGACTGGTAGAAAATGCCTCAGGCATTAAGTCCGCCTTTGTACAGTATTTTTTTACTTGTGCATAAAGTTTTAATAAATAAAATAAATAAATATAGTACATAGGTGTTTTTATAATAAAGTTCTCCATATTAATAATAAAAAGATAAGAAAAATGAAAAGATTATGTCAAGGAAGTATGTAAAAAAGTAAAATAAAATAGCCATCGTAATTTGGGAGCAGTTAATAGACATTTACATTGTTATGCCGTTAATGAGGTACCAGGGAAGGCTCATGTTCAGAAGGAATTATTGCCAAACTTTCTTGTCTACAACGTAGACTTTAATTTTATAATATGCTTTTTTGATAAGGACACGTTTGATGTAGGTTTTGAACTTTGCTTTATGTCCTAAATAACCGTAATGCTCAACCATCTCCAGACGCTCGTTTCCAACCATAATAGCTGCATTATAGCAATGATAAAATTCGGTAGGCAATATTCTACAAAGAACTAAACATTATAGTCACTCTCAGTTTACAATGACCTTGCAAAACCGTCCTCGCAAAATCGTGAAGCTCCCAAATCCTTTGTACTCCATTTTCCCTATTTACGTACTTTTACATACCCCCTAAGGGTTGCCGCTCAACAAATAAGCAAAAAATCTCCGCATTCCATTACAGCACACATCAGAGGGGTAATAAAGCGGATTCCTATATATAATGGTATACGAACATTATAACAAGTGTAGGTGAGAGTGGGGCACTCTAAGCATCAGTGAAGGACGCCCCTACCATGAGATTCGTGAAACTTCGTGAAACATCGGGAGATCTCGGGATGGGTTTATTTATTTTTCAAGTATCATTGAGGCTCTATATTTTTTTTTTACTAAGGATGTTATTTTTAGAATGGAACCTAATTAATGGCTTGATGTTTTGATTCAATGGCAAGATTTGGTATGATAATTTAGTCACATTGTCAATAATTGTGCATATAGTAACAAATTATTTAATAACTGCTTCACACAAGACTTTTTAATTACTCATCTCATCATTTCTGATTGTCTTCTATATTCAGGGTGGCAGGGATATCGAAGCGAAAACTTTTACCATGGATTCTATACATTATTTTGAACCCCCCTGCATTTAAATTTTTCGTCAGTTATTAAAAAAACAACTTTTTCATAGAAAAATGCAATACCTACGCGGTCAAAATGTATGGAACAGCACATTTTTTTATTAATAACTGACGACAAATTTCAACGCTTGGGGGTTCAGAATCATGTACTAAATCCATGGTAATAGCTTTCGCGTCGATCCCTACCATCCTGTATAAAAAACGCAATTTAAGTAAATAAATTTCATGTTTCATGTCTAAAATACCCATAATCAAAACTAGAACTCTTACACACATTTACCACAATCAAAGGCTTTCTACGAATCCAAACAAAATATTTTGGCAAAATCTCGAAAAGCCTACTCTCCAAGTTAAGGGACGCAAGGAGACTCGCCCGAGTTTTACAACAACAATAAAACAAGTGACGTTCGTTCTCGCTTACATCCACGAGATAAAAACTTATGTTCACACTTAGTTGTTCTTGGGACAGACTTGAAAAAGTAACGTTTTAGCTGTGGTTTTAAACCATGGTTCTTTTGCAACACTTAAATGTTTCTTCATTACTCAGCCAAAAGACGTCCACTGCTGGACATAGGCCTTCCTCAAGCGTCGTCATAATGAACGGTCCTGCACTTACAACAGTCCTGGAGTACTGTTTATTTTAATTTATATTGTTACCAATTTATTATTTACATATTACTGAACCTGACTTGATTTCCGTTCGTCTTTTTCGGGGGACCACTGAAAATCAGCGCTGTGCTGTGGGTCCCCCATAGCACAGCATCATGCTGAGTGGAAGCCTTCTTGTCACAGTTGTCGACTATTTCTGTTTTTATAATCATGTTTGCATATCTTATATCATATTTTCTGCTTACCTACTCTTGTCTTTGTATACATGTGTGTCTGTGACAAATAAATCTATTTTTCTATCTTTATTTTTTTTTTCATTTTCCGCGTCCAGCGTATTCCCTCGACCGACATCAGATCGTTAATCCACCTTGTGAGGGCCTAGACAGGCTGCGGTTTCCAGAACACGGTACACAACTCTAGAACTTTTCGGCCCCATCGGTCATCCGTTCTACTAGCTACTTGTTTCACCCACTACACCTTAACTCTCCTGTGAGCACTTAAATATTCATGGGAAGGTAACATGATACCGTAATTTTGGATGATAAAAAGCGTTAGGTATAATAAAAAGTTGCTTATAATAAAGTGTATGGGACCAAGAGTAATCCCTTGTGGCATTCTACTTGGAGTAGGTATAAAATTCCAAATAAAACTCAGTTACTAATAGGAATAATGCTCAATTCCTGTTAAGATAACACTCTTTCGAGCCCACTTTTCACCTATCTTTTTACCCGAGCAGCCTGTGGGCTAGATATACGCAAAGATCGTACAACGCTCTCCGCGTTCAGTATAATAACGCGTTTTGGGTGCTGGTAGGGCTGCCCCGCTTCTGTAGTGCATCGGGGATGTTCGCGGATGCGCATGAAGATTGTTTCTACACAACCATGTGCAAAAGATGCGGTTCCATGGTGCGCAGGGTGTGGAGCAGCTCCAACAGTATCCTAAGCATGATTTCAAGTCGCCTGGACTGTGTTTTCGTGGGTCGCTATTGTGCCTTCTCACATGGGTTGTCGCAGCGGTGATCCACTACTATTTGTGTCAGTTTTTTGTAATATAGTTGTAAGTGCTATAAATCATTATTTTGTGAGTCATACGATACTTGAATAAAGTCTGTCGGGTCGATCTGTCAGGTTAAGCTACGCTTGGGTTGGTCCGTGGATGGGTGACCATTTCTACATACCGAGACTCTTCCGTGCCTCGGAAAGCACGTTAAACCGTTGGTCCTAGCTGTCATTCGTGGATCTTTGACAGTCGTTACGGGTCGTCAGAAACCCGAAAGTCTGACAACCAGTCTTACCAAGGGGTATCGTATTACCCAGTCACTGGGTTGTGGAGGTCAGATAGGCAGTCGCTCCATGTAAAATACTGGTATTCAGCTGCATCCGGTTAGATTGGAAGCCGACCCCAATATAGTTGGGAAAGGGCTAGGCAGAACGAACGATACTTGAATAAAGATAATTCTATTCTATTCTTTAAATGCGCCACTTCTGAATATGGATTGTCTTACAAAATGGAACGGTTCACTTGCTTACAGGTACATAGAAAAATAATATTTGTCCAGTACACCTGTACCAATGACGCCTCCGTTTAGAAAGTAGATAGGTATGTTTCATGTATCTACATATCAGATGCGAAAACAAAAATTCTGCTGCTTCATAAATATGTTCACATAACTCGACAAAACGTAGACAGCAGCTTTTATTTCTGCGATTTTAAGATCACTCCTATAGTAAAAGTTGTTCATAATGATAAGAACCATAGAACCATAACCCCTTTCAGGTTTTCAATTATACCAGGAAATGATATATGAGCTACAAAATATAATAAAAGAACTCCAAATATAGAGATAATATCAGTTCACCTATTATAAAAGCATCGAATACCCAATTTATGTTAGCAAACTCGACGCATAGAAATCCAAGGAGGTATTCGAAGCAGCATTTGATCGACTCCGATCATAATAATGCAGGCTCAATACGTCGGTTGAATGCGTTCTTGCAAACCGTGTCACACAAAATCGATAGGTACAGAAGGTCAGCTCCGTACAACGAGCGAAACAGGTGCACGCAGACGTAGAGGTGAACAGGTAAACCAGAAAAGGTATGCGCTTCTTCGTGTTGAAAAATTAGCACGAACGGTGAGCCACATATTAACATCCCACAGAGGCAATGCTCTACGTTTTGTACTGCCGCGCCTTTTATGAAGTTTCCTCTCTGTCAGGTAACCTACTCCGGTTGCAAATCGTTATTTATCACTCAAAAGCTTTAATTTTTTTTTTGGATTGCAAAGTGTTGTTATTCTATAATTTTGTAATCATTGTAGGTATCTAACACAAAAATAGGCAAGTAGACCATTGTTATTACAGCTCTATATTAGCTCTCAATCATCGCGCGTTCGTATTTCCGAAGATAGACGATGATTTCCGAAGCACGTACTTTTATTTGGAAAGCTGTATGGGCGGCGATCTCAAACGAATGCCAGTCGCGAGTGCACTTGCACTCGCTATATGTGAAGTGTGTCTATGTGTGCGTGCGTTTTGTTTGTTGTATGGAGCTAACCTTTTGTACTTATCTATTTTGTGCCTGTAGCCTTCAAAGCAAAATCGAACGAGCTGGTTACATGTCAGTTAAAAAGCTATTTCTTGTAACAAACTGATATATGAAAAAAGGACAAGAAATAGTGTGATTTAAAAAGAGGTTGCGGTTAATACTAAATTCTTTTGTTTTTCGGTCCAACATCACGCCTCTATGCTCCGAAGGGTAAGGCAGTGAACGCATATTTTGTCCAGTTATATATTAGTCCCATGTAACAGAAGGCGAGCCGATTGCCACGACGGGACATCTCTGAACAATGCCAGAGATTCAAAGTCAAATAGATTATTTCAAGTAGGCTATTAAAAGGCACTCTTGAACATCAAAATTTACAAAAAAAAAAATTGATTCTAAGCGCCTCTTCCAGAGAGCAGTGGTAGCCCAGTATCCTGCAATAGTCGTACACCAACCGGGGGTTGTCCTTGGGTGCCTTTGCATAGTGCGAACAGGGATAATCGTCGGTTGGTGCACTTAAAAATGTCTAAGGCGCTTCTGCGAGTTGGCTTTGGCCCCTCGTACGCCTTCGAAAGGTCCGGGACCCCAGGGTCCCGAGATTTGTCGAAGACATTTAAAAATAATAATAATGCCCTTCCAAGAGGTTGTTTCGTATGAAGAAGAATGGACAAGAAACTCCATTATGAGAGAGTTCAGAGACTAATATTCTTCCAAAGGTCCGGGACCCCAGGGCTCCAAGATTTGTCAAAGACATTTAAAAATAATAATAATGCCCTCCCAAGAGGTTGTTTCGTATGGAGAAGAATGGGCAAGTAACTCCGTTATGAGAGAGTTCAGAGACTAATATGGTATGTGACATCGCTTACTTTCTATTTTAACTCCGTGTTCAATATGTCAATTAAATTAATAACTAGTGGGCCTAGCTCGAACGCGCGGAGTAAACGTAACGTTAATCGAACGTTTTGAAAATTAACAACACTCGTTTTGCACATAATATTTATACTTCGTGTTATGTACTTACTTGGCATCCATATTGAACTGATGAGGTCGTTCTTCGTTGCTTTAAACTACACAAACACCACACTTAGTTTTAACATTTGTTTTATGTAAAGGTGATACTTATTGTGCTTGTCGCATAAATTTAAACAAAAATGCTATAGGATATAGTTGAATTTTCCTTTCAAAAGTCGTTACGTTTATTTCGCGCGTTCGAGCTTGGCCCACTGGTCACTAAGGCCTCTGAAAAGTAATTTAATAAAGCTAATAAATAAGGCAAAAACTGAACACCCCTACTGATTTAATAAGGGTATCTAAAATGTTTCTACGTATTTATATTCTACAGTCTAAGTTTAGTCCGTTTTAATCCATTTTTGTAGGCACGAGAAGCCAATAATTTGATTAGGTATATCTCTATCCGATAGTCTACACTATGTCATAGCCTTTCCAATTTATTACTTTTAAAATAGAATTTTTAAACTACGCTTTTAGAGATTACAGGCAGAGAGTAACAAAAAGTGGAATCCCGTTAAAGTAGCGTGGAAATTCTGTGTCCTAGATGTCTTTTTAGAAGCATTTTTTCGTGCAAAGTAGGTCAAAAAGGTAAAGTTTCGTGTTCTGATTTTCCTTATGAAAAATGATATTATCTTAGTTCATTATAATTTGTATTATGATGTCGTTTATTTATTTGCTTTCATATAAAATTACATTTATAAATATTTCGTGCACTAAAATTATAAAAAAATAGAGTTCCGCCGGTGTCGGGAGCAGGGTCCAAGCTACCGGTGGTTAGGGCTGCAGAGACAGGAACCTCCTCACAATGCGAGCCGTATCGAGGAGTACTGCCTTCTGAATCAGGCCCTTGATCCAACCGCCTAACGAGAGCCTCGAGAGATGTTGGTCGAGGATTACTGCCTTCTGAATCAGGCCCTTGATCCAACCGCCAAGCGAGAGCCTCGAGAGACGTTGGTCGAGGCTTTCGGCCATCAGGCCATTAGCCGTTACGACGTATTATGATAATTTTTATAACTGCCTCAATGGTAGTAGTCATAAGTGCTTAGTGTAGTGGCTTGGGTTTAATCCCCGGATCGGCTAAAATGTTATCGCCTGCACTGTGTTCACCGAAGAGGTAGGTACTGTTATCGTCACTTTTTCTTAGTTAAGTATATCATGGGTACTTAGCAACCGGGGGGCAGTCTATTGCCATCAACCAGGCTCAAATCCAAACTCCAGGCTACTCATGATTCAATCATTTACGGTGAGCAATGGGTAGCTCGCCGTCCGATAAGGACCAAGCCCGGGTCGACGGCGCGTTGTGTTCCACGCGCGCCTCAAAGAGATGTCAGCAGAATTGACGGGGTCGGCTAGGGCCAATGCCTGCCGGGGCTGCGAATATGGGCCGAAAGGGACATCGTGGCCCCCGGCAACATGGCAACCGAAAGAACACGGATGGGTTTTAGTCAGTAAGAGTCTGACACGCTCTCCCGCTCCACCCAGAGCGGGAGAAGTTATTTGATAATTTCCCACCCAAAAAAAAAAAGAAAAAAGGAAGGCTACTCATGACAATTTAATAGTGGATTAAGTAATTGGAATGTAATAACTTGAACTTTTTATTGCCTTACCAGCTTTTGCCCGCGGCTTTGCTCGTGTGGAGGTCGGAAATTATTCCTCAGGAACGTGCTACCGGGATGAATAGTATCCTAGGAGGTAATAGGTCATAGGTCATATAGGAGGAGCTCGTGGCTAAGTACTAACAGCCGCTCGGGTCAATCTGTTAGGTTAAGCTACACTTGCCGGGGTTGGTCTGTGGATGGGTGACTTTTTCTACATACCGAGACTCCTCCGTGCCTCGGAAAGCACGTTAAACCGTTGGTCCCGGCTGTCATTCGTGGATCTTTGGCAGTCGTTACGGGTCATCAGAAGCCCGAAAGTCTGATAACCAGTCTTACCAAGGGGTATCGTATTACCCAGTTACTCGGTTGTGGAGGTCTGGACTGGAAGCCGACCCCAATATAGTTGGGAAAAGGCTAGGCAGATTGATTGCTCCGTTCAACCGTTTTAGCGTGAAAAGGTAACAAACAAACAAACTCACTATCGTATTTATAAAATTAGTTAGGATCTTAAAAGAGGAGGTTCTGCGTAAAAGTAAAACACAAAAGTGAAACATAAAACAAAAAAAAAACAACCGACTTCCAAAAAACACTACAAAGTGAAAAATTACTTTAATTTCGGAAGTCGGTGTCTTTGGTTTTGAATTTTCGTTTTTGTCACCGACTTCCGAAATTAAAGTTATTTTTCACTTTGTAGTGTTTTTTGGAAGTTGGTTGTTTTTTTTTTTTTTTTTTTTTAAATGTTTTTATTTTTCACTTTTTAGTTGTGGTAGGTACCTACCCCACACAAATTCAAAAACCACTACCTGCTATGTAAATAACAGTGACAGGAACTTATCATATCATCCACATACTAAGTGGGAAAAAGTACGTATTATTGAAGCTAACTTAAAAACTATCAAAGCAAAGTTAATAAAATTTATATAGGACCCAGCATACCCTTTAAAAAAAAAAGATTTTTTTTAAATCGGTCCACAATTGGCGGAGAAATCGGTGGACATACATAAAAAAAAAAACAAAAACAAACATACGCGACGAACATATTTTATAACCTCCTCCTTTTTGGAAGTCGGTTAAAAATAGGTAAATATAAACTCGATAGAATTCTCTCAAATGAAGGGACTGACGAGCTATATTCATCCAGGAACTCTCTGCCTTTGCAGGCTGTACCGTGCACTTCGAAACAAACTGAGTTAGGCAAACCAAGTTATTGGGGAAACGCCTGTGCTCCCAACCAACCAGAATTTTTTGTAGTTTCTTTCTACGGGAAGGAACGGCTTTTGCTAATATTGCTGGATGTCTGTTAGGCTTTGCGTTTCTAGAAAAAAAAATTGTTTGATTGGTTTTATTTTTTGAAGTATTGATTTACCTTTTTTGAAGTGAAAACTTCTTCAAGCACGTTGGGAATTTTTCAGAAAGGATTAAACTATTGATTTAGCGATACTGTTACCGAGTTTACCGATACCATCGACTAAAAGACAACAACGCGTTGATTACCGCGTGCCGATTTTTTTTAATGTTTTCACTTCTGTCGGCACTTCCGGAGTGCCACTGTTTTTTTTTTTCGTAGAGAAATTACTATAACGTGTGTGCCATTTAATAGTCATATAATTTTGGCTATTTATAGGGTTCGTGACTAAATAATAACAGCCGCACAAATCTATCGAAAGTTAAGCTATACTTGCCGAGGTCGGTTTGTGGACCACTCATAACTTATCGAGACCCCTCCGTGTCTCAAAAAGCACGATAAACCGTTTCTGGTACTGGCTGTCATTTGTAGATCTTTGACAGTCGTTACGGTTAGTCAGAAGCCAGAAAGTCAGACAACCAGTCTTACTAAGGGTATCGAGTTACCCAGTAACTGGGTTGTAGAGGTTAGATAGGCAGTCACTTCTTGTAAAATACTGATATTCAGCAGCATCCGGTTAGACTGGAAGCCGACATGAAGTTAGGAAAAGGCTCGACATTTTGATAATTTTGGCGATATGAGTTTAATGCGTAAACTACATTGTCATAGATCATTTCATATTCTTCACAGACATAGTCTATCTAATACAACGAGCAATTCTTAGAATAGAATAGAATTCTTGTATATATATAATCTGAATCTCGGAAACGGCTCCAACGATTTTCATGAAATTTAGTATGCAGGGGGTTTCGGGGGCGATAAATCGATCTAGTTGGGTTTCATTTTTTGAAAACGTCGTTTAAAAACTTTTTACAAAAAAAAAACTACCGACTTCCAAAAAAAAAACACTACAAAGTGAAAAATAACTTTAATTTCGGAAGTCGGTGTCTTGGGTTCTGTGTTTTCGTTTTTTGCCACCGACTTCCGAAATTAAAGTTATTTTTCACTTTGTAGTGTTTTTTTTTTGGAAGTCGGTAGTTTTTTTTTGTAAAAAGTTTTTATTTTTCACTTTTTAGTTGTGGTACCTACACCACACACATTCGAATACCACTACCTACTACCAGTGTCAGGAACTTATCATCTACATACTAAGTGGAAAAAAATACGTATTTTGTAGCTAACTCAAAAACTACCAAAGCAAAGTTAATAAAATTTATATGGGACCAATTCGGGAGCATACCCTTTCAAACAAAAAAATAATTTTCAAAATCGGTCCACAAATGACGGAGAAATCGGTGGACATACATAAAAAAAAAAAAAAAAAAAAAAAAAAAAAAAAAAAAAAAAAAAAAAAAAAAAAACATACGCGTCGAACATATAACCTCCTCCTTTTTGGAAGTCGGTTAAAAATACAACCAGACAGGTCATCCAGATATTGATCATAATACATGTATATGGATGCGCATAACAATGTGATAGCTTACAAAGCTTCTAATGTCCGAATGGTATTTTGATCGATTGTCCTAAATTCAATTCAATTCAATCATTTTATTTCAGACCAAGGGATCCATATAGTGTTAGTAAAGTAATCCACCCCGTGTGATTTACAACAACCCTCCCGTCCTCATAATATCTTCATCAATATCGATTCTCAGCTGAAAATCCGTATCGTCTTTTAAATTTGGTTAATCACTTTTAAAGATCATTGGACCCGTTCGACGTTCACGCATCAACACATCATTCATCCGTTCTACGCAAGGTCATAGATACCCCTTTAGGTTCACATCAAAGACGATTAACATTATAGATAGTTTTTGATAGTATACATACAGTATCATAATATTATAGATACACTTTCTATGCTTTCAAATACATCTTCAAAGCCCTTTCAAGTCACTTCAAAGTGGATTGGAGAGTAATAAGGTTTTACGGCTCAATGAGTTTCCAAATTATTTGGTTGGTAATCTTCAAAGGATGTCCGGGTTTTATCGGGTGACTATAGATGTTTCTGTAATAGTTGGCGTTTCCAGTTTCTGTTGAGTTATCTTTGTTGAGTGACTTATGGTTGGCACTTGGCAGATTTGCTTTTGAGGTTGATTTTCGCTTTGATACAATAAGGTGATGGAAAACGGTGGGCCAGAATTTAATACGTTGAGATTCATGATTTAAAAAATTATTCATATTTTTTATCTTAGAATATAAAACATAAGCTCAATTCTCAATCTGGCAGCGGAGAAATATGGGAAAGATAGTTTTCGTGAGACTATCGATTAACTCAGTTCTTAGATTGTCAAAACTTACAGAATTTTCTTCTCGTTACATTCAGGCCCAATATATTTAAATAAAATTCTCGTGTCACAGTGCTAATTGCCATACTCCTTCGAAACGGCTTGATTGATTTTTATGAAATTTTATACGTATATTTGGTAAGTCTGAGAATCGGTCGTAATCTATTTTTCATAGCCCTAAGTGATAAAGGTGGTCCACCCCAAACATTTATATGGCAAAACAACGTTTGCCGGGTCAGCTAGTAATATATATAATCGTTTCCGTCTCCTTTATCTATTTAACTAATTGTGAAGAGTTTGGACAGTGAAATAGCATGCCACTTGTAATGATCAAAGATGGCTAGGTTGTTCGAAGTATGGTGATTGTACATGGGAGTAATATAGCGGTAATCACCTAGTTTGTCATTATATTCTATTTAAAAAACTCATTGTAAACACTACAGTTCTCTAACATTATTTATTAATGAGTTGATTAATAAGGTTTTTGTTCAGCAATAACCATATTATTTTTATATTTCTTTTCGTAATTTTGGTGTAAGTTTTTTGTCATTGGTTAAAATTAAATAACTAGTTGGCTCAGAACATAAGAACCTACTGTGAAGGAGCAGTAGATTACCTTAGCAATTTTCTACTTGAATTAACTTAAGTATAGGTCGGTAGGTATGTGTTGATTTTATTATGACAACAAAGTAACTTACTAACAAATGCGTGCACTGACTAGACCGGTCCACTCAATCTCTTTGGTTTTATCCGCAAAAGATCATACTCGTACATGGTCTTCACATGATCTGACCAAGATTATGTCTGTACTTTAAAAGAGACTGTGACCTCTGGGTTTGTTTCGACCTTTCTTCTTAGGGTAGTCAGATAGGAAACGCCGACCTCGTCTATTTTTTAACCGACTTCAAAAAAGGAGGAGGTCCTCAATTCGACTGTATTTTTTTTTAAATGTTTGTTACCGCATTACTTTCGACTGGGTGAACCGATTTTGATGATTATTTTTATTTGAAAGCTGGTGCTTCCCGTGTAGTTCCATATATTTTTTTTAACTTTGCTTTGATGGTTTTTGAGTTAGGTTCAATAATACGTATTTTTTTTCCCACTTAGTATGATATCTTAAGTTCCTGTCACTGTTATTTACAGAGCAGGTAGTGGTGTTCGAATGTGTATGGGGTAGGTACAGTCAGCGTCAAATAGTTAGTGACACACAGGGTATTCAAATAAATAGACGCAACCAAAAAGTCAATAATATCGGTACAAATAAAGTTTCCTTATTGTTGTCAACAATGTATTTGATCAAAAGGTCGAGACGTTTAAAATGTCATATAGATCGGTTCAGTCAAACCGCCATAAATATGGTTACAGTCATCCCACCAATGGTATTCAAGCATTATAAGTGTTCACACGACTGGAGAGCGTAGAAACCGAATACAATCAATCGCCTGTATGCGGCACTCGTCCGATCGGGTTTCCGAATTGGAGAATCGGATCAGGTAGGTACCTGACATGTGCGGCCACCCTTACATACTAGTTTATTTTTCTAATGTGTTCCATATTTTTGAATACTTATAATGCTTGGATACCATTGGCGGGATAACTGTAACCATATTAATGGCGGTTTGACTGAACCGATCTATATGACATTTTAAACGTCTCGACCTTTTGAGCGACTATATTGTTGACAATAATAAGACAACTTAGTTTGTACCGATATTATTGACTTTTTGGTTGCGTCTATTTATTTGAATACCCTGAGTGTCACTAACTATTTGACGCTGACTGTACCACAATTAAAAACAGAAAACTAAAAACTTTTTACAAAAAAAGTCGGTTGATTTTTTTTGTAAAAGTTTTTTAATTATTATTGACATGTAAAAGTGTTTGTACAAACCTGCTTAAAGAAATAAAATCAATAGGCCTGTGTCCAAAAATATTTTTCTTCGTCTTGTAGATTATTAAAACATATTGAACACGTATTTTTTCTTTTTTGACGTAATCAAAAGATTACGGCGATACATTGAGTTAAAATGTGGCATGACATCACGCCTTGCTAGATTTAATAATGAGTTGTGACGTAGCGAGCCCCCACTCCCCAACTTTAATGCGTGTTTTCTAAGTTATTTTTGATTAATATGATAAAGCAAAAAATACGTGTCTAATACTTTTTTATTATCTGAAAGACGGACTAAATAGAATTTCTTTTTTTTTTACCTAGGCAACTACCGTATTATCGTAAAAAATCTAGTAATATAAATCCAAGAACAAAATAAACTTAAATTCCTTCACGTATTCCAGTAAAAATCCTCTTCATTAAAGAAAAGTTTCGTCTTTCACTTCATTATAAATAATTGGGATCTTACAGTCATGTTTTTTTTTTCAGGTCGCGTTACAGTATCGGGGATTATAAAGTCGAGAATAAACAACGTCCTGTACTATGGAAAGGTAGGTTGAACAAAAATCGTTATTTACCTATAATCTCCTGTCTGTTGACTGCCTCATTGGTCTAGTGCTCGCATACGCTATTACTGAGCATGAGGTCCTGGGTTCGATTCCCGGGTCGGGCAAAGTGTTATTGGGTTTTTCTATCTGGAATTTCTCAGTAGCAGCCTGGAGTCTGGATTTGTGCCCGGTTCATGGCAATAGGCTAGCCCCTATTACATGGGACTTAAACATAACTGGCCAAATGTGAGTGTTCCTGCTACAGGTACACCTCTGCACTACCCTTCGGGGAAACAAGGCGTGATGTTATGTATTACAATCAGATTATAATTTTCCCACTGCTGGGATATAGGCCTCCTGTCTTCGAGACGGAGTGGGCTGTAATCTACTGACCCGTAACTGCTTCGCACTGTTTTTACGATGCTGACAACCTTCCAGCATTCCGAACAGATCAGAGACATATGAAAGCGACAATCGCGTGTTCGCGTAACCAATCGCTTTGGTTAGGACACGGGGTCATAGTGTTTGAATTTCTTTAAACAATGAGCTGAAGATAAAGCTAAAGCTAAGCTAGAGGAGCTCGTAGCTAAGTAATAACAGCAGCACGGGTCTATCCATCAGGTTAAGCTACGTTTGCCGGGGTTGGTCCGTTTGTTTGACCATCTTTACATACCGAGACTCCTCCGTGCCTCGGAAAGCACGTTAAGCCGTTGGTCCCGACTGTCATTCGTGGATCTTTGACAGTCGTTACGGGTCGTCAGTAGCCCGAAAGTCTGACAACCAGTCTTACCAAGGGGTATCGTATTACCCAGTTACTGGGTTGTGGAGGTCAGATAGGCAGTCGCTCCATGTAAAATACTGTTATTCAGCTGCATCTGGTTAGACTGGAAGCCGACCCCAACATAATTGGGAAAAGGCTAGGCAGATTGATTGAGCTGAAGATAATATTATCCCCTTTATTACAGATTCGTATGATGTCCAGTATCGATACAGAAGAAGCCTACAAATGATCATATCCCAACACTTCAGTGAGACAACTGTTATGCCTGGCGTTGATGTAAGTATGTAGAGGTTTTAATTATATCTACAATATAGATGGATTTTTTAAGGCGAAGGTAACCCGCGAAATTCAAATTTTCTTACGTTTTTTTGCAATTTGCAGGTCAGTATCAGGTTGTATGTTGATTTAAATATGATTTGCAGCCGTATCAAATGTTTATTTACAGATTTATAGTAATAAAAATCATCAATACAACTCTCTAAGTTCATGTAATCCTACTGAATTACTAATTCAAGAAATCATGTCTTTTGAGGCTTATGCTAAGTTCTATGTTGTATTGCTGATTCTAATGGTTATAATTCTGTAAAACCATGTTTTTTACGGTCGCGAATCATATTTTAATCAAGATACAACCTGACACTGACCTGCAAATTGCAAAGATTGAAAGGAAATTTGAATTTTGCGGGCTACCTTAGCGCATCCGGTTAAACAGTTTTCTGTAGGTTTACAAAATACCTAACCTCATCATCAGCCTATAATGTTCCCACTGCTGGGACACAGGCCTCCTCTCTGTGAGAGGGAGTGGGCCGTAATCCACCACGCGGGCCCAGTATGTGTGTCACATGTCTTCGAATTTTCGGTTCTAGGACATGCCGGTTTCCTCACGATGTTTTCCTTCACCGTTTTGAGAGCAGTGGTGATGAAATAATTTACATAAAGTAAAGCGCCTGTCTGGGTACGAACCTACGACGTACAACTCGTAAGTCGCGGGTATTGAAATCGGTTTTTGAAAGTCAAACTAAATTACTTTATAGTTAAACTAGCAGCGCTCCGAGTTGTCACCCGTGTAAGTTTTGATTCCGTGGGAATATCGGGATAAAAATATGTTAAGTCCTAACCTAGGTCATGGTCGATCCATGTGCTAAATTTCATCTAAGTGTAACAAATAAACAAACTCACTTTTGCATTTCGTGACTTCGTTCGCGAGCCTATAACTTTCCTCAAGAATTGGGCTATCCAATGCAAAAAGATTTTTTCAAATCCGGCTGGTAGTTCCGGATATTACCAGGGGGATTCGGAACTGGAACCGAGGAAATATATTTGTTTGTTTGTAAGTTTGTATGTAGGGACATACATTTTTTATACTTTAGGTTGAATATTAAAAAATAAAGGACACGTATTTTTTCTTTTTTTACTATATCAAAAGATTATGGCGATAAATTGAGTTAAAATGTGCCATGACGTCACGAATATGTAGATTTTATACTTACTTGTGACGTAGCGACCCCCACTTCCCAACTTTAATGCATTTTATCGAAGTTATTTTTTATTAATAATTATGATACAGCAAAAAATACGTGTCTAATATTTTTTGAAGTGAAAACTTCTTTAGGCGTGTTGGGAATTTTTGAGATGGGGAAAAACAATTGAACTCGCGACACCGTTACCGATACTTCATTTTTGTAATCGCGATTGTGCTCTTTATTTATATTAAGTTACGGATCAATGTTCTATGTAAGTATTTTAACTTTAAAAGTTTTGGAAGTTTTAATTTTTTGTTAATGCGATTGTGCTCTTTATTAAGATAAGGTTATGGATCAATGTTATATAATATGTTTCAAATCGAAACAGATTGTGTTGTATTACGCAATTAGGGTACTGGTTGACCGAGCTCTGCTCGGGTGAAAATTGATAAACATATCTATTCAAGGCAATGGCACGTAAAATTTAATCGGCGAGGCAACCGGATGGCGAGTGGTAATCTGGGTCTTGAAGTGATACCGAACCCCCCCGTACCGTCCGAATGGACCCCAAATGGACGGGGGCGGAGATATGGGGGATGGGGGCCAAACATTTTTTTTTTGACATAACATTCAAAATTAAAGTTCTATTATATGTATATTTATGTACATATAAATATATAAATATGCAAATATTACTCGTTTAATAGTATAAGAAATAATATCATTTGTCAGTTTTGTGCCAGAAAACCACATTACCGACAAATTCCAAGTACCAGAGTAACTTAGTAAAATATATACCACACATTTACCAATGCAAGGTTCCTGATACAAAAATCCAATATGGAATTCTTGGAACTGAGGAACCTAAATCCTTTTTAGTTCACTGCGGTATCATTCGCCCTAATAGATTCAATGTCATTTATATATATTTATGACATCATTAATTTGTTTTATTTGGACGTTGGACTCATTTAGAGCAAACTCTTTCTATGGTATCGCGATAAGAAAAAAGCTCATACATCCACATTTAGACTATAATGTTTCCACTTCTGGGACACAGGCCTCCTCTCTATGAGAGGGAGTGGGCCCAGTGCGGGTTGATGGATGTCACATGTCTTCGATTTTTTTGGTTCTAGTACATCGCGATTGCCTCACGATGTTTTTCTTCATGAATATTATGACGATGAAATAATTTACACAAAGTAAAGCGCCTGTCTGGATTCGAACCTACGACCTACAACTCGTAAGTCGCGGCCGTTACCACTGGGCCACCACTGCTCTTCCAGCGCATACATAATCAGCTTAATATAATGATTACTCTGCTCGGTCCCCCTTTTTTTTTCTTGTTGGGAAATTATCAAATAACTTCTCCCGCTCTGGGCGGAGCGGGAGGGCGTGTCAGACTCTTACTGACTAAAACCCACCCGTGTTCTTTCAGTTGCCTGTGTGTTGCCAGGGGCCACGGTAACTCTTTTGGACAAACCCGCAACCCCGGCAGGCATCAGCCCTAGCGGACCTCTTCAGTTGTCCTGATATCTCTTTGAGGCGCGCGTGGAACACAACGCGCCGTCGACCCGGGCCTGGTGCTCAGTCTCCCTAAAATTGCGTCTGACGTATTTATTCACTTACTTGTGGAGGCTCCTTTAGTAATACTAGATTAACACACAAAGCAAGTTTCCTAACTATACTACTACCCTGAAAGAAAAGATAAGTACGCTGGGTTGCTGTTGCCGGATAAGGTGAAGAAGACTACTTCTACTATATTCTACTAATACCTGCAAAATCTGCTCGCGTAGCACAGTGCTACGGCGTAGCTGTCTTCCGTAGCAAATTGCTACGACGTAGAATTATATTCTGATTCAAAGTATCTGATGAAAGTGTAAACAAACCCTGTCCAGATTAAATTCTTACGCAATCACTCACAAAAGGGAATTGTTAACACGTTCATCCGTATTTAAAAGGTTTCAACTTCATGTCTCCTACTTTTTCCAACAATTATTCTTTCAATATAATTATGAAATTATAATAAAAAATTGAGGTTATTGAATAACATCTTTAAGATATTTAAAATTAGAATTTCAGGTTTAACATAACATCACGCCTTGTTTCCCCGAAGGGTTGGGCAGAGGTGTCCCTGCAGCAGGTACGCCAACATTTCGCCAGTTATGTTAAGTCCCATGTAATAGGGGGCGAGCCTATTGGCATCAACCGGGCACAAATCCAGACTCCAAGCTGCTACTGAGAAATTTCAGACAGAAAAACCAAATAACACTTTGCCCGACCCGGGAATCGAACCCAGGACCTCATGCTCAGCAGTAGCGCTTGCGACCACTATACCAACGAGGACAGAAGAGGAGGGTCAGGTTTAAGTATTTAAATAATCAAATCAAAGCAATATATTTGTAGGTGTCAGTACAAATTGGCATCCACAGGCACATTTTCTGATCCATTTGTTTATATTTTCATCAGATATTTTTATAACAGACTATTCTTGCGTAGCACGACACTACGGATTTCCATCTTTCATGAGCTACGAGAAAAAGGCTTTTAAAATTTAACTAATGATCGTTTGTCTATTTTTGGTTGTTTTATTTAGACTAACTTATAGTCAAATCATAAAGAAATATAAAAATTAATAATATATTTTTAAATTGTTGTATTTTAATATTCAAAAATATATTGTCAATCGTCGCTCGGCATCCAATACCGTGAATGTGACATTTAAGACGAAAATCTGTTTTTTATTTTTTATTTCATTCTTTACGTTCAAATACATGATCCTGCATTTAAAAATGATTTTCGTCAAAAATGTCACATTCGTCAATAATGAAATAAAGGAAAATAAAAAAATAAATGTGACAATATATAATTATATTACTACAATATATTAAATAATAATGATATGTATTTTAATAAACATTAAAATAAATATAACTTAACAAAATTCCACTCCAATAAACATCAAGTATTTGCCTAATTAATTTAAGTATTACTTATTTTTCTACTCTCGGCTTCTATCTTTGTCGTCAGCCCAAGGGAGCCGTAAGCTTTCTCGGAAAAAATTAGCATGTCTTCGCTGGCCCTTACAAAATTTAATTATGTTGCTTTGCTTCGACAGACGTGATTGAGCAATGAACAACAGGGATTCGGGATTTTTCAGACCTTTAATTGGGGCTCAAATTATTTATAAGTACTTGAGCATAAAACAGATTATTAATTTATCAATTCGTAAACATCCCTAGATGACACCCCATGGTGTTGGAATTTATAAACGGTGTAAAAACATTATTATGTTTTTATTGTTCAAGTATGTTTAAAAACTAAACCTGTATGTATTATATAGCACTGAACTGCCTGGTCTAGTGATCGCAAGCTCTACTGCTGACCAAGAGGTCTTGGGTTCAATTCCCGAGTCGGGAAAAGTGCAAAGTGTTATTGGGTTTTTCCGTCTGAAATTTCTCAGTAGCAGCCCGGAGTCTGGATTTGTGCCCGGTTGATGGCAATAGGCTCGCTCCCTATTACATGGGACTTAAACATAACTGGCAAAATGTGGGTGTACTATTGCTACACCCTTGCTCAACCCTTCGGGGAATACAAGCATGAAGTTATGTTATGTAGCACCGAACTCTCTAGAACAAATTCTGAAAATGATGGTGAAAACCACATCAAAAACCATCAAGTTACTAAGAAAAACCAATATGTAGAACAAACTTAGAGAAGCGCATCAAACTTCATAACTTGTGGAGTAATTGCGTAAGACTCTGATATTTGACGAATTTCTCAAACCTGTGAAGCAATGAATTAAGTATCACATTCCGAAAGTTTGAAGGAAATTCCTAATCACGTAAGGTCTATTAAAAAAAAAAACAGTGGCACTCCGGGAGTGCCAACAGAAGTGAAAACTTAAAAAAAAAATCGGCACCTTTTTAATCAACGCGTTGATGTCTTTTACTCTACGTACCACGGTAAATAAGGCGTTGATGTCTTTACTCCATGCACCGCGGTAATCAACGCGTTGATGTCTTTTACTCCACGGTGTCTGTAAATTGTGTTACAGTGTCACGAAATCAATGGTTTAGTTTCATTTCAAAAATACCCAACGCGCCTAAAGAAGTTTTCACTTCAAAAATTGTTCGAATTTGGAACGATTTTAAATCTTGATACTTACTGACTGTTTTCAACGAAAAAGTCGTTCGAATTTACGTTACGTTTACGTCACGCGTTCTTGCTAGGCCCACTGTTCAGCCTTTCGTTTCTAGAAACCTGCGGGGTAATTGCGTCACTCACACTTGCTACTGCAATGTCTCTGGCATTAACGTACAGTGTGAATTAAAATCTAGGAAAACGTTTTATGGGGATTGCATTCTGTTTTATCTGTAAATAAACAAAAAACGATGTTTCTGCTTATCCTGTAGATGTTTTAATAAAAACTTGATCTTTCTCCGGTCGTGTCGGATTGCCGTCCCATCGGACTATGAGAGTGAGGGAAGAGAGAGTGCACCTGTGTCTTGCGCACGCAATTGTGCACAATTATATCTCCCGCGCCGAAGGCTGGTCTTCGCTGAGATTGGTCGCCATGGCCGAAATTCGATCTGGAGGACTATTATTATAATTTAAATATCTCGGGACCTTAGGGTCCCGGTCTTTTGGAAGGCGTACGAGGGGCCGAAGCCAACTCGCAGAGGCCATAAGACAATTTTATATGTAATGAGGCACCAACCGGTGATTATCCCAGTATGCACTATGCAAGTGCACCCATGGACAATCCCTGGTTGGTGTAAGACTATTGCAGAATAATATAATATAACAAATATATTGGACTATGGGTTTGGGTGGGTATAGTGGATTGGTTACCTAGAACTATGGAAGGCCTATGTCCCCTGCCTAATCAATGTTATGGAATACACGGCGAAAATGGCAGGGGGTGACTTGCACACTCAATAATGGGCCCCCGAAAACGGTTGCTAGCACAAAGTGTCGTAGTGACAAGGGAGCAACATGTCCTGAGGTGCTAATGAGGAGTGGAGAGGTATTCCACGGCTATCAGGACAATCCCGGAAGTACGGTCAAGATCCCTACCAGCATATTACTGGAATACTTCCTTCCTCCGAGCACGTTTGCTCTTGCGAATCTCCACTCAAGCCGGCCAATAAAGGCGAGAATGAGGTGGGAGCTCTGTTCCTCGTCAGTGCTCACTCCAGCCGGCCAATAAAGGCAAGCCAGAGGTGAGGAACAAGACTTCTCCCGGGAGATAGGGTTCGTGAGGTCGCTACTGCCCAACAGCTCGCCACATGCCGCCCTGCGGGTTTTTGTATCTCTCTTGGTCTGGCTCCTCATCCTAGACCTGTTCCGGCAAAGTTAACTACCGGCACAGACCCAGAATTCGGAGCGCGCAAGCTCCATCACGACGTCAACGTAGAGATACGGCGGTGGGGTTATTATAATAACTATTACAATTTTCAACTTTAATAAACAAACCCAACTATGATAATAAAGAGAAATTATTTCAGCAAACAATATAAACCCAGGTCTTTCATTTGAAGAGCCATTTTAAATTCAACATTGTATTATATTCAGAACTGTTCTTTGTTTCCAGATTTCAATTTTATACTTTTACTGCGCCACTTCAATTTCCACCTTGTTTCGGAAGATTAAAGTTGATTCTTGGTTGCAGGTCAGTCTACAATGTACGCTGAATGGACCACATCCTGGGAGATTCGTGTGGGAAAGAGATGGTATTGTTATATCGTCTAATACTGATTCTAGGTAAGTTTATTTTAATATTGTTATCTTAATAATACTTACTAATATCGTGTTACCCAGTAACGGGTTGTGGAGATCAGATAGGCAGTCGCTTCATGTAAAATATTGGTATTCAGCTGCATCCGGTTAGACTGGAAGCCGACCCCAACATAGTTGGGAAAAAGCTAAGCAGATGAAGAAGTCCTGATTTTCCTTGGCTTCTAAGTTTAAGTTTCCTCGTTCACCGTGTGGAGAAAAGAGGTGTAAATAATAATACTTCAAAGCAAAGCATTCTCAACCTAGTGTATATACACAATAGTGGTGTACATAAATAATAGTTCTCTTTTAAAAATTACAATAGACGTGGATATATTTAGTAACCTGTTCCGCTTAGCTATTTCTAAAGAGCCATAAAAAACCCTGAAAGAAATTGACACGTGTTTCACCTCTCAACAAGGCATCCTCAGGATGGCGATTGACTTGTCGCGAGCCCGAACACGGCGTGTTGCCACACTGAGCGCTGAACGCAGAAACGTCTATTGTATTTTATAATGGATTTCCGCAAGGCCATGCCTGAATCGATTAACTATCTCAGTTCTCTTTTTTTTAATATTAAGCAAACCATCTTGTTGATGGCTAAAAGACTTTTAAAGCGAAATATGATCACAAACAGTAAAATCTGCAGGCACAGCATGATCACTTCTATCTCTACTCTACGAAGAATTGGACGATCTCTTTGAAAGTGACATTTCTTTTTTTTGACATTTCGCTACGTGGTTGCGCTAAAACATAATCAGCCTATAATGTTCCCACTGCTGGACAACACAAGCCTCCTCTCTATCAAAGGGAGTGGGCCGTAATTCACCACGCGGGCTAAGTGCGGGTTGGTAAATGTCGTATATCTTCGAATTTTCGGTTCTAGGTCATACCGATTTCGTCACCATGTTTTTCCTTCACCGTTTTGCGAGCAGTGGTGATGAAATTATTTTTACAAAGTTAAGCGCCGGTTAGGGTTTGAACCTATAAGCTATAAACCGTAAGGCGCGGTCATTACCACTGGGCCCTGCTCCACCACTGTTGGCTGTGCTATGCTAGGACAATGACATGATGGTTTAGGAGTATAAAGAACAGTGTGTAAAGTTCACTCATCCACCATAGAAAAGGGAGGATCCTCCGACCAGACGGGTGTTGTGTCTGGCGACAACTGCCCATCGGTTTAAAGTTGAAATCTTGTTTGTATGTCGATCGCTAAGTAAACTCTAACTGCGCGATGCAGGATTATGTGGCGGTGTAACCGCTACAATGGTAGATGAAACAAAATTCTGTCGCCATCAAATATTCTGATGCTATCGTGACGTCAATATACAGTAAAACGGTAAGTCCATTCCTTTAGCACTTTGGAATAGTCAAATCACTTTAGAAAATAAACGTAAAATCGATATCCTCGAACAGTTCTAAGTAAATCCCGTATAGACTGGCGCTCCGTAATGGAATATATTCCAGGAATATGTCCTATAAAATGAGAGCCATTTAAAAACTACGGTACACAACATTATGAAATAGCTTTATGTATTAGTCATACGGGAACATAAATTTTGCTTTTAATAATATCGATACTGGTCAAGCAATTCTATGGTACCCGCATGCGGTTCTATACCGCAGTCGTAGTGCAACAATATTGGTTTTATTTTACCTTCTTAGAGAGATGCGGTCACACGCATGCGGGTGAAGATGAAAAATAAAGCTCCGTACCGAAAGACCAAAAAAAAACAGTAGCACTCCGGGAGTGCCGACAGAAGTGAAAACTTGAACAATTTAAAAAAATACTTCCAAAACCCTTAAAGTAAAAATACTTGCATAGAACATTGATCCGTAACGTAATATAAATAAAGAGTACAATCGCGTTTACAAAAATGAAGTGTCGATAACGGTGTCGCGAGTTCTATATTTTTTCCCATCTCAAAAATGCCCAAAGCGCCTAAAGAACTTTTCACTTCAAAAATATAATTGTTGACTCACATATATGAAAAAGTATGGAAACATGCACTCGTTTATTACTTCGTAAACATTATCTGCATCTGCAAATACGGCTTAATTAAATGTGGGTACTGCGGGAACAAATATTTATTTTAATAAAATATACGTAAAAAATATTTTCTACTGAAATTGCATGGTTCAATACTTTTGAGTTACTTTTTCGTATTAATACGTTGATAATTCATTTTCTCCGAACTCGTAAAGGTCGATTTAAAATCAGTTAGAAACAAGAAAAATAAATGAAATAATTTATTACTTACAACTAAACGTTAGCTATGATCATAGTGTTAGCCAAAAGACGTCCACTGCTGGACATAGGCGTCCCTAAGCTTTGCAAAAACAAACGGCCTGTATTACTGAGCTGTACAGGGGTGGCAAGGACATCGACGCGAAAACTGTTACCATGGATTCAGTACATGATTCTGAAACCCCGTCGGTAATTTAAAAAAAAATCGGCTATTTCATAAAAAAGGCAGTCTTTTTTTTTTAGATAGCCGACGAAAAATTTAACCCTAATTCAGGTCACGGTCTGCCAATGTGCCAAATTTCATTCAAATCCGTTCAGTGGTTTTAGCGTGAAGTCATACCAAACAAACTCACTTTCACATCCCAACTAATATTAAAAATGCGAAAGTGAGTTTGTTTGTTAGTTTGTTTGTTTGTTACACTAGTAATATAATAAACTAGCTGCGACTCGCAGTTTCACCAGCATAAGTCTCGATCCCGTTGGAATATCGGGATAAAAAGTATCCTATGTCCTAACTCAGGTCATGGTCTACCCATGTGTAAAATTTCGTCAAAATTTTTTCAGCAGTCGAAGCGTGAAAGCATCACAAACAAGCAAACTTATTTTCGCATTTATAATAATAAGTTAGGGTTGGATTTTAACTTAGCCTCAGGAATGGCAACGTACATTCGACGTCTCTTTCAAGTTATGCAGATGTCCATAGACATCGATGACTTCTTGTTTTTACTGCCCTTTTGTTTTCCCCGCATACCATGTTTGTAATCGGCTCGCTAACATTTACTTTACTTTCAGATACACAATCGGTCAAACAATGGCCCCAGACAGCGGAGTCATCACTCAACTCAACATTTCACATTTGAGGGTGGATGATGGTGGCCTGTTTGCGTGTGTGGCTCACCATGGTGATAGTGTGGTGGTACACCATGATCGGGTCAACGTCTATGGTAAGTTTAGATATATTTTTAGGGTAACTCTTTGTTTGGTTCGCCCAACGGTGACTAATCAACATTAATATCTATGTTACCTACTGCGCTGTGCTATGTTGAGCTCCTTTTATCAAATTCGCTCCTCTAACATTATAGTGAGAAAACAAACAAGAAGTGAAATCTATACAAATTTATTAAAGCCGAATAGTTTTTTATTTGAACGCGCTAATCTCTGGAAGTACCAGTTAGATTTGAAAAAATCTGCATTTGATAGTCTAATTCGCGAGAAAGGTTATAGGCTATTTATTTAGCACTAGCTTTTGCCCGCGGCATGTAACCCATACCGGGATTACATACCTAATAGCCGAAGAAAAGGTCATTGACTCCTACCGCTGCGCCCACGTTGCCGTCAACCTTAATTGTTTTGTTACGCGTAATTTTGAATCTTTGGTATCTTTTAAACCATTCATTTAAATAAAATGATGTCAGGCTTGTTTTAATTTGAATTAAATGCTCAATTTAAGTAACGTAGTTAATTGGATAAGGATGAATAAAATACCGGTCAAAATAGCTTCGAAAATAACAATGAAATTCTTTTCAAATTTTGGAAGATAAAAATGGTTATTGTGGGTCATCCTTAGATGATATATACATATGCCATCAATAGCGGACCTTTTTGTTGAAATTTTTAAAATGAACAATGCTGTAGAACATAAATTTTATGTAACTTTTACGATTTCCGCGGCGCACGTCAATAAAGCTCCCAGTCGGCATGATTTTTTCCGACATCTTCACCAACAATTTTCAAATTTCAGCCAATTTACATAAAACCTTAATGAATTATACACTTAAACCTTCCGCATGAATCACTCCGTCCATTAGTGAAAACCGTTTGAAAATCCGTTTGGTAGTTTTTGAGTTTATCGCGTTCAGACAGACAGACAAACGCGGCGTGGGACTTTGTATTATAATACGTAAGGATTACGCTACAACCCTTAGGAGCTGAGTAAAAAGAAAAAAAATGAGAAAGGACGCTAATCGAAAACGAAGTAACGGGGCACAGCTATAGATATAATTATTTTATGTTAAAACAAGACATTTTATGAGGACAAAGTCGCGAGCAGAAGCGATTACACGTCTTCAGTCGTGCATTAATTAACTATGTACTAACAAAACAAGTTTTAGTTCAAATTAACAACATCAACTGATGCTATAGAGGATAATTATAAGGAATATACCAAAACTTCAGATGCCTAACTTATATAGCTAATAGAATTCACAGTCTCGTGAGCGCTGCGGGCACAGCTAATGCATAAATGAAAACTTTAGAATAAGTTTGCTTACATAAATACTAAGACTTAGACCAAGAATAATTTAGATACGAAAATTTCTCGTGTGGGGATCAAATGAAGTTCTAAACTCTCGGTCAGAGGAGGAGCCTTAGATCAAACCACTAAGCTAAGCCAACCACCAAAATAAGCATAGCGGCACTAACATATCTAGGAATTTAAACTGGACACAGTTTGCACTCTCGAATGCCTAGGAAACCGACCAAGTCCAAAGTTGTCTTCGCCATCCGTATTTCGCGCACCAGTTGACAATTTTATGCTCCAGCTGGTCTTATACAGACTACAGCCCTTCTACTAAATGTTGTTTCGAAAGAGAAACATGACGGGGTGTAGTTTTGGTACCAAAGTTGAAATTCTGAGTATTTAACTAAACTTTCAGTCTGTATGTAAAATAACGTACCGTATTTGAACATACAGCACAGACGTTAAAAGTAACTATAATACTACAGTGCGTTTCAAACTCAAATTATTTATTCGGATCGGATACGAACGGATGCGGCGACAGCCGATCGCGTCCGGCAGGATGTCGACGAATACGATCGGCTCCGTACCGTCGCTTGCGAATGTATCCATTTCTGCGCCTAGTCAAAAAGTTTAATTCCCACCGTGTTGACGTGTTCCAATTTAAGAAAAATGGTTGAAGTTGACGTAGTATTGTTGGCTATCGCATTAGAAGAAGAAAAAAATAATCATAAAACACAGAAGAGGAAAATAAAAATTTGGATTGATGATTTATTTCCCAACCACGGCTTTGAGCGCACGGGACGACAGCCGAAAGGATTCGATCGGATACGACGACAGGTGAACGGAGCCGATCGCCCGTCGCAGCATACTTTCAGTTGCGATCGCTTGTCGCGGAAGACGCTCGCGGTCAAGCTGCTGTGCGCGTCTTGGTAATATTATAGACTTTAAATAACAGTTATTAAAGTCTATAATATTACCAAGCCGTGAATTAAAAAAACTTTTTACAAAAAAAAACTACCGACTTCCAAAAAAAACACTACAAAGTGAAAAATAACTTTATATTTCGGAAGTCGGTGTCTTGGGTTTTGTGTTTTCGTTTTTTGCCACCGACTTCCGAAATATAAAGTTATTTTTCACTTTGTAGTGTTTTTTTTGGAAGTCGGTAGTTTTTTTTTGTAAAAAGTTTTTATTTTTCACTTTTTAGTTGTGGTACCTACCCCACACACATTCAAATACCACTACCTACTACCAGTGTCAGGAACTTAACATATCATCTACATACTAAGTGGGGAAAAAAATACGTATTTTGTAGCTAACTCAAAAACTACCCAAGCAAAGTTAATAAAATTTATATGGGACCAATTCGGGAGCATACCCTTTCAAACAAAAAAAGAATTTTCAAAATCGGTCCACAAATGACGGAGAAATCGGTGGACATACATAAAAAAAAAAAAAAAAACAAACATACGCGTCGAACATATAACCTCCTCCTTTTTGGAAGTCGGTTAAAAATGTTAAGTCATGTACACAGGTACACGATTTAATCATGTTTAAAAATTCTACAATCCATTCCGATCGGATGCGATGCGAGCCGTTTGGTGGAAATCATCCCTTAATCTTAAAAATCTATCCAGTACCTTCAAAGTTCCTTAAAAAACGTTCACATAAAAATACATGATACCCTTTACTGCTAAGGTATGAAAGTATCCCACAACTTCATGAAAAAACTCGAAGCTAAACTCTATTAAAATAGAAACAGAATAACAAGGAGATAAGGATAGTTTACAAACTTTATCTTCTCCATAAAGTTTTTGTATTGCGAATGATATTGTTCTTAAGGCGGGTGCAGTCTTAACAACAGTTTGCAGCTGCATCAGAATTTTAATGACCATCTCTAGTGGTGAGCCCTGGCCAGTCTGTCTTGCTACCTCCTTACTGACTAGATTGGATTTTAACTAGTCGTGGGTTCGAACCCAAGCAGGCGCTTTACTTTCTGTAAATAAATGTATCACCACTGCTCTCAAAACGGTGAAGGAAAACATCGTGTGGAAACCGGCATGTCCTAGGACCAATAAATCCAAGGCATGTGACATCTACCAACCCGCACTGGGCCGCGTGGCAGATTACAGCCTACTCCCTCTCGAAGAGAGGCCTGTGTCCCAGCAGTGGGAATAACAATCGCAGTGTGTGTAAGAAGTTACTTTTACCCATGGTCAGCCATCTTATTTGAGGACTATGCCTGTAATACTAAATGTTGTCTGCGATTTAGTCAGCGTGTAGTTTGAATTTCACTTTTTGAAGTGAAAACTTCTTTATGCACGTCGGGCATTTTTGAGATGGGACTAAACCATTGATTTCGCGACACTGTGACGACACCAGCTTTTGACCATTAAAATGACATCAACGCGTTGATTACCACGGTGCGTGGAGTAAAGACATCAACGCGTTGATTACCGCGGTGACAATTTTTTTTCAAGTTTCCACTTCTGTCGGCACTCCCGGAGTGCCACTGTTTTTTTTTGTTTGACGAATGTCCAGGATGATCTTGCCTATTCCCTTCTTCAGGGTCCTTAACATGAAGTATTAATGCCATCATGATTCCGTTGCGAAAAAGGGATGGGTCATGTTTAGCTCCGTCTCTCTCTGACACTGGAAAAATGATAGCATTAATTCTTCATAATATGGCTTCAGGTTCCAGTTTACCTATTACCGTTTAGGCATCATAAGATAAGAGACAGACAGTCAGACTTACTTTTAAAATATTAGTATGGATTTATCTATCCTGAAGGTATAGTTTCTATTCCTTGTAACGATGCCAATTTAACCATTCCTCTACAAGTGCGGATACTTCCGTACATCAGGTGCACTCTCAGCAATAAATTCCGCTTCAAACCTCACTGACAGGCAGATATTGCAGAAATACTTAAATTAATACTGTAACCACAAGCTACCGAAGTAATTTCCAGGCGATTTCAAGCTACTCGATCGATTCTAACTGGACGGTAGATTTAACTAGTTAATAAGGTTGAAATGGATTCGAGTGTTCGCTAGGATGGTAGGTAAATGTGCTGACCAAATTAGTCTGTAGGTATATTTCCTATTTGTACGATATATACCGGGTCAAATTAAATTAGCTGAAGAAACTTCAGCGACGTGATGGGAATCGATATTTAAAGATTTATAGAGGTGTGAGGAACAGGGTGTATAGTTCAATCATCCTCTATAGAAAAGGGCAGATCCTCCGACCAGACGGGTGTTGTGTCTGGCGGGCAACTGCTCTACGATTGATGTTGGAAAATTATATACAGGGTAAGTTTTCTCCAGTGCGCAAACTTTAACACGTGACTACAGCTCATCATTATGAACAACTTTTACTATGGGACCAAACCTAAAATCGCGAAGAAAAAATCAGCTGTTCCCTACATTTATGTTCGCATAACTCGTCAAAATGTAGGGAACAGCCGATTTATTTTTTTGCAATTTTTTCGAACTGGATAAAAACTTATCCTGTACATGTCGATCGCGCGGTAAACACTGCTTGAGCGATGCAGGATTTGTGTGACGTCAGGATTTTTTGTGATGTCAGGTCTTTGATGCTTGCATGTGGCGATGTAGATTATAAAACATTTTCTAAGCTCACAATTTACCCCGACCCCGCAATCAGTTGCATACGCTCGAAGTAGAGTTTAGAAAATCTTTTATTGGACCGAAGTTCTATAACGCGGCTTGTAAAGTTTCAGAAATCGTCACGCTCAAAAGTGTTAATACTTGCGACTGTCTTCTTCTAATTCAAAGACAAAGAAAGAGAGAGAGAGAGAACGCTAGAATAAAACAAAAGAAAAAAGTAAAGTGATTAGTGTCGTGGGATAAAATTGTACACATCTGCCCAAGTTCATTGCATGCCGGAGAGAGAAATAGAAAGTGTGAATTTGGTCAAAATCAAAATCCAAGATGGCGGCTCTGAAAAGTCTAGTTTGTACCACAGATGAATTCAGATGGTTCAATCCGCAAAATCATTTAAATAAAAAGCGACGCTTGCTACGACACAATAAAGTGCAATTCGGGTCGTACAGCGCTAATTACCAACAGTTATATTCACCTAGAAGTTGTCTCTCTTTCTATTGCGTAATTCTTACATCTTCTGACTACATAACTCTCACTGAATTGGCATACTTGTAGCCTCGAGAACTATCTGTATTCATCTGAGTTTGTACTAAAAAAGTCAGTATCAAAAATAAACTTCAATTTATTTTTGGTTGCATACGACCCAAATATGTTTGAAGAATCAATACGAGAAGGAACGGGCATTGATCCCCACTAGTCATTCGCCTTGCTGATTTTAGAAGCGTTTTCGCCTGTATGGAAGTTTTCACTAAACGTTTAGAAGTGCATAACATAAAGAAGTTCTCATTGATTCCTTGGTAGTTTGGTTATTTGAGTTTGGAACCTATAGAAGCATTAGGAACAGCGTGTAAAGTTCACTCATTCTCTAGAAAAGGGAGGATCCTCCGACCAGATGGGTGTTGTGTCTTGTGGGCTACTGCCCGACGATTGATGTCGGGTCGTTGTATACAGTGTGAGTCTTAATAATGTGCACATATCGAAATTAGGGAATCTATGCTTAATTTTACCGACGGAAAAAATATTGTAACAAAACGGTGTAACTATTAAACTAAACGATCTATCGCGATGAAACAAACTCCATAATGATTGGAAGTATTAGGTGTCCTCATAAAATGCAAATTGTGGAAAAAAAACTACCCTCAATTGAAAAAAGACATTTTTTTTTGCAAAAATCTGTTTTTTGTCATAATTTTTTACAATAATCGTAAAATTTCTCAATAAGACCACAACGTAGCTTTAAAAAAAATTTTTTTTTTTTCCGGCGATAAAATTAAGAAAGAAAATTAATTATCAACTTACACTGAATATATGCTGGCCGCGCGGTAAACTCAGCTTGCGCGATGCAGGATTTTGCGTGAAGTCAGTGAGATGCATAGTTTGTATGTGGCGATATAGATGCCATCACAAACCCACAAACTGGTGCATAAAGAGCAGAGGGGCTAGACAATGACTTTCTGTCAGCGATGATGGTGATGGAAATGTAAAAAAATGTATGGGACTGACTAAACTATTAAACCGAAAAACTCTAACTCATAACTGAGTGTCTAGTGCTGAGTGACAATCGCTTTCAAAGCGTTTCGTATTTCTACAACACTTTTCAACGGAATCGATTGTTTTTCGGTTTAATAGGTCAGTCAGTCCCATACATTTTTTTAAATTTCCATCACCATCATCGCTGACAGATTGTCCCACCGCCGGCGAAGAAGCGACTAACCATCGGCTATTTTCTCGCTCAAGAAACGTACACTAAAACACTTCGTGTACACAAAAGAGATACATATATTAATAGTTGATCGATGATTATTCACACCGCCGGCGAGGACTCTCTCCACTAATTTGTCACTGAGCGACAAGAGCTATCAAAGATAATACTCGCTCAGTGATTCTTGCTCAGCAATGCTCGCTTGGCAGTCAGAACTCACGCCGAGAGACCAAACAGCGGTAATTTCGCCCCGAGTGAGTGGTACGAGTAATCGCCCGTCGCACTCGGACACTCGCTGATAATCCAGCGACAAAATTATCGGAACTACACAGTCGCTGCTCGTTGCTCACCAACTCGTTTTCAGTTGCTAGCTCCACTCGCTACGGGTGGGTCCAAAGACTACTATTACTATAGACAGGCAGCTCTAACTTTTTTTAAATGGGTATATGCAGCGCCATCTAGTTTTTCGTTAAGGGAATTAATTAGTATATAAATATATACGTATAGATTGGTAGGTAAGCTGTACGGTACGCTGCTGCATAGTAGGTACGTACACACGGCTACACATCAAGCTATACATTTTCAGCTTAAGCCGACCTCGAATTATACGGAAATTCTATACAATGCGAGATTAGCTTATACTGGAAATGTATAGCTTGATATGTAGCCGTGTGTACCTATATGTCAAGTGGCGTGTGGGCAGAATATTATAGGAATAAAACAACCTTTTATTTTGTGTAAATTGAAATAAATTTATTTAAAAAAAAACTCCACGTTTAGTACAAAATTCTGTGTTCTTCTTTTTCTCCCTTTATGTTTTAGGTAGTGTTGATTAGCCTTTTCTTTCATTGGATCATTAACATCCCAAAAGGTTATTTTGCCAGTGAGAACATTATTGACGGCTTTGCACCAATTGTGTATTCACTGTTCACTATTCGCAATTACAGGTCCAAACTCTAAAGAGTGCCTATGCCTTGAGTCCACAGTAACTTCACAAGTTTAGGATGATTACAATCCGGCGTCACACTGCGGAGGATAAACAACTCAACACGAGCGTACGAACGAATTATTGTAGCCACAGCAACACGGAGGACCGGAAGATCAACTCAATGATGATGCACTTCCGAAACAACGAGAACTTTTTTGCAAAAGGAAAATAAATGCGCACGGGTAGTTACACTCTCACGCAGCCAGCCATTTGCAAATCAAGTGTGCCCATACAAAAACAAAATTTGGCACATTTTGTAAACCAAAATATTACTTCTGCATTATTGTGCTGATACTAAAAACCTCATTGTGCTCGAATTTATTATATTCTATAATTAATACAAGAATAATATGTGGTAATATTTTTTTTCCTTGATTTATGTCTTTTCACTAGTAAAGGAAACTCCCAGCATAAGAACAATATATTTCACCATAGCAACACCGCAATTTTGTTCCCTTAACGATTTGATAGATGGCGCTGTTACAAATAAAAACACGGAATTTTGGTTTTACTCCTAGTTGCCATAGCATGGGTGGGTCTCACTATTCACGTTACCCACTGCAATGTTTTTTTTAAATGTCACACAATACCTATTGACTTAAGAAACGACGAATGGAAATAGTGAGACTCATGTCCTCCTACAACGTGAGCTTATTTAAGAAACGCCTAAAGTCCTTACTGGTGAAGAAAGCTTATTACAGTATTTCGGAATTTATAACAGACAAAAATTTAATGACAGAATGATGACATGCTAAGAAAATAAATGTATTGTGATCCTTGACATAAATTTTATTTTAGTATTATTGACATAAGTTTTTGTATATTAACTTAAGTATAGTTTAATGACATAGCCTTATTATTTATTTTCAGTCTGTGTTGTCATGCACTGTATTGACATTTATATTTTTATTTTTTTTTATATTGGCGTTGATTTCTATTGCTATTTATTATTAATTAATTTGTATTATGAAATGTGTGATTTTTAATAATTGTTTTTTTATTACTAAATTACAAACATTTGTACGCCCTCTGGTATAACATAGCGAACTCTTTATTATCTTTATATACCATTATTATTGTACACCTATGTTAAACAAATGAATAAATGAATTATTCAATTCAATTTCAATTTATTTATTTAAGTAACCATGACTCACTTGTTAGTAAACTTATCATATGTTAGTAACTATGACAAACTACATCCTAAACAAATCACTGTCAGTACTATCCGACGCTTCACCGCGGCTGCACCATTCCATGGGAAATGGCGCAGCAGCGATTCACGTACGGACAGTCGAGCCTGCTCGAAATTAGAGACAGGATACTGTTGTTGCCGCCCCACACCCTACGCACCAGGGACGCAAAGCGCTTACGCCTTGTGGCAAAGAAACAATCCACATGTGCGTTCGCGAACATCCCTGATGCGCTGCAGTAGCGGGGCAGTCTCAACAGTACCCTGAACGCGTTGTTGTATTGCACGCGGAGGGCACTATACGATTTTTGAGTATATCTAGCTCACAGGCTGCTCGTGTAAAACGTAGTACAGTACGCTCTGAATAGAGTAATTTTAACGTTTACTGAACAACGAGCAAACCTACGAGCCAGCATGTTCGCTTTAACCAACAGGGCCCTCCGCGCCCGTTCTATATCGTCATCGTCCCTGAGATCAGGAGTAAGTATATGGCCAAGATATTTAATCTTGTATGCTCTTGTACTTATGACTTATACTTTTCAATTCTATTTATAATGGCAAACCAAAATTCTTCGAACTTTTGCGATGGTATTTCCATTAACATTTTACAAAATTTTCTTGGTCGCGAATAGTCGCGGTATAAAACGCAACAAGAATAATGATACAAGTAGTATCAGTATTACCGTCAATGGGAAAGCTCAACGGGAATAGCGAGACCCATCCCTCGCTACTCGTTAATCGCCGCATTGGGACAACTCAAATCAAATATTTTATTGGAACAACAACCGGTTTACAATTTTTTGTGTTTGTTAACAGCTACATTAGTTTAAAAAAACTGTGTTGCAGCCATTAGCACCCACCTCCGAGAGGGGAGAACATCGGCGTTCCAACATTAATAACATTTATAATACAAAAACAATCAAATAAAAATAAATTTGATATAAAAGAACCTAAAGTAAGTAGGTATGTCAACTATTTAACTAAATTAAAATATTATTAATTATGAACTGCCTAAGGTACAACACGAACTGAAAAGTTCATGCTGTATTTACTTGTGTGAGGCATACTATACAGGTCAAATTAAAATAGCTAGCGCAACTTTGCAGAGGCGATGGGTCTCGATATCCAAAAATTATGAAACAAAATAAACCGGCCAAGTGCATGTTGCACACACGGGTTCCGTGAATGGGATTAATTTATCCCAAAACAAACTTAACATTGTAGTTCTTCTTCTTTTCGTGTGGTTAGTGACTAACCTGGTGTCAGAGTTATAAAGCCACCCATGGAGTGTCAGACTGTATGGAAAAGTCAGAGGTGCGTGTCTAGGGTTCGAAGTCGAAACCTATTACTTTTCAGTCTGACGGTAACACCCCTTTTTTTTTTTTGGTTGGAAATTATCAAATAACTTCTCCCGCTCTGGGAGGAGCGGGAGGGCGTGTCAGACTCTTACTGACTAAAACCCACCCGTGTTCCTTCGGTTGCCCTGTTGCCGGGGGCCACGATGTCCCTTTCAGCCCCTAGGCTATCAATGCTAAACATTGTAGTTGAAAAACATGTTCTCCCATACATTGATATACATCGCGGTCAATTCTCCAAAAGCAAAAAAAAATTTTTAATAGCAAAAAAATATTTTTTTTATGGGGTAAAACTGTAAATCATCGATTTTCGGACTTTTTCCTTTATGTGGGCTGTAAGACCTTTGGCAAGAAGTCAAATTTCATGATTCTAGGTCAACGGGAAGTACCTACCCTATAGGTTTTGATTTATTTCATCATCATCATTTCAGACGAAAGACGTCCACTGCTGGACATAGGCCTCCCCCAAGCACTTTGATTTATTTTCCAGTATCAAAATATGTCGCAATTCGTAGTCGAATTTATGTTACGTGTACTTCGGATATCTAGTTTAATAAATGAAAAAGTAAAAAAAAAATGTCAAATTTTTTTTTGTCAAAAGCGACATTATTACAAAATTTTGCTTTCCCTTTGAAACTCAAATTAATTTGGGATTAAAACTAATTTGACTAAATGGCAGACCACTTATTTCAGTACTAGAGTACAGTGATATAATCAAATGATGCTAGCAAGCTAACGATCCTGGGCTAATTGGGCTAAACCTGTACCAAGCACACGGCTAACGCTAAATTAAGCAGAATTTCAATTGAAGAGTTTCGTATTTAGTGAAACGAAAATTTTAGCTGTACTGATACTGTGTCATTCGATCCCTCCGTTCTGATTTTGAATGTTAGAATAATGTAGGTTTTGGTGGCTATATAAAGCAGTGTAGATTCTAAAGTGTGCAGGGGATAGTGACTTTAGAGACTACTTTCATCACCTTTGGACTTTGTCACATTAAGAGCGTTTATTCTGAAAGTGGGCAACGTCGCATATAGATGTCAAATAGTTCGCTGTTTTGATTCATTTGGCAATATTACTGAATGGTAATAAGAAATATGGCTAACTAGTGCTGTTATATGGCGGCCAACGATGTTCTAGGAAACCATAGCTTTACATTGTTGACACGTCACTTTTGACGTCGTCATTTTCATAATATATCAAGATTCCCGGGGCTCGCATGCATGGAACCGTTTTCATTAGTCGATAGGGAATGATTGCGGTATACGGAGACCCTGCACCGCACGTTCGGCAGTTGCTTTAAAGTCTTATTTTCATTAATTATTTTGATTAGGTGTGAGTCTCCGCACGCTTTTTACCGACCGATGAATTTCATTGGTCGCTACGCCCACTACGGAGATTCCCCGCAGACGGTGTACCGACCGCGTTATCAACTTAATGAAAATAAACCATAAGTATGGCCAAGGTTTTTTTAGACATAAAACTTATTTTCAAGATATTTATATCCTTTGTAAGCAACTTATGTGCGGCAAATTTGCCTTCCCGGATCTAAATCTGAGTATGCAAATGTGATCTGGACTTTACGGTCTGAAATAACCAACACACAGTGAAGCAGTCTTTGCCATGAAGAAGGATAAGCTGGTTTTATGCACGGTTCACTTATAGCTTTCAATTTGGATGTATCAACCAAATGTAACTGTTTGAACATAAAACTTAGTTATTCAATGTGAGATACAATAACTTTAATTGCTGTGTCTTTAAACTAATTTCTGATCTTCATCTTTAAGAGTCGATAGTACTTTTTAATTCGTTGACTTCACCAATTTTTGTTGAACTGGGTAATTGTAATACAAAAAACTCTTTTTTCTGCAAAACTTGTACGTAAAGAACTGGAACCCGTTGTGTATTAATTTCGTAATAGTTTCTGTGATACGGTTTTCCTTGAAGCAAATTCATAAAAACTTTTTTCAAAAAGTGATATGACGGGGCTTCACGTGATCAGAGGGCCTATTTTTTGGCCAAATCCAAAAGCATACACACATATTTTTTGCCATAGAACGTGGCAATAACTTCCCCCTTTTTATGTAAATGTAGGTACATTTTATTAATATTATGAGAGTGTTTCCAAAAAAGATTATTTTGTTAATTCAAGTTAATATTTTCATAAATCTCTTGATCGCTATAAGTTTTGAAGTGCACCGGACTTCACCCATTTCCTCCAGAAGCTATAATATTTTATATCCAATTCGAATATTTAATGCTATGCTGCATATACCTATAAAAGATGGTCGTCTCCGTTTATGTACTGTTTAAAACTCTTCGTGTAAAAATAAATGGGACTCAAAATAAATGGGTTGGAAGATGTTGGGATCAACTTAAATGGAAAATGGTCTTGTCTATCGTATTTTTACATTAAGAGTGGCCAACCCGTCATACTTTTCATACAAACGCTCGTACGTGATTATGGCGTTGTAACACATCTTTCTTTAATTCTTTTAAACTAATGGGTATCTTGTGCACTATATCTAGGTTTCTATGAAATCAAAAAATAAAAATTTGGCGAAACAAATTCAATATAAGCCTCCAAAAATCTGCTTTTTTGCACAAATTTTACCTCAACTTTGACCGTTCATAATGTACTTATAAATTGTAAAAGTAAAGAAAACATCTTTATAGAAACCTCGCCCATGTAATGGAGATTCTAAATTACAAAAAAATATTTTACAAACTTGTAAGGCGTATTCAAAAACACGTATTTCCTGAAACCAGTTATTTTTCGTACAATGTTATCGCGTTCTCACTTGCTTGTTAGTGGTTCTCACTTGCGCTGGATGAAACAACAAGCTTTTCGACCATGCTCGCGTTGACGATAGACGGATTGGGAAAGAGTAGAGAGCGTTTATACTGTAAGTTGGCAAGTCGCAAGTAACTGTCAAATTTTTAGCTGTATTGATTAATTTGGCAATATCACTGTATGGATATAAGAAATATGGCTAACTAGTGAACTAAAATATTGATTATGAAATCGTAACACTGAAATTTAGTTTTAGATGTAAAAAAAAGTATTTGGAAACTTTCCAAATGCCTTTTTTACACCTAAAACGGTTACAACATCAAATTAAGTGTCATTTTATAATTTCAATTCATTACTAATATTCTAGTTCACTAGTTAGCCATACTCTCTTAAGGCGCTGACAAATATAGTTGCAAGCTTGTCTTAAAAAAATGTCAAATCTATACAGTTTGTGGTAACGGAAAAAGTTTATGTTTATCTTGAACTTATTTCTCTGAATAATGTTAACAAAACACGTTTAAAAAAATGCTCGATATAAATTAACGATAAACTATATTTTATCTCTTACAATCCAAAATATCTAATAACGTAATAAGAAAGTTTTATTTGAATGCAGAACTTGGTTGTTTTTTTTTGAAATTTTCGATTACTCTATAAATTTTTGAGTAAATAGACAATAGCTTCATATTTTGCAACCTCCTCTTGACCTCGTTAGTCTAGTGGTCGCTAGCGCTACTGTTAAGCATGAGAATCTTTTTTTTTTGGGTGAGAAATTATCAAATAACTTCTCCCGCTCTGGGTGGAGCGGGGGGCCTGTCAGGTTCTTACTGACTAAAACCATCCCGTATTCCTTCAGTTGCCATGTTGCCAGGAGCCACGGTATCCCTTTCAGACAAACCCGCGACCCCAGCAGGCATCGGCCCTAACGGGGGTCTGCTAGGGCCGATGCCTGCCTGTCAGTTCTGCTGACATCTCTTTGAGGCGCGCGTGGAACACAATGCGTCGTCGACCCGGGCCTGGTCCTTATCGGATGGCGAGCTACCCATTCCTCACCGTCCGCAAGCCCGCGCCTACGGTGGTCGGGAATCGGCCTGCGATTCCCAACCCCCCGGGCGTCTCCTGCGGCGGTTAGGGGCGTGAGGGCACGAAATTTGCCTCTCCCCACGGGAACTGGGTGACGGCCTCCCATGCCCTCTTGCTCCGTACCATGGCCTGGACCAGGGCCAGATGCGATATCACCGCCGCCGATCGCCTCCACGAGGACACGGTGATGCTCCACCCTAGCCGGGCAGGCCTCCACCGTGTCCTCTGGGCGATTCACACAATGGTGACACCCGGGCGTTTCCTCCCGCCTTATCCTGAACAGGAACCTCCCGAAACAACCGTGTCCGGTGAGGACCTGAGTCAGGCGGAAGGTGAGGACGCCGTGGCACCTCTCTAGCCACTCCTCAAAGAGGGGACTTGTCGCCGCAATTATGGCGTGCCCAGAGCATGAGGACCTGTGTTCGATTACCAGGTCGGGCTAAGTGTTATTAAGGTTTTATCCGAAATTTCTCAGTAGCAGCCTTTAGTCTGGAATTGTGCCCAGTTGATGGCAATAGGCTTCGCCCCTATAAAATGGGACTTAAACATAACTGACTTAAACATAACCTATCTTACACCCATATCTCGGGTGTACGATAGGTTCCAACTCTGCCTAGCTGTGGGAAAACAAAAGTGTTATGTTATACATTTATTTAGCTTTAATAATGGCACAAGTTCTTTCGTAAATATTATGGATGTATCTACTCGAAATAAATTCAATTCCGTACCCTTCCAATGCATCACATCACATACTTCAAAACCAATTTTATTCCCGCATACAAACTGTTTGAAACAAAATGTTTTGTTCTAGGACCGCCGTATATCCGGACGTTGCCGCCTTTCAAAGTCCAGAGTGGACAAAGTGTCACATTAAAGTGCCCGTACTATGGGTACCCAGTGAGGTAAGGTTTCAAGATTCCTTTTTATTTATAAGTTGATGTTTATTACAACGTAAAATAGACTATATTTAGCTTTAGTTAAAGCTTGATTTTTATTTGCATTAGTTATGTGGCGAGTTAGACCCAGTAATGTTGTACATATAGGTTTTTTGCCGTGAAAAACTGTGGTTGATTCGCCGTGTGTAAACTACGTTCGCGATTTAATTTTCAAACATGCAGACAAACATGTGTTTTTGGAAAAACAACATTAATACCCAGACGTATAGTTCAGATTGCTCTAGATTTACAAATATTCTCGGGACTTTTTCAATAAGTTTTGTCATTCTGAAATCAATCTAATGTACATTGTCATAAAATTGATATTCGTCTTAGTGACTATAAGCACGGTCGTCAGTGTTGTATGTATCTCTATTGAAGTTTGTAGATATTCCTAGAGTGCTTCAAAGATCTTTTGGCGCTTGAATGGCATTGACGTGGGGGCGCTGTTGGTAAACATTCGTGAAATGGTTATGTGAAATTGTGTAGTAAAAGCAAGATGGCGGCGTTAGTTCTGAGTTTGGCCACACGCCAAAAGATCCTTGTCTTACTCATAATCACCATTTTTTCAACCGTGTATTGTTGCCATTAAGAAAAATCTTTTTTTAAAGTCCGCGACTCATTTCACCGTAGTTTTTCTATTGCACATAGTTTCAGAATTGGCCATCCAAGCCCATTGTTTCACAAGACAAGGCATTCCAGAGATTTTCAACGAGAATGCAAAAATATTTTAGTCTAAATTCTGTTGCTGAATGAAAAAGGCAATTTCAGATGATATAGATGGATGCCACGTTACTAGAGCGCTTTTAGAACGTCCTAATAAAAAACAAGCGTTAAAATTCCTTGCGTTGAGCTAAATTTGCGTGTAGTAGTTTTTTACTGAACTTATCCATGGGTAACTTATTGTCATTGGTTGTACGAAGCTTATTGAATTCTTTAATTTATTTTTATATCAAAACCTTTTCATTTCCATTCTTTTCACTAACACAATTAAAATCAATCAATTGAAATCTTTCAACGCCATCGAATTTAACCTTCCAATGAGAATCAATTTCTTTTGTCGTGTTCGATATTCTTTTGTCTTTTTTCCATTTTCCCTTCTTTTCTGCCTCAAAACATTATTTATAAACAATAATATTCAGTACATTTACGAAGAACACTTTTAGCTTTGATGTCATTTTTATGATCTCTTCCCGAGAACTCCCATCAAATATTTTTATAGCAAATAAAGAACGAACGTGTACAATTTTTGTTGAAAAATGTTCCAATATGGTTTCTTTGTTTTTCAGCAGAGTATCCGCTATTCCGCTATACCGTTAATTGGGAAAAAGTTGAAAAGTTTGGCACTGAAACGGATTTTTGCAAACTTTTTCGTAGTTTCGTGGTATCGGAAACCTGAATATATGTGCATGTTAATCAAATTCTGCTGAATTGTTCTTTCTTTTATCTGATAGTGATTTTCGGCACAACGACTCGAAGCAAATCTTTGTTATTTAGTAAAATTTAACAAGGGAATCGTTCATTTTCTGGTCTTCACACTGCGTAGTCGATTACGTCTTTGAATTAAATATTATGTAATTATGTATAAGCTACTCAAACATAAAATAAAATCAGTTCTATTTTCCCAAGTTCTGAAGTCCCTATCTTTAATGCTTCTTTCGCAGAACTACTTAACACCATTCCTTTTACTAAAGACGCTGCTATATAATCATGTATTCTAATCTTTACTAAAGCAAACAGTAACACAGAAGCTTTTAATACTTCCATTTACAGAGAAATAACGTGGGAATACAATGGAAAGGAAATAAACACAGATATAGCAACACAGAATAATCGCTACAAAAGATCAGCAAACAAAACAGCAAGTACAGAAATATTTGGACGAAAACCGAAGTTAAGAGAGAAAAGAGACGTACCGATAGTCTCCAACGATGGTACACTAAACATACCTAAAGTGTCTAAAACTGATAATGCAGCTGCATACTCTTGCATCGTTAGAAGTCCGTCAGGTGAAATGGCTAAAAGATCTTTCGAGTTACATGTAGTTGAGGCACCACAGTTGGAAGAGATATTACTACCGACGGATTTACAGGAAGGACAGATTGTTCAAATACATTGTAATCTTAAGAGCGGAGACTCGCCTGTTTATTACTCTTGGTTGAAGGATGGGAAGAAGATTCCGACGCATTTGAAGGTAAGGATTGTGTTGTATAGATTGAAATGTTTTATTTTGTAGACAAAGTAGAACAACTAGTTTCAAAGGGTTATGACTGAGATAATGCTGTTGTTGATAAAAATAGTTCTGGTTATCTGGCCAATGTATTCAGGTATACAGTCAAAATTATAAATGAAAATGGTGTTGATTTTTATTAGAGCCTTCTTCTGAACATTGAGGTTTCTGAACAAAAACCAACCGTGACTGAAATTTTAGTCTTCACTTTACTCAAACTGCCAAAATATTTTTCATAATTGTATCATAAGAAAGGCACGAAATATTTCACTCCATCGACAATCCTAAAATCAAAATTTTCCTAACTCCTACCATTCTAAAAATGTGGATCAAAATCCTTCAAATTCTCATCAATTTTCAGATCGTTGAGAGGAGCTTAGAAGTATTCAGCGTTCTTATTATAAAGAATGTCTCTTTGGATCACTGCGGTACCTACACTTGCGTCGCTGCAAACCACGTCGCCAAAGTGAACCGAACTGTGAATCTCTACATAAAAGGTAAAGTAAAGGCATAAAATAGTACAGAAGGAAGGCTCCATACACCGAGCGAAAACGCACGCACACATAGATATGCTTCACTTACAGCGAGTGCAAGTGCACTCGCGACCGGCATTTGGCTGATATCGTCATACGTACGCGTTTATGTGTGCGTGAACCTGTGTTCGCTCATTGTGGAGCCGACTTTCTGTACTATTCTGTGTTAAAGTGAAAAACTAAGCTCATCTGTTTCGAATAGTTGACACTGAGTAAACTGCCAATTGAAAACAGGACGTAAGTCTTTTAAACTTAAAGATCGTATTTACAGTGAGTGTATTGCAGCCAGACGGTCTGTCCTACGATAACTTTATTATTATTTTCTTTGAAAACCATTTTCATATCATTTATAGTGTTTTGTGCTGGCTGTTATATTCTAATGTTGAATATAATTTTAGACGACTGTGTATATTATTGTGTAGTAGTTTTTATTCTAATTTTACATATTTACTCATAATTTTTTTTACTACTACTTTATAAAAAGGGGTTATTTAGTAAATTAAGAAATATTTAAATTTCTATCGTATACCTACATAATTTTGAATTCAATATTATGTAGCTTTAACGAATTCTGCATTTTGCTCATTAATTTTAATTAAAAAACGTCTCCTGATTCAGAAATTTGGTTCTTACATATAAGTCAACACTTAAATATGCAAAAAGTTATTACATAACACTAAATATTCATCTCATATGCATTGTTTATACAGAAACACTCAGTAAAATGAGTTTTATCATGAATATTTAATATTAAATCCAAGTGCTTGATCAAAGGTGAATTGCGGTTTTATTTTCGGATTCTTCTTTATTTCTTTCTTTATTAAAAAGGACGCATAAATGATTTTTCTACTCTCGCTTGGTATCTGATTGAAAGTCAAGATGGTATTTCATGGACTTTTAAAATAGAATAATATTATCTTTCTTCCAAAACATTGATTTCATTTTTAATTTTAACTTTTACGTTTCGAACATTATTATGGATGACTAGAAACTGATTCTGGTCTTTGCGGTTTAAAAAAAATAATAATTTACATAAATTGGTTTTTAGGAGATTAAAACTTTTTCTCGTAAAATAGATAATTTTTCGATGCGTAAACAATGTGATACTAATCTCCATAGGGCGCTATTTCTTGTCCTGTAATTATGTAATAATGTTAAAGATACTTCACACTTTCCGGAACACTGAACTAGACACAATAGAAGTTTTATTGTAATGACGTCTATGGGCGTTTAGTGTCCCGGAAAGTGTTAATTAAATAAAGGAAAAATACAGAACAAGTTTGTAACAATTAAAGAGCTCACTGTGAATATAACAAGACCTTTTCCATAAGTAATGAAAGCTATTTACAAGAATAATAATACAGAATAACAGACTACCAGAAACGAAAATAAACCACTACAAAATCAAACAAAGTAAATACAAATAAACGAAAAAACAACCACGCTTAATACACGAACAAAAACCAAAAAATATTTAACGAAGTCTTTACAGCAAAAATCTCGAAATAAAATTTCGCTTTATTCTCGCTACGATCATTGAATAGATAGATAGGTACAGAAGGACGGCTCCATACAACAAACGAAAACAGGCACACGCACACATAAACGCTTAAGTGTGGCGATCTCAAACAAACGCCAGTCGCGACTAGGGTTGTAGAACGGTAAAATTACCCTGGTATACGGTAAAAAAAAATATTTTACGTAATTTACAGTATTTTATGGTAAAATATAGTAATTTTCGGCAAAAAACGTATTGAACGTACTCATACAGTCATACCCACTAAAACACTACAAATACGGAAGTGAGTATGTTTGTGTGTATCATGTTTACGAGTATGTTGCTACTTCACTCTTAACGGATAAATGGATTTAAATGGAATTTGCCAGAGATATAAGTAGGATTGGAACTTTAAAAAAATAGAAAACTGGGCTCGTGCGACTCATGCGTACTAAAAAACCCTAAAACTTAATTCTCAACTCAAGAATTTAAGATATGAATCACACCATGTCATGGATTATAATAATATCATCTATGTGCAGAGGCAGAGTAGAGGACAGCACAAATTAAAATTTAAAACTTCATAACTCACCGGTAATTTTACCGTAATTTATATAAATGACCGCAAAATACTTGTATTTCACCAGCGTTTTCAGTAAAATTACGTAATTTTGCAACCCTAGACTCGCGAGTGCGCTTGCACTCGCTGTTTGTGAACTGTATCTATGTGTGCGTGCGTTTTCGCTCGTTTTATAAAGCCGACCTTCTGTACCTATATATTCTGTGCTGCCCTACGATATTGAGTTTCATTATTCCCTGCGACTAATTAAAGCGTTCGCTAGGTGTTTTAATAATAAACCGTTATACGTATGTTTTTATTTGGGCTGTTATAAAGCTTCGCCGACTTAATGGTTTTCGGAATAATGTACGTACCTATATGTTGCCGTGAAATTAATATTTCATAGTCTTCCTTATAATATTTCACTTGACGACGAGATGATTTTCTGAAAGGAAATGTTATATTTTTGTTTTATGTTATGTTTTTTTTGCTCCTTTTTTATATTTGTTAATTATTTTGTTATATTTTATTACTGTTTTGTATTTCCTGTGCGTGTCCCAAATAAAATATTTTTCTTTCTTTCTTTCTTTCATTTTTCGTTTTAGATAAATTATTAGTAACACGCCAATGAAAGCATGAAAACAACATGAAACACAATTTCTGTTTTTAAAATCTCGCTTTACGTGTGATTCAAATAAGAAAAAAAAGCGCTGAGGGTGATAGAGAAGGTGCGATTTCTAGGTATTGAAGTAAGTTTTCATTGCGAGAGAATATATAATTATTATTCATGAAAATAAAATCGGATTAGATAATTACAGTGATATGGATAATGTTCTGTATTTTAACTGAACTGTATCAGTTTCGATTAATTAAAACTTTTTTACAAAAAATACAACCGACTTCCAAACTACAATGTGAAAAATAACTATAATTTTTGAAGTCGGTGTCTTTGGATCAGTATTTTAGTTTTTTGACACCGACTTCCGAAATTAAAGTTATTTTTCCCTTTGTAGTTTGGAAGCCGGTTGTATTTTTTGTAAAAAAGTGTTTTTTTTCACTCTTTACTGGGTTGGTTTGTAATGTCAACTGCTCATCAAAAATACCTAAATCGCTATAGATGTGCCTATAATATTTGAAGAGTTCCTTCGATTTCTCCAAGATCCCATCATCAGATCGTGATCGTGATTATTATTATCTTTAATTCAATTGTTGAAGGTATATGCTGTTGGTGTTCTTTAATAAATAAATAAGAATGACAATGGGACCAACTTGAATGTACCTATATCCATCTAAAAAAAAAAAAATTTTCAAATCGGTCCAGCCGTCTTCGAGTAATCGGGGAACATACATAAAAAATATATAGAACCTCCTCCTTTTTTTGAAGTCGTTTAAAAATGGAAAAACGATATCATGACCTTTACGAACTAAAAGGTTTTGTGGAAAAAGGGAAGCAGTAGACGTTATTTGGTTTTATGGTTTTTCTTTCATTTTCGTGTGGTTAGTAACTAACCTGGTGTCAGAGTCTTTATGTCGCCCACGGGCCTCTAACTGGCTTCACATGTCGTCGAGAAATGTCTCTCGGGCATGCCGCACGATGTTTTTCTTCACCGTTTTTGAAGCAATTGAAAATAAAAAATACAATAGACGTGGACATATTTAGTAACCTGTTCCGCTTAGCTATTTCTAAAGAGCCATAAAAAAGTCCCGAAAGAAATCGACACGTGTTTCACCCCTCAACGAGGCATCCTCAGGATGACGATTGACTTGTTGCGAACCAGAACACGGCGTGTTGCCACACCGAGCACTGAATGCAGGGCTCTGCGTGTCGATTTCTTTCAAGAGTTTTTCTAGGCTCGCTGCTGCATTTATACTTACGTGTATTTTTTTTTACTTGGGCGACTTCTTTCGACCTCGTAACGAGCACGGGCGGTACGATTTCGAACGTAGTAGTTTGACAACCGATTTCTAAAACGAAAACCAACACAAAAATTTGCTAATAAATTGTCTAACGCCCGCCGTGACTGGTTGACTGATTTATCAACAGCCAATCAGATCACTAGACTTACATAAGTTTAATGTTGACTTGACGTTAATTATTTCTAGAAACCGGAAGTATTTCATGAACCAAAACTCGTGTAACATACCTGATGGTTGGTTTAATGGTTTTATTTTTTACGCAGTTGCCCCAAAATGGAGTGAAGAACCTCAGAATTCATCTCTCCTCCTTGGTCGAGGAGGTCACATATCCTGCAGCGCCAATGGCTACCCACAACCACAAACACACTGGCTGAAGAAAGATAGTAAGTACCTTTATATAGCCGCTCGAATAGGGTTTGTAACACTGAGTCTCGTAGAACCGTAGCTGCAAGTCGTCATTACAAACACATAAGTTCAAGAATGTACAATCAATTAAACAAAAGCTACACATCCACCCATTAACCAAGAGCAAATGCAAAATTAAACTTGACTCCTGGTTAAAATCACAAAATTATGATGAAACAGAGAAACTCGTGGAAGTGTAAAATACTCATCACTCCCTGACACACCCCAACAAAACCACACACAACACACATACCACAAACACTACAAACACCCCTCGCACACCTCATTAACAATCACCCACACACACCCATTCACCCTACACTCACCACATTAACTCAACATCTAAATACATCCCAAATCAAATATCCTGTACTGTTTATTTTTATTTTTATCTATTTTTTGTTTTTATTTTTAATTAACTAAATCTAATTTAATTTAACTTAATTACCTTTTTGCATGGAACATCATTCCATTCTGTAGCTGGAGAAGGGCGTTGTTAGCTGCGCTACAGTTTATACTTTTGCAGCTATCATCGTTTTACATCGTTTATTATTTTTGTGTTATTGTTCCAAAATAAACTTTTATTATTTATTATTATTATTTATATCCCTACACACACACACTTGCACTTATAGAGGTGCAGCCCAGAGTTCGGAAGTTGGCGGTATGATACCCCCGTGCCTCGGAAAGCACGTTAAGCCTGGTCCTGCGCCTGATCTCTCTCCGGTCGTGTCGGATTGCCATTGCACTATGAGAGTGAGGAAAGAGAGAGTGCACCGGTGTCTGCGCATACATTTGAGCACTATTTATATCTCCAGCGCCGAAGGCTAGTCTCCGTTGAGATTTGGCGACATGGCTGAAATACGGTCTGGAGGACTACTTAGAGGTCAATAATTTACCAACCCGCACTGGGCCCGTGTTGTGAATTACCAGCCCACTCTCTCACACAGAGAGGAGGCCTGTGCCCCAGCAGTGGCAACATTATAGGTTGAATATGTGTCTATTTTGTAGACGAACAAATTCGCAGTGTGATTTTATAAAAATCCTCGACTATCTCATTGGTCTACTCTAGTTGGCCTTATTGCTGGTGGTGGCTAGCGCGATTGTTCAACATGCAGCTCCAGAGTCGATCCCTGGGTCCGACAAATAGTTCATTAGGAAATTTCCAATAGCTGCCGGAGTCTGGATTTGTGTCCAGTTTATAACAATAGGCTCGCTGCCTAGTAACATATATGGCGAAATGTGGATGTACTAAACATATCCAGCTGCCATTTTGGCAATTTATTTTTATGAATAAAGGATGTTATACCACAGATGGTTCACTCCGCAAAATCATTTAAATAAAAAGCGATTCTTGCTAAGACACAATTATAAAGAAAAACACTCTTTTCTTGCTAATATTTTTAATCCACACTACTGTACTATTTCACAATCAAACGACGACTAACTATGCTTTACATTTTACCATTTAAAACGTCTTTTGCCCCACCCAGAAATAACGATAATATCATAACCGTCATTTCTAAGTGTTGCCAAAATAAAACAATATATTCACTTGCCATAATGAAATTACATTTAGAAGTTTCTGATAATATTAAAATTTGTATTTTGACAGTGTTGCCACAGTGGATATTATAAATCGGTATAAAAATAATACATTTTTTAAAATTAAATCAAAGAAATCACGACACAATAAAGTGCAATTCAGGTCGCACAGCGCTAACTACCTACCGTTATATTCACCTAAAAGTTGCCTCTCCTTTTATCGCGTAACTCTTATATCTTCTGAATACGTTACGCTCATTGAATTGGCCCGACAAGACGAGCCCGCTGCGTACTTGTAGCTTCATACCTAAAACATGGAGTGTACCTTCTGTCCTATTTTGTGGTTATGCTATGTTATATCTTAATATATATAAATCTCGTGTCACAATGTTTGTCCTCAATGGACTCCTAAACCACTTAACCGATTATAATAAAATTTGCACACCATGTGCAGTTCGATCCAACTTGAGAGATAGGATAGGTAGGGTAGGTAGGGTAGGTAGGGTAGGTAGGGTAGGTAGGGTAGGTAGGGTAGGTAGGGTAGGTAGGGTAGGTAGGGTAGGTAGGGTAGGTAGGGTAGGTAGGGTAGGTAGGGTAGGTAGGGTAGGTAGGGTAGGTAGGGTAGGTAGGGTAGGTAGGGTAGGTAGGGTAGGTAGGGTAGGTAGGGTAGGTAGGGTAGGTAGGGTAGGTAGGGTAGGTAGGGTAGGTAGGGTAGGTAGGGTAGGTAGGGTAGGTAGGGTAGGTAGGGTAGGTAGGGTAGGTAGGGTAGGTAGGGTAGGTAGGGTAGGTAGGGTAGGTAGGGTAGGTAGGGTAGGTAGGGTAGGTAGGGTAGGTAGGGTAGGTAGGGTAGGTAGGGTAGGTAGGGTAGGTAGGGTAGGTAGGGTAGGTAGGGTAGGTAGGGTAGGTAGGGTAGGTAGGGTAGGTAGGGTAGGTAGGGTAGGTAGGGTAGGTAGGGTAGGTAGGGTAGGTAGGGTAGGTAGGGTAGGTAGGGTAGGTAGGTAGGGTAGGTAGGGTAGGTAGGTAGGGTAGGTAGGGTAGGTAGGGTAGGTAGGGTAGGTAGGGTAGGTAGGGTAGGTAGGGTAGGTAGGGTAGGTAGGGTAGGTAGGGTAGGTAGGGTAGGTAGGGTAGGTAGGGTAGGTAGGGTAGGTAGGGTAGGTAGGGTAGGTAGGGTAGGTAGGGTAGGTAGGGTAGGTAGTTAAGAAAAGTACTAAGTGCTACCCGTGTGAAACCGGGGCGGGCAGCTAGTCTATATATAAAATTCTCGTGTCACCATTTTAGTTGCCATACTCCTCCGAAACAGCTTGATCGATTTTTTTGAAATTTTATCTGTATATTTGGTAGGTTTGAGAATTGGTCGTAATCTATTTTTCATACCTCTGAGTGATAAGGGTGGTCCACCCCAAACATAAATAATTTATATGGCAAAACAACATTTGCCGGGTCAGCTAGTTAGATAATAAAAATATTAAAAAATTAGTATTAATTGATTAAGCACAGTGGTTTTAATATTGTGATACTGTGGCACATTAAACTAATGTGCTGCTGTGCCCCAGCAGGATTTATGTATGAAACCTATTTAAACTTGTAACAACTTGTGAACTACATGAACGCAATAAATGATAATTATGATTATTATTAATAAAATAAGATCAAGCTTATCAAATATTTTTGTGATGAATGGTCCACAAAAAAGGTGGGAGTTCTTTTAAAAATCCCAGTAAAAAAAACAGTGACGTGCAAGCGTAGTAAAACATACTAAAACCTCACTGTCGTACTCTGGTTCAAAAAAAGTAAGTGAAATCTCAAACAGAATCTTGAAACTTTGCCAAAATTCTGAGAATTTCTTGTACGATACTCTCTTTGCGAAGAGTGTTTGTTAGTACAATCCTTTTAGTATTTTTCTTTGTTCTTTTTCCAGTTGTAATCTGTTTAGAAATACCAGTTTTAAAAGCATTTTACGTAACTTCTACGTTTATAAAATACAATAGACGTGGATATATTTAGTAACTTGTTCCGCTTAGCTATTTCTAAAGAGCCATAAAAAACTACTGAAAGAAATCGACACGTGTTTCACCTCTCAACGAGGCATCCTCAGGATGACGATGGACTTGTTGCGAACTCGAACATGGCGTGTTGCCACACCAAGCGCTGAGTGCAGACTGAGCCTTATCGCCCGTGAAACCCACTTATATAGTGTCGCCGTTATCAGTGCGATAAGGGGCGAACAATCGCAGCAAAGGTGATATCCACGTCTATTGTATTTTATAATGGATTTTCGCAAGGTCACGCCTGAATCAATTAATTTTCTTCTACGTTTATCTAAAACGTAGAAAATCTCTTATCTTTTTGCAAAATATTTTGCCAGTCAGCGCGGTGGTAGCGAGGCCAAAGTAACTCGGGCGTACTTAAGAAGTATCAGTCTTCAAAGAGAATAGTGAAAATTGTATGGCCTTCTAATAAGTGTCATGCTGATACCAATGCAAACAAATCAAATCAAATAATTTATTTGCATAATACATTTTAAAAAAGTGTTACAAGTATAAAAAGTACATTGTATTATGGGGCCGTTCAAATATTACGTAAGCAGATTTATTACAATTATCTACCCTCGCCTCCCCCTTGTCAGCAAAAGTAAGCATAGCTCTCACCCCCCCTCCCATGCTTACGTAAACATTGGTAGGTATATGCATTTTTATTTTAATGTAAGTGTTCTGTTTTTTATTGATTCATGAGCAGCAGTTATAATTCTAACAAGTGTAAATTACATATAGTTCCTTGTTCTTGTTTCATGTTTATAATTTTATGTATATCTGTTATTTATCTAATATGTATATGTATATATTTAAATAGGTAATTATATGCTTTATGTATCTGTGTATCTGTTGTATATGTAAATGGTACACCACTGACTACCTGCAGTATTTTCTCTCCTTTTCCATTTAAATCCATCCAAAGGTTGTCTGTAAACGATCGCTTTTAGCGATAAGACCGCCCATTGTGTCACCTAATGTAAAATTTCTAAATTAATGTCTGTAATTTTTTTGGTGTACATAATAAAAAACTATCTATCTATCAATCGATCTATCTATCTAAATTTAGACAAGTGAATAGCACGCGGTAATTCCCCTACTCGGTTCTAAGCGAGTACCTAAACGTATTCATTATTTGTGGGACTCCCCGAGTATGCGTTTCGTTTTCAAGCATAGACAATGTGTGGGTTGATAATGTGTAAAAAAGTAAATAATTACTGCTGATGTAATCACCATCTAGACCCCCCACCTCCCATGTCATCAAAAATAAGCAAAGCATAGACCCCCCCGCCCCCCTATAGTGCTTACGTAATACTTGAACGGTCCCTATAACCTAATGAGGTGTGCAAAATTAATAAGTATATTAGGTACTAATCGCAACATTAAATACAGAATAGATTATAAATTGAGTTACATTGAAAATATAAATTTCAAAATAAAAAAATACACATGTCAAATCAAAATTTCAATAATCATTATATTTGTCATTATAAAATCATTATAAGATCAGTCATCTTTCATTTAGATAATCATTAATTGAATAGTAACACTTTGCAACTAGGAATTCGTGGAAACTTAATTTGAATTGGTCCATTTTGTGTAGGTCTGTGAAGTGCGTGTCTGTGTGTGCGAAGTGCGTGTCGGACCTCGCACAATGAAGGGTTCCGTAGTTAGGATTAATTTAATAGTTGAGAAACATGTTCTCCCATACATTGATAAACATACGTCACGGTCAATTCTCTAACTGCAAATGTAGTATGTCGTAATCGCATATTTTTTTATTTTATTTGTTAAAACTACAAATTAACAATTTTCGGACTTTTTCCTTTACTTGTGCTGTAAAACCTTGCTTCCTGCCAAATTTCATGATTCTAGGTCAACGGGAAATACCCTGTAAGATATGATTTATTTGAAAGTATGAAAATATGTCACATAAATAGCGGTATTTTTTTATTGCGTTAATTTAGAAGCTTGATTTTTTTAGAGCTCCAAGGGAACATAGATCTACGTATTTGATATTAATTTCAACTTGATACCTTCACGCATTCCTGAGAAAATGGGTCTTGACAGACTGACGGACGGACAAGGAAGTGATCCCATAAGTGTTCCGTTTTTTTCTTTTTGAGTATGGAACCTTAAAAACATACATTCTAAGACAGATCAAAGACTTGTTTACAATGTTCAAACATTCAAGTCGAACACACACAACTTATAGGTATCTACATAATGTACACACTTATAATTATAATCAGCCTGTAATCCCATTACTGGTACCGACGCCTCTCCTCTATGAGAAGGATCGGGTCATAATCTACCCGTTGGTCTCGAGTCTATTGCCATCAACTGGGCAAAAATCCAGACTCCGGGCCGCTACCGAGTAACTTCAGATAGAAAAACCCAATAACACTTTGCCCGACCAGGGAATCGAACGCAGGACCTCATGCTCAGCAGTAGTGCTTGCGACCACCATTAGACCAACGAGGCAGAGAATTTAATATTCAAAGCATTTATTTCATTTAAACCATTTACAGGCACTTTTGAACTGTCAAGGAGTCGGTCAGTCAGAAATATGAAGCTAGTTGCCCATTCCACAGCGTAGTAGGTACCTATGGAAAAGAACGGGCAAGAAACTCCACGGATACTCTTTTAAATTAAATAAAAATCCGGTTCTAGAAGTGGCCAGAGGTAGCGTCCTGAGCCTCTCTTACGGATCCCTGATATTCGACTCGATAGCAATATACACCTGCTAGCGTTAAATTATTTAGCAATTTTTAGTGAAAGTGGACCTAAATCAGCTCAAGTGGCTACCTCAAGAGCTTTGTTTTATTGTCAACCTTCAGAATCAGAAATCATTTATCTTTACCCAACAACGGCAAAGCCAAAAGAGGTTTATGATTTCAACACGCTATTTAGAGTGTAGTATTATGTAGGATATTCTTCATTTGAAAAGTTCTATACAGTTCTACCACATCAGAAAGTTAACATAATCTTATGTGTCCACTAACCGCACTGGGCCAGCTGATGGATTACGGGGCACTCGCTCTTGGAAAGGAGGCCTATGTCCTAGCAGTGTGAGCATATTAGGTTGATTATCTTTTTAATAGTCAGTCATTTAATTCTGAAAGTGTGATTTATATGATTTGTAAGCTACAACTAACGTATCACGGAAGAGCACTGATTTCGCAGATAACTACAGGTTTTTACTTAGTTGCTAAAACTGCTAAAACTATTTGTTCTCCTGGATTCCACAGGAGTTCATATAATTTTAGCAGTGTACTCACTTTCATTATTTGTACCGTAGTTTTTTAATAATGGTATTAGGCGTCGTCCTAACTGGCTATGATCGTATACACGGCTACACATCAAGCTATAAATTTCCAGTTTATGCTGATCTCTCATTGCATAGGATTTCCGTACAATGCGAGGTCAGTTTATACTGGAAATATATAGCTTGGTGTATAGTCGTGTGTACGAGCCGATCGCGCGATGGGCATCATGCGATGCCACCGTGTTCCTTTAAACCTGTCCTACGATCGTTATTAAGCAATTCCTGTGCTCGCGCGATGACTTGCAAGCTTCGGACACTCTAAAAAAATGTGTGTGTTTAATCTCGTCGTGCGACGAAATCGCATCATTTGCTCGTACGATCGTTAGCCAGTTAGGATGACGCCTGAAGCTATGTTTTATCGAGTCAAAAAAACGTTGTTATTATGCATGTATCGTTAACCCTAATATTCATATGCCCTTTATCATTGTTGTAGTCGTATCAGAAACATGGCGACCGGTTCTGGAAGTAGCCGGAGGTGGTGTCCTGAGCCTCTCCAACGGATCGCTGATATTTGACTCAGTAGCACTATCTGATGCTGGACTGTACACCTGTCATGTGGAGAATGGAGTCGGCGAAGCCCTCAGTAAGACTGTGTGGATCTCCGTTAACAGTAAGTGTAAGGTTTTTTGTGAGATTTAAAGCTATTTAACTATCATTTTATTTGTTATTTTATTTAGGAGTGATGGTGCATACTGGTTATTACTTTAGAGGTATGAGGTACAGGATGTAAAGTTTATGGGAGGCCGTCACCTATTTCTACGAAGAAGAGAATGTAATGCTCGCGAAGGAGGAGGTGGAACGCGTGAGGGAGAAGCAAAATTCGCGCCCTCACGCCCCTAACCGCCGCAGGAGGCTGGGCTTCGGATTCTGGATTTCCGGCCACCCTAGGCGCGGGCTTGCGGACGGTGAGCAATGGGTAGCTCACCGCCTGATAAGGACCAAGCCCGGGTCGACGGCGTGTTGTGTTCCACGCGCGCCTCAAAGAGATGTCAGCAGAATTGACGGGATCCGCTAGGGCCAATGCCTGCCGGGGGTTCGAAGAAAACAGATAGGGAAATCGTGGCCCCCGGCAACAGGGCAACCGAAGGAACACGGGTGGGTTTTAGTCAGTAAGAGTCTGACACGCCCTCCCACTCCACCCAGAGCGGGAGAAGTTATTTGATAATTTCCCAACCAAAAAAAAAAAAAAAAAACCGCATAGATTATTTATTGAAAAATTCAAATAATTTTATTTTGACTAGATACATTTAGTAGTTTTTTTATGATATCTATACGCCCAAAGGTCTGTTCATGAAAATTTATCCGCTCGTTTTCCTTATAAATCATCGTCTATTCCACTAAATAAATAAATAAATAACTTTACTAAATAGCATGCATATTAGCCACGCCACCGAGTTCAAACCGTCGTCGACTAGTGCAACCTTAGCTGCAGCAGTAAATACATATTGTGCTAGATACCTAATTTAACTGTAACTTATGCGGTAGTAACATAAACCCAGACATAGGAAATTCGAAATCCACATCACAGTTAATTTGAGCCTAGTTCAAAAGTTAAGCATTTATTCATGAAGAGATATCCTTCATTCATCATAGTCATGTCAAGTTTCTAATTTTGCTACAAATTAATGTATTCATAGAAACATTTACGCAACTTCCATTAGAGTAGCATATGTAGATCATAAATAAATCATTCACTAACTACTCAGATATAAATAGAAATTCATGCGAGCTAGCAGTATTCACACTAGAAAAATGAACGCAGAAGGTTAACTCCTAGTCTACTATATTTTAAGTTCAAAATATAAAAGCTAAAGCATACAGGGTGGCAGGGACATCGACGCGAAAACTGTTACTATGGATTCAGTACATGATTCTGAACCCCCTGCGTTGTTTAAAGTCGGTTATTTAAAAAAATCTGCTGTTTCATAAAAAACTACAATACCTACGCAGTCAAAATGTATGGAACAGCTGATTTAAAAAAAATAACCGACGAAAAATTTCTACACAGAATCATGTACTGAATCCATGGTGACAGTTTTCACGTCGATGTCCGTGCCACCCTATATACTTGTAAGCTCGTATTCATTGGACGATCTCGCGAAATCTTTCACGATGTCTCCAGACATTCTAGATCTCGTCAGACGTTTCCAAAGAATTACATTACCACGACATGTCTCGCTGTGACATGAGTTAACCAGGTCACACAAAGGACATAGGTACATTAGTATTACGGCAATTGTGGCACTCCATCTGATATGCGGGAAAACAAAAACACCCTCTAGGAGAAAAGTCTAAGCAGATGTAGTAACATCTGCTTAGACTTTTCTCAACTATTTTGGGGTCAGCTTCCAGTCTAACCGGAAGCAGCTGAATACCAGTACTTTACATGGAGTGACTGCCTATCTGAACTCCACAACCCAGATATACGACTGGGTAATACGATATCCCTTGGTAAGACTGGTTGTCAGACTTTTGGGCTTCTAAATACCCGGATCAACTGTCAAAGATCTAGAAATAACAGCCATAAACAACGGATTAACGTGCTTTCCAAGGCACGGAAGGGTCTCGGTATGTAATGTATGGTCACCCATCCACGAACCGTCCTCGGCAAGTGATGATTAACCTTGAAGATCGACACATACGTTCGTTATTATTTAGCCATGAGGTACTACGTAGAGCTTTAAAAACAGTGGCAATCCGGGTGTGCCCACAGAAGTGAAAACTTGAACAAGATCGCCTTGGTGGAAGAAAAATACTTGTATAGAACATTGGTCCGCAACCTTATCTAAATAAAGAGTACAATTGCGTTTATTAAAAAAATACTTCCAAAACCTTTATAGTAAAAATACTTGCATAGAACATTGATCCGTAACATAACATAAATAAAGAGCACAATCGCGTTTACAAAAATGAGGTGTCGGTAACGGTGTCGCGAGTTCAATTGTTTTTTCCCATCTCAAAAATGCCCAACTAAAGAAGTTTTCATTTCAATAACTCGCTTAATGTTAGTGTACAACAGCTCTGCTAACCCCATTATGGAATACAAGCGTAAAGTTATATCTAAGAAGAAAGAAAGAAAGAAAATACGTTTATTTGCGGTAAACATGACGCAAAGAAAGAACATAAACAAAAAAAAAAACAATTTGAGGGAAAATATATACAGTGAGTTTTTATAATATGCAAATATCGAAATTAGGGAATCTATGCTTAAAAAAATATTGTAATAAAACGCTGTAACTTTTAAACTAAATGATCTATCGCTATGAAACAAACTCCATAATGATTGAAGTAATTAGGTGTCCTCATAAAATGAAAATTGTAGAAAAAAACTACCATCAATTGAAAATAAACATGGTTTTTTAGCAAAAATCTATTTTTTTTAAGTGAAAACTTCTATACGCGCGTTGGGCATTTTTGAGATGGGACTAAACCATTGATATTGCGACACTGTGACGACACCAGCCGTCGATTACCGACATCCATCCACCGTCGTGCAGTTGTTGATTACCGAGGTGCCGAGTTTTCACTTCTGTCGGTGAGTGTCACTGTTTTTTTTAAATATTTTTTCACAATAATCGTAAAACTCACTATGACGCCAAATTGAAAAAAAAAACAAATTAGATTTTATGAAATATTTTTTCCGTCGATAAAATTAAGCATAGATTCCCTAATTTCGATACGTGCATATTATAAAGACTCAAACTATATACATATATCTGAGTCTTCTACCCCTGCTTATTTGAGTGGTAATACCTAGCCATAGAAATTATTGTAGTCTAGCACAAATCTCAAAGCAAAGCTGATTGTAATCGTTCCGAAGTTTGCTCAATAAGTCAAGATCTTTGAGCGGTGCCAATGAATATTAAGTCTATTTCTCGGTAGCACAAAGTATAAGTTTAATTGATTCTTTGAATTTTGGAGCTTTGTTTAATATAAGGTTTCGGTAAAGAGGTAACTAATTCTGGATTTACGGACATTATTATTAGTCTAGTTTTCTCCACAACTATGTTTTAGGATAGGATAATTTTGTTTGTGTTCAACTTTAGGACCTCTGTCATCGAAAGTTGGAATTTATAATCACCGGTAATTAAGTAACGTAGGTATGTATATATCACAGAGATAATAATATTTTCAAATCAGTGATATTATAAATTTCACTAGTGAAATTATAATTGCACGAAACTTTGTCAACCGCCTCCATTTCTCATAATTTAACGGGCTCATTTCAGTGACATTATAACTTCACTGGACCCACGCAGTGATATTGCAAGGTAGTTAGTAATATTTTGACAATTTCACTGTATATGCAAGCCCGTTAAATTGTGAGACGGTCAATGATTGGTCCGTTTCCAATGTCATGCCTTACTTATATCATAAAATGAATAAACTTCTACACGTTATTATGCAGATCTTAAAGGCGGATGAAGGAATGACCAATCAAAACGCACGAAGACCCCACTACAAACTTGACTCATAATATACCTAGGATTATTATAAAATCACTACAGCGTTCCCGTGGAATTATAATGACACTAAAAAAATTCCGTTAAATTATGAGAAATGCAGGCGATTGACAAAGTTTCGTGCATTCGTGTGAAATTATAAAATCACTGGTTTGACAATATCCCTGCGACATATATATAGAACCTGAAAGACATGGAATAGAGTATATTTTTAGCAGAACGTAGTTAAATAATTAATCTTAACAATACTAATTAGGATTAGAGGAATGATATGATAAGGCAACGGTACGGTTTAAAAGAAGATGTAGTGACAAAAATTTAAAAGATTATGCTTAGATGGTTTGGTCATGTTGAGAGGTTGAGTGAAAATCAAATAACAAAAGGCATTTACAAGGCAGATGTGAGTGGAGGGGACACCCTAAAAGGACCTTATTGGTGATGTTCTTCAGAGGGGCCAGGTGCGTAGTACTCGCAACCGGCGTGCGTGTATGACCAGATGTATGAACGTAAACGAAGCAAAAGGAGTATTTAAAGATTAGTAGCAGGTGGCGTTTTGTAGTTTCTGCCTACCCCCATTGGAAGAAGGCGTGAGTTATGTATGTATATCAATACTACAGGTATGACCCATAGCCAGTACTAGGTTCTCCTTTAACTTACCTAAACCAATCTACCAATATGTAGGCTTTCGTTTTAGTAAAAAAACTCTGTGCAATCCGAAAGGGGCACATAGGTAGGTACTGCAATAATATTAGCGAAAAGTAATAAAAAATCTCATTATTATTGAAAATAAAAAAGTTATTGCTATTTAAAAATCACATTTTTAGTACCAAAATTACACCAAATCCATTAAAAAAAATTGCAAAATTTTCAACATGGGTAGTGACCCATACTGAAAATTTTGCAATTTTTTTAATTGGATAGTACAAGTGTGTAGACACGCGTTCTAAACGACGACCACCCGCGCCCCATGTTATTAACCCGATAAAATTCCCCATTCAAAAAAAAGGTGATGATTTTTTTTTTTCCTTAAAATTACCTCATAAATAGACTCTCAGTACGATACCTAACAACATCCTCACGGATTGGATGAGTTTTTTTACATTTTGCATACCAAACTTGAAACCATTTAATCTTTTACTGCGTATCTTTTTACCCGAATAAAGCAATTCATACTTAATAGAATCATTTATTCAAACGAAAAAGATACGATTAAAATTCATTGCTTACGTCATCCGAATCAACCTCAGATCTTAATTAATTCTAACAACTTACAAACGGAGTTCTTCGCGAAAGTTTGTTTTCTTTCCCTCCCTTATTACTTGTTAGGGAATGTTGGTAAGCTCTTCCTTAAGAACTTAAGACAAATATACTTTGTAAACATGCAAATGTAAACGGTTTTGTTTCATGAGAAAACCGGGAATTGTAGGGAAATTTTTATGATATAATACTGTTATTATTTTCGTCTCTTTATCTTTATTACGTTGGTTGTAAATATTTTGGTAATGTCCTTTATCAAGGACATTGATAATAAAACTTTGTAGTAGGTAAAATGTAGGTACTAAAATATTCTAAATAGTTTTTTTTATTGCTGGATAAGCCGAAAGCTAAATCAACCTTTAATTAAAAGACAAAACAGACAGAATTTCGTAAATTGTATCCAAAAATTTACATGCTTAACCTGCCTAGCCTTTTCAGCAGTCAGCTTCCAGTCTTACCGGATGCAGCTGAATACCAGTCCATGCTGAGTACCATTCAAAACAGTGGATGTGAATAACAAAATGATATCATCAGCTAAACAAATGATGCTATAACAAACATTTTTCCCGCGTCCTGAAAAGCACAAGCAGCATAAGCAACTGGGCTACCCCATACAGTGAAAAGATTGCTATTACATTATATTAAAACCTAATTATAAAAGAGCAGTGATTCCCAAAATTGACTGGACTGCGACCCGCCTAACAAAAACTTTCAATTTCAGGTCTCACCCCTTGACTGACATGGTGAAAAAGGGGCATACTTAACTATATGAATGAAGAACTGTTCAAATTAGAAAAATACAATTACAATCGAAAATTCTAATACTTAATTAAATACAAGGAGTGTTATTTCAATGAGAAGGATGTATTTTTTTCCTATTTTTTGTCATAATTGCTTTAGCATCAACTCCAATAATATGAGTTTGATACGTCCAATTTATTTCGGTATTTAGTTTAAATATTAATCATAGCTGAAAATTATTTTTTAAGGCCCACCCAATTTTCGCTCGCGACCCACCAGTGGGTCGCAACCCATAGTTTGGGAGCCAGTGGACTAGTGTGACCCGCCCCTGGTCCGCCGGCTTTTGCGACTGGACAAAACATCCATAAAGTGAAAACTTCTTTAGGCGCGTTGGGCATTTTTGAGATGGAAAAAAACTAATGAACTCGCGACACCGTTACCGATACCTCATTTTTGTAAACGCAATTGTGCTCTTTATTTACATTAAGTTACGGATCAATGTTGTATGCAAGTATTTTTACTTAAGTTTTCACTTCTGTCGGCACTCCCAAAGTGCCACTGTTTTTTTATTTGGTACTTTAAACACATAAATCTTCTGGAATAAATTCTCTAATAGATTGTGAAAACTAAATAAAAATCCATTGCGCAGTTTAGAAGAACAACGCGCTCACACAGATAGACATGATATGCGACTTTAATTTACAATATGTATAGCTATAGAAGTTCACACGGCAAATCTTAATCTTTTCCACCCAAACTTAATTTACTTAGTATTAGTTTTTTTCCAGAACCAGTGGCTTTCGAAGTCCTCTCAAGAAACATGACAGCTAAACTTGGTCAGCATGTCACTATTGAGTGTCAAGCTAAAGGAGACGACCCAATCAGAATTATGTGGACTAGGAATGGGAAGCCTATCAACCCTTTAACACAGAGGTACGTAATTTATTTTTCACTCCTCTTGCTCAAAAAGGCCGTCATTGTAGAGTACCAGAGCGGGGAAAAAATGAAAAAATTGCATTTCTTGCTCTAGGGGAAAAAGTATTTTTTTTTTAATTTTTGCCTGTTCCAACGAGCCTTGAAAAACGAAAAAGTCTTTATTCTTATGTAGAATAATCATGATTATGGACTCGACTCACAAAAAAAGAACATTTTATTTTTGAAAATGGAACTAAATGCAGCTATCTCTTCGGTAGAATACGTGCATTGCGTTGCGGCTACAGAAGAAATAAAAAAGGCATTGGCGCGAAATCTTTATAATTTTTCTCTAATTACGAATTGAATTGGTGACCGTAATATAATTTACAACAGTGAAAATGTCATCATCTAGTGAGAACATCTTCACAGAGGATTGAAATTAAGTTGATCAACTATTTAATATTGTATTGGATTATTTTATTTTCTCGCAATTGTAGTGAAAAGTAGAGTGTAACACACGGCGCTAAAACCCATTATAACTCGGTTTCTATTCACTCCCTCGCTAAAGCTCGGGAGTAAAACTACCTCGATACAATGGGTTATTTTAGCCCCTCGTATAACAATCTACTATTAAAATGGAACATGGAACAATAATCTGCGTTTGTCTAGAAACTAGCTGTCACTCACTCACGTACACTTCATACGTGCGAGTGCGACGCTGCGGGTTTTTTTAAACACACGTGTCATCACATTCTCACAAAAAACTGATAATTCCATTAAAAATAGAAAGATTTTTTATTTCGAGACCTAAGTAAAATATTACCTACACTATTACACCTGGTTTTTGAATTCAGAATTTGAAGTTGAACTTATCAAAATCTACTTTGGCATCACTGAAGGTCATATCAACTCGGAAAAGGATCGTCACCGTATCGCCGCGGTTCGTGAGCTTGTCCCGAGGCGAGACGATTACGTTACGATTCCGATTAGTGTGCGTTGCAGTAGGGAGTTTCATACAAATAATACTGAATGACTCGAGTTGATACGGTGACGATCCCTTTCCGAGTTGATACGAGTATGTATGCTAATTCTTTTAAGGTGAAAACCCACGAAATTCAAAACCATGCAATTTTTTTTAAGAATTATTGGTTTTCGTGAGCTACATTGAAGAAATCACATTAATTAAGTAATTATCAATTTAGAAATCGGGTAGTAGTGTCTATAACACTCATAAAGGGCATAAAACAAGACACCGTAACTAATAACACTGAAAACATAACTTGACTAAACAAATTGTGGAAGATACTCACATCCATTCATCAATTAGAAAAGAGCTGATAATCTTCTAGGCTGAACTGATTTTGACAAAACATGTCTAAGAACCATTGCTAGAAAAACTGCTTTCAAATAAAAAAAACCGCATTCAAATCGGTTCACCCATTTAAGAGCTACGGTGCCACAGACACACATAGCGTTCAAACTTATGACAACCCTCTTATTGCGTTGAGGGTTAATAAATAGAAACGAAATAATTCTTCAAAGATATATATATCAGCAAAGAGATAATTAGTTCATTTCATTGACGCTGTTTGTACTAGCCTTCACCCAGCCTGCAACTAGGTCAATTTTGTAAAGGAATGAACAAAGTTTTCAAGGAATTAGTACTTTATAAACACAAGGCTGATCCTTTCCTTTTCTTTACTTTGTATGTTTCATAATCAGCCTAAAATGTTCCCACTGCTGGGACACAGGCCTCTTCTCGGTGAGAGGGAGTGGGCCGTAATACACCACGCGGGCTCAGTGCGGGTTGGTAGATGTCACAGGTCTTCGAATGTTTGGTTCGAGAACATGGCGGTTTCCTCACGATGTTTTCCTTCACCGTTTTGAGAGCAGTGGTGATGATATAATTTACACAAAATAAAGCACCTGTCTGGGTTCGAACTTACGAACTAAGTCACGGCCATTATCACCACTAATTCTTGCTTTTTTATGAACGCTTGCAATTCTTGGCAAAAATCTAGTTATTTTTCCAAAGAGTGGTATTAATTCTATTCAATTGATTAAAACTGTATTTCCTTGGAAGAAATCGTGATATTAATTGAGAACTAAAATTTTATTGCACCAATAATAAAATTACATTTCAATCCTTAGTTACCAGTAAAATTGCATGGTACAGTCACCCTTAAAAAGTTGTAAACACCAACAAGAAATCATTTAATTGTCTACAATATTTTTCGTAATAATTTATCAATGAGTAGCCAAAAACATTACAGAGTAGCTACTGCTCGCGGCTTTACCCGCGTGGACCCTAATTATTTTTCTAATATAAATGTAGCTTAAGTTACTTCTTGTAACAGCCAGTGAAAGTCTCGTCAAAATCGGTCGAGCCGTTTCGGAGATTAGCCGGAACAAACAGACAGACAGATCAAAAGTGCCTGTAAATGGTTTAATTGAAATAAATGCTTTGAGTTTGAATAATGGGGTACAGCTATAGGATTTATTTTATGTTAAAAAAAAAAATTTTAGAGCAGCTGTAGCCCAGTAGAAACAGATGAGTTGTAGATCGTAGGTTCGAACCCAGGCCCAACTTTACTTTGTGTAAATTATTTCATCACCACTGCTCTCAAAACGGTGACAGAAAACATCGTGAGGAAACCGGCATGTCCTAGAACTAAACATTCAAAGACATTTGACATCCACCAACCCGCACTGGGTTCGCGTGGTGGATTTTGCCTCACTCCCTCTCACAGAGACCAGGCCTGTATCCCAGCAGTGGGAACATTATAGGCTGACACGCACGAATGTTTTTTTTTTGTAGCCTTTATTATCCCACTGCTGGGCAAAGGCCTCCCTACCCTCTTTCCACCTCTCTCTGTCCAGAGCTAACAAGGACCAATATTTCTTAAAGGAGTTCAGCTCATCCTGCCATCTCCGTCTGGGCCTGCCGCGATGACTTCTGCCACTAAACGGGCCTCACTGGTTCGTAAGTTTGGCCCATTGATCGTTTGACATGCGGCAGACGTGTCCAGCCCAATTCCATTTTAGCGTGGCAGCTTTCCGAGTGACATCAGTTATTTTAGCGATGGAACGTATTGTTGCATTCTTAACCCGGTCCACAAGTTTAATACCAAGAATACTCCGTTCCATAGCTCTCTGGCAAACCCCGAGCGTGGACCTCTGCTGAATTGTCAAAGACCATGTTTGAGAACCATACATAAAATATAAATGTTATAAAACTACTTAAACTAATGTTAGTCTTTCTTCCAGGGTAAAAATATCAGAAGCCAAATCGGAGGATGGAATGACGAGCATACTGGAACTGTTGCAAACTGAAACAAGTGACGGTGCACTTTATCAGTGCAGAGCCGGGAATCCATTTGGAGCTGATGTATTTAGTGTGCATCTTACTATACTGGGTGAGTTTGAAATTTCTTAGGCTATGGTCAGTTATTACCCGACTTCTTTACTTTAGTGTTTATCACTTGTAACAGTACAATTTATTTAGTAAATTATATGCATCTAATTTGTGCCACTTCAGTAGAAAGTGCTACAATATACTACAATATTTTACAATAATTAGATCAAGTAGAATTTACCGCGCGAACGACATTTATAAGACTCATACATATTTCGTTCGCGCGGTAAACTCTAAATGCGCGATGCAGGATTTGTGTGACGTCAGGTCTTTGATACGTAGTTTGCATGTGGACATGAACCATCACAACGAAGATGGAACTTTGTAGCTTTACTCAACAAACCATTGTGCACGCGAGATTAAATGCAAAAATTAGGTTAAAAGGAATGAGATCTTGTTACAATCTGCACAAAGCGAGGGAGCAACCAGTCGTGATTAGATCAAGGCTGTTAGTAATTATGATAATGATGTGGTTTTCGTAATGCCTTTAGAGGCATGAGGAACAGGGTGTAAAGTTCACTCATCCACTATAGAAAAGGGAGGATCCTCCGAAAATTTTGACACAAATAATTCATTAAAATCTGTGATTACCTGGCTTAGCAACAATAATTTGAAAATTAATCTTAATAAAACTAACATAATGCATTTTAGACAACGAGAAAAATTTAATAATTTATTAAAATTCAATTTATGTTACAATGATAATATTATACAAGAAGCAGAGACAGCCCAATATATGGGATTAATCATTGATCAGCAATTAAATTGGTAAAAACAGATTAATGTACTAAGTAAATAAAATCAGCAGCTCGTCGTTTGCCCTCTATAAACTTGCTCCTACTGTCAATACAAACACCTTACTAACGGCCTATTACGGACATAAATTAATTATCATGACATTTGACACCTTTGCTAACTTATGGAGTTGTATTGCTGATTGTAATGATTATAATTAAGTAAAGCCATATTTGTTACGGCCGCGAATCATATTTAGATCAACATACAACATGATACTGACCTGCAAATTGCAAAAAAAACGTAAGAAATTTTTAATTTCGCTGGCTACCCTGACGCTTTCGCCTTAACATTACCGATAAGATCTCCAATTCACCATAATGTCCTTCTAGGGCGTTTTAATTCCCTCCCGGCACCGGCGTTTGCACTTACATCTGCCTTGTGAATACCTTATGTTAGTAGCCTTTGAATGTAATTTTATACATCTTATTTCAACAAAGTATTCATAAACATTGTAGGTTTTAGTCCACCAAATAAAAGTCCAAAGTTCACAAGAACGGTTATATTTGAAATATGAAGTATAGAACTGTTACGAAAGAGTAGGAAGCACGTTAGCAAAATAGACAGTAGATAGGAAGATGAAAGAACACGAAACAAGATATACGAAAGCTAAAGAAACAGATATATTAGATTTTTACGAGTGCGCGACGTTTAACAGCTTTTAGGGCAAACGAGCGCGTGAGTGCCTTGCACAGCGGCGGACAAAGGACTGGCGCTTGAGCATGCGGCGAAACCGATCTTTGACGAACGGAGCGCGCGGCCCGGCGGAAACAGCCGAACATATACGACTGATGTATTCGGGTCGCTTCGTAGTGCGGCGGCGATGCCGCTTCAACGTAATTAATAGATTTTAAATGAGATGATAATTGGATTATTCTCTCAATATCCATTAAAAAACTGATTTACTGCAAAACACTATTTGAAACGTAAACAAACTCCCAACAGAACATAATTTACGTAACATGATTAGCCAGCTCTAGCCAAACAGATTTATGGAACAGTTCCCAATCGGTTTGGGTTTAGCGGCAAACATACTGCTCCCGATATTACCTTAATGATGTTATGAACTGAATTCATAGTACGCACACTTTGTGTTGTGGTATACTAAAATGTAGGACTAGCTGCTCCTGGGCAGACTTACTGCTTTTCCTTCATTAATACCCGACTGCTCCAGAAGGAAGGTAATGTTGAAGTGAAAACTTCTTTAGGCGCGTTGGGCATTTTTGAGATGGGACTAAACCATTGATTTCGCGACACTGTAACGGAATTTTCCGACACCGTGGAGTAAAAGACATCAACGCGTTAATTACCGCGGTGCCGATTTTTTTTTCAAGTTTTCACTTTTGTCGGTACTCCCGGAGTGCTACTGTTTTTTTTTTATTGAGAGGGGATGAACTCGTTAATTTAACAGCAGTGCTTGTTTAGTGATCGTATAAAGTCGATTGTCCACTGCTACGTAGGATATTGTGTTCGGAGAGATTTCCGGAGATATTAGCTGCACGGTTGATTTATTTGCCAGCCAAACATTCGGACGTAGCGTGGCCATGGGTGACAGTGGACGATACCGCCTATACAATGTCGCCCATGAGAATGTGCCCGCCCGCATTTTTCTGAATATTCATGAAAAATTATTGAAAAATAACTTTAAAAGTGGGGTCTATCTTGACTTTATTCAATTTTTTTTTTCAAAATCTCAACCCCTATGATTTTATGAACTTACACTTGTGTTTTTTTTAAAATAAACATTGTTTTTTTAGAAAAAAATGTTTTCACCTCCGTTTTTTTTTTGTATAGTCGACAAATTTTAATAAAAATGTTAGTTGTGTTATGTTGTGTGTGTGATGTATAAGATAACTAACTTTAAAAATAATAAACAGAATCCAAATCGAGCCAATAACATCAAAGATATGGCAAACGCTACTCAAAACATAAAAAATTAAATAACATGAAAAATATTAAAGATAGACCCCCCCTTTTAAAGTAATTTTTCGATAATTTTTTCCGACGGGTGACATAGAATATTCATACAAAGCGAAGAAGCTTAGCCATGGTCAAATGTGGAGCAGCGCCTTTATTAAATCAATATCTCATCTCCACGATTCAGCCCTAGCCTAGTTAGTCCTAGCTCATAATTTTTCCTCTGATTTAAACCTAGTATGTGCATAATATCCGATCCGTTAATCCGGGATCCGTTAATTTGCGGTCCGGGACGTTAATTGCTTTCGGGTGAAGCCGGTGCCTGTGGTAGAGTTTATCGGTTTCTAGTGATTAATTGATTGTTATATTTGTGCGAATGTTTGAAACGCCATGTTGGGTAGATATTGTCGGGTAGGTATTTTGTAATCCCATAGTGGGATTTGTGTGTCCGCAGGTGTGTCGTGGCATCACAGCGGGCCCTATCAGAATACCAGCGCTGCGGTATTTATTTTTTTTAAATATCGCAGCCTATACTGAGATAGGTGCCTTTTTGGCCTCGCATAGGTCGTTTATTATTTTTCATTTTTTTCCTTTTGGTAATTCGATTTTTTTTTTACTTTTAGATGCTCCTTTTTAGTTGTTATTACTGTTTGTAATTCCTGTGCGTATCCCAAATAAAATATTTTTCTTTTTTGGTATAAGTTTTCGCGTCGATGTCACCCTGTATGTTCTTAATAGAGTAGAGAAAGAAGACATGCTATTTATCAAGGAGCTGTCTCTTTCTAAAAGATGATGTGCCAATATTAACTCCATCCTTGAACGTAGATTCATCAACAAATCTATTGTCTCTTACAGAGCCACCAGCCCCTCCAACAGACCTATCAGTGGACTCAATAAAAAGCAGAGCAGTGAAGTTATCCTGGAGAGACATGACCAGGTCTCTGGCGCAGTTCTACAGCCTACAGATCAGCAGCAGTCAGAGATTGTCCTGGAACAACGCTAGAGTTATTAATATCACAAGGTATGTGTAATTTGGGACATGGTGTTGAAATATTTTGAAGAATAATAAAAACAATTTGCATTGAATTCTACATAATTATACATTTTGAGATCATGTAACTGAGGAAATTGTCCACAGCGTTTAACCAGTTTTACTTAAGAGGTTTTATCCTAAAAGTTGGCAACGTTGTAAATAGCTGTCAAATATTTACCTGTTTTGATTAATTTGGCAATATTACTGTATGGAATTAAGAAATGTGGCTAGATATGGAACTAAAATATTGATTATAAAATACAATAATTAATAATTATCGTAACACCGAATATTTAGTTTTAGATGTAAAAAAGTATTTGGAAACTTTCTACATGTCTTTTTTACACCTAAAACGGTTACAACATCAAATCCAGTGTTAAAATAATTGCAATTCATTATTAATAGTCTAGTTCGCTAGCTAGCCACATTTCTTATATCCATACAGTAATATTGCCAAATTAATCAAAACAGCGAAATATTTGACTTCTATTTGCGACGTGGCCCACTTTCAGAATAAACGCTCTTAACATCGCAAAGTCAAAACAATAAACGCAAAATACTTGCTCCAAACACAATAATTTTAATAACATGGTGTGTAACTTGCTCCAGTTCCAGAAAATACCAATTTCACTACATTGTCCCACAAGGTACAATGTTAGGCCACCTTGAATTTCTGCAACTTTAAAGACTACTGATTGATATTATGCTTTATGTATCTGTGTATTTGTTGTATATTTAAATGGTACACCACTGACTACCTGCAGTATTGTCTCTCCTTTTCCATTTAAATCCATCCAAAGGTTGTCTGTAAAAGATCGCTTTTAGCGATAAGACCGCCCATTGTGTCACCAAAAGTAAAATTTCTAAATTTAGGTCTGTAATTTTTATGGTATACAGACGCCAGCACATCAAGCTACTACAATCTGTCAAATTTATTTAATAGATTTTCAACTTTATCGCTGAACAGTAAGGTTCAAAATTGATTGGAAATATTTGACAGTTTTGGGTAGCTTGATCTGCTGGCGTCTGTACATAATAAAGAATATTCTATCTATCTATCTAAAACACTGATTATCTTATTTAATCCAATTAGGTTAGAAGAACTACGACACAGTATAGAAGTAGATGATCTCCTACCAGCAACTAGTTACACAGCAAGAGTAGCGGGTGGCAACCAAGCAGATCTCAGCCACTTTTCAACTCCGGTCAGATTTACTACTACTGAAGAAGGTAATGAAAAATTATATTTATTTTACAAAATAATTATAATTTTCCTGCTGTTTTCACAATTTGCAAACGGCGCTGCATGTTTGTTTCTTACATAAATCTCTATCAGCTGTCATCTCAGTATTCACTTTCTTGTTAGCCAAAGGTAATCACCGTTTTCTTGGAGTTTCTCTTTTCCTGGCCATCAGTTTTCGTACTCAAAACTTTTCTCGCATCAAATCTCTTATTTTCAAAGAGAGCTTAAGTTTTGTAATCTTTTATTTTGGGCAACAGAATCAGATAAATAAATACCGCGTACAGGGTTTAATTTTATTGATTACCAGTGCGTGACTAGAATAAATACTTTTTATTTCATATTTTTTTTATTTTAAATGAATATTTTGTCATCAGCGCCATCATCGCCACCTCTTGGAGTACAACTAGAACAAACAGAATCACCAGGAGAGCTCAGAGTAAGATGGCTGCCGCCACCAGCTGATACACACAACGGACTTATAATAGGATATCGGTTGAAGGCAGTCCCTCAGTTGACGGGGATCAAAGGTAGGTTTAAAAGAGTTTCTTTTGATGTTATTGAACAAATTAAGCTCAAATCTAATGATACTGAAAATTTTGTGGAATTATTCTTAACTATGTTTGTTAGTTAAGTCAGGAAACTTGATAGTTAAATAAATTTAGTATTACTTAAATTGTCCGTAAATTTTAACTGGCATTCTTTGTTTATTATAATAATTTATTTTTTATGAAGTGCCGTTTTTACTGAAAATTTACGGAGTGTATCAATTCTGTTCAATAATCAACAAAAGTTCTCTGATTATACTATGCGTTTTTGTTTGTAATTTTTTGCAGCATATAATTAAATGGAAAATTAATTATTTTTAGAAACTGAAGAAACAAGTGATAAAACAATTAAAACTGCATCGCTGTACGCTAAACAAGAGACGGTTGTTTCCGGATTACTCAAGGGAGTGAGGTAAATAATTGAACAATTAATTAACTTAGACCATTGTGCATTGCAGTCCACTGAAAGATTGAGAGAATTCCCTTCTATACAGGATGTAAGGGACATCGACGCGAAAACTGTTTCCAAGAATTTAGTACATGACCAGCGTTTGAATTTTCGTCGGTTATTTAAAAAACACTGCTATTTCATACAAAAATGCTATACCTATGCGGTTAAAATGTATGAAACAGTTGATTTTTAGGGTTCCGTACCTCAAAAGGAAAAAACGGAACCCTTATAGGATCACTCGTGTGTCTGTCTGTCTGTCTGTCTGTCTGTCTGTCTGTCTGTCTGTCTGTCTGTCCGTCTGTCACAGCCAATTTACTCTGAATCTAATGGACCGATTAAGTTGAAATTTGGTACACATATGTATTTCTGTGACCCAAACACGAATGTGTAACGTAAATAAATGAATTTTGAATATAGGGGTCACTTTTGGGGGTCAAACAAGAAAATTTAAAAAAAAAGTTTTGCTAACAGTACCGTGTGACATATCAAATGAAAGGGCTTAATGCGAGGATTTTAAAAATATTTTTTATATAATTTTGAAATAAACAGTTTTAAAGATATTTAAGAAATTCAATGAAAATTGACCATTCCCCCCCCCTTATATCCGAAACTACTGGACGAAAATTTTTGAAAAAAATACATAGTATGGCTCTTTACTCATAGATTACAGGAAAACCTATAAGAAGTCTATGGTCTTACAATAACATGGTAAATCTCTCAATATTGTGCGCATAAGCTTATATTTCGTCGCTCGGCATCCAATAGGCCCATCTCTTTAGTTACTATAATATTAAAATTGTTTGACTACTTAATACACAACTAAATAAAACTGTAAATGTTCATGACAACCAATTCGGGTTTCGGCGAGGTTTGTCAACAGAAAGTGCAGTATTGTGTCTTAAGCATACTGTAACATACTATACACAGCGTGGGACGCCGATTCATGCTGGCTTGGTTGCTTATGACGTATTGTGGAGAAAGATGGAGAAGGATAGGTTGACAACGGAGCTTATAAACATCTTTAAATATTGGTATGGTAACCAGATCAATAGTGTACGATGGGCTGGAACTTTATCCAGGCCATACAGGTTGGAATGCGGGGTGAGGCAGGGAGGGTTGAGCTCACCCACGCTTTTCAACTTGTATGTAAACGAGCTGATTGGCGAGCTCAGCAGCACTAGAGTGGGTTGCTATAAAGATGTGTGTAAATAATATTAGCTGTGCAGACGATGCTGCTTCTGAGCGCGTCAATCTGTGGTCTCAGAAAGTTGGTCGCCAAATGTGAGCAGTATGCCAAAACACATGGTTTGATTTGTAACTCCAATAAGTCGGAGATCATGGTCTTTGAGGCTGGGGATAGACCGGGTTATGTACCACCTGTATTTCTCAATGAGATTCCACTACAATGAGTTTTTACATTTAAATATCTTGGTCATATACATATTGACCCCTGACCTCAATGATGGACTCGATATTGAGCGGGAGCGAAGGGCGTTGTCGGTAAGGGCGAACATGTTAGCTCGCAGGTTTGCACGTTGCTCACTTAAAAAGTCAAAATTACTATGTTTCGAGCTTATTGTACAACGTTTTACATGTGCTGCCTGTGGTGGGCTAGATATATCCAAAGGTCGTGCAACGCCCTTCGTGTCCAATACAACAACGCTTTCAGGGTATTGGTGGGGCTACCCCGTTTTTGTAGCGCATCGGGAATATTCGCGGACGCACATATTAATTGCTTTTACGCAATGATGCGAATGAGGTGTGCATCCCTGGTGCGCAGAGTGCGGGCCAGCTCCAACAATATCCTAAAAATGATCGCTTGCTGGCTGGATTGCATGTACATCAATCACTGCAGTGCCATCTCCCATGGGGTGAAATAAATCTAAACTAGATTACGTGGGGCACTCAGAAAGTTTTGCGATACTAGAAAAAAATATAAGTACTACATGTTATAACTTTTTTTATTGTATCTTTTCAAAGAACTCTCCATTGGCGTCTATACACAGTTTCATACGTCTAAACCAATTTTCATAACACATTTTCCAGTCCGCATCAGACATCTCTTCAATCTCCTTCTCAAATGCAGCCAGTGCATCTTCCGGTGATGAAAACTGTTTTCCTTTGAGTTGATTTTTTTATTTTGGGGTATAAGAAAGAATCGCACGGAGCCAAATTGGGACTGTAAGGAGGATGACCTATAAATTTGAACGGTGTGCTGTCCAGAAAGTCCCTTGTTTTGAGCGCCGAGTGAGCCAGCGCATTGCTGTGCTGAAGCAGTAGCCCACGGAGGCCAGTGTGCGGTCGCTTGCTGCTTGCAGCAGTAAAAACTTTTGGCAAACATTTGGTAACATACCATTCAGGTTACCTATCCATTTGCATAAAATTTTAAGACCTAATATAACTTGGCATACTTTCGTTTGTCCTAATTATATTTTCGCATAACAGCTTACGCATAATTTCTCTAATCATAATAATGATTAAGCATAACATTCTAAAGCATAAATCTATTAAGCATAACATTCTAAAGCATAAATCTATTAAGCATAACATTCTAAAGCATACCTTTTTTACGCTGTAAGAAACATGCAAACAAGCATATACCATGCATGCAACAAGCATGCATCATGTAAACAAGCATACACCAGCCATGCAAGCAAGCATGTAGCATGCAGCAGGCATGGTTTCTGTCACGGCTCCGGCTCTGCGGGCCTCCGGTGGCCCCACGCGTGCTAATCGTTGCAGACGGCTTTCGCTCACCGCCATGGCTGGGGCTGGCCGGCCAGCAAGCCGAAGCTCGCTCCTAGTCACCTGCTCCTCAGCCCGCGGGCCGCCTCGCCCCTACGCGCCTTCGCGATTTTAAATTACACTTTAGGGGTAGGGCAGACAAGACTACGTGGAGTCGGTTTTGCAGCGAATCGGTTCTGTAACTAACTTTTGTAGCACAACATAGTGATTTTTTAAGACAATACTTTAATTTTAATTTAGGGTTAAAAATGGAAATCATTTGCATGAAAATCCAAATCCAACGTTTCTAAAAATGAAACCTAGCTAGATCGGTTTATCGCTCCCGAAACCCCCTGCATACTAAATTTAATAAAAACTCTTGGAGCCGTTTCCGAGATTCAGATTATATATACAAGAATTGCTCGTTTAAAGGTATTAGATTTAGATTATTATTATATTAATACCGCGAATGTGATATTTTTAACGAAAATCAGATTTTTGTTTTATTTCATTCTACACGTTCAAATAAGTGATCCTGAAATTTAAAAAAAAAACGTAAAGAATGTCACATTCGCGGTATTGGATGCCGAGCGACGATTTGCAGTTGGAATGTATGGGAGAACATGTGTTTCAACTACAACGTTACGTTTGCTCTTGGGATAAATAAATTCATCTCAACTACGGAACCCTTCATTGTGCGTAGTCCGACACGCACTTGGCCGGTTTTTAGGGTTTCGTACCTGAAAAGAAAGATGAAATTAATATCAAATACGTGTAAGTCTATGGTCCCTTGGAACTCTAAAAAAATCAAGCTTCTAAGTTAACGCAATGAAAAAATACGGCCATTTATGCGACATATTTTAATACTCTCAAATAAATCAAAACCTACAGGGTACTTCCCATTGACCTAGAATCATGAAATTTGGCATCAAGCAAACTAAGCAAAGTCTCACAGCACATGTAAAGGAAAAAAACATTTCCGATGTCAAACTTACATTTGCTATTGGAGAATTGACGGTGACGTATATCGATGTATGGGAGAACATGTTTTTCAACTATAATATACACCGTGAAATTTGAATCACAGTTTTGCTAGAACAAACGTTGTTCCGACCATGGTCTACTACCATTCTACAGCATCCAATAAAAAAAAACATTATTGGTTTTTTGAAAAAAACACAAAAAAGACAAAGTTAAAAATTTCAAGATTATCGTTACTCCCTACAACACAGACACGCACGGGACACAGCATTGTCTACAGGAAAATGTACCTCCATAAACGAAATTCAGTAAGCAGTAGATAATATTGACATTTTAAACTTTGTCTTTTTTGTGTTTTTTCAAAAACCAAGTATGTTTTTTTTTTATTGGATGCTGTAGAATGGTAGTAGACCATGGTCTGAATGTTCAGTTTGCCAGTTTTTTCTAATAACAGCCGATATGTTGAAATATATAATCTAAAGGACTACTGAAAGGGTACTGAATTCATGGTATCAGTGTATCATCATCATCAGCCTATAATGTTCCCACTGCTGGGACACAGGCCTCCTCTCTGTGAGAGGGAGTGGGCCGTAATCCACCACGCGGGCCCAGTGCGGGTTGGTAGATGTCACATGGCTTCAAATCGTTGGTTCTAGGACATGCCGGTTTCCTCACGATGTTTTCCTTCACCGTTTTGAAAGCAGTGGTGATGGAATAATTTACACAAAGTAAAGCGCCTGTCTGGGTTCAAACCTACGACCTACAACCAGTGAACCAGTGTATCTACCTATCAGTGTATATTATAACCATAAATGAAATGTCTTTCCTTAAATTTCATATAACATACAACATTCCAATACATTTCGGTAAATAGATGCAGTACGCGCGCAGATTTATTAGTGATTTAAGAAATACAAGTATATTCTCGTCGTACTAATTAGAAATCGTAATAACTTTTATATGTAGATAATTTGTAGAATATAAAAATAAAACGAATAGTCATGTTACTGTGATTATATTCCAGCATTTTTAGGGTTCCGTACCCGAAGGGTGCCAAACGGAATCCTATTACAAAGACTCCGCTGTCAGTCCGTCTGTCTGTCAGCGGACTGTATCTCATGAACCGTAATAGGTATACAGTTGCAATTTTCACAGATTGTGTATTTTTATTTTCGCTATTACGACATACAAATAAAATAAAGTTAAAAATATGTATAAAAAGGAGGTCTCCATACAAGAAATGTGTTTTTATTCGGCGTTTTTTGCTAAATATTGTACGAAGGTACGGAAACCACGAAGGGTTCCGTGCGAGTCCAACTCCCACTTATTTTAAATTTATTTTTATTTTCAAACCAGCCCCTTGTTACTTACTAATCAGAAGGCCAATTCCCGTAATTAAAAACGTTCAAAACCTAGGCCCAATATCATCTCAGCGACAAACAATGTCAAAAACTTATCAAAAATGTGAAGACATAGAAAAAAAATGGTTAATACTGCACAACTAAAGGCATATTAAAAAAAAAAAAAACTTTTAGTACACATTTGCAAATTAGCTAAAAGCCTCGTATTCAATATTCAAAACTAATAAAAGTTTGAATTTTTTGTCTATTCCTTGGGCCAGAGACCAAAGACAATTTACAATTGCTTGCGTAATGTGTTGCGACAATAACAAATGAAAACAATCAAAACATAAACAAAAATTAGAGGTATTTTTGACAGATTGACAGTGAGTTTAAAATGCGAACGTTCTTAAAAATACGGGAATTGACCCTCAGAAAAACAGAAGACTACCGACAAGAAAAATCTCTGCCTAAATCCTGGCACAAATATTTCTTTAGCTACATCTATATTGTATTCCATCAGGTATGCAGTGTCAGTAGCCGCATTTAACAGCGCCGGGTCGGGACCTTTCTCAGTTCCGCTGTTTCAGGACACCAGAGAAGGAGGTAAGTGAAATTGATGATCTAACCAAATGCCTCCTATAGGTACAAAAATAAAGATAAAATATACAGCAGTAGGAGGAAAAGTAAACAACTTTTTGGGACGCAAGCACACTGTGACATAAGTATAAAGAGAAAAAACGATAAGCAAATCGACTATCAACTTAAATTGCAGCCCTAAAAAGTTTTTTAAATGGTATACTTTTACATCTGTCAGTTACGTCAGTTTCGTAAGTAGATCTAATGATTTTGATATTTTGTAATAGACTATGTCGTACATACGCTCTACCTCTATACGATGACAAAACTGTATCAAATTTACACTGCATCGTGCTAAAGTGACTATTCTTTACCAGGAATAAATCAGAATGTAAACAAAATAACCTATCAAAAACAAAAAGACAAACAAAGTATCAAATTCTTTTTTCGAAAGACAGAATGGTGTTGCCGTCTATAGATTTTCAAATTCCACCGTTTTTTTTACTTATGTAGTAATCCTGGCCATCAACTTAAATTGCAGCCCTAAAAAGTTTTTTAAATGGTATACTTTTACATCAGTCAGTTACGTCAGTTTCGGGGTTGTAAGTAGATCTAATGATTTTGATATTTTGTAATAGACTATGTCGTACATACGCTCTACCTCTATTCGATAACAAAACTGTATCAAATCCACACTGCATCGTGCTAAAAAGACTATTCTTTACCAGGAATAAATTAGAATGTAAACAAAATAACCTATCAAAAACAAAAAGACAAACAAAGTATCAAATTCTTTTTCGAAAGACAGAATGGTGTTGCCGTCTATAGATTTTCAAATTCCACCGTTTTTTTTACTTATGTAGTAATCCTGGCCAGACTGTCTTATTCGTTCATTCAAATCACAACTGTCAATCTCTGTCAGTCGTATGAAATGGCTATAACACGGTAAATTGACGTAGTGTGTCAATCTGCTCAACAGTCCTATTCCCGGATTGTACCTCAGTAAAACTTCGGAGACTGTAACTCTGATTAGGTTTGTGTTAAATTTATCCCGTTAGGATCAATTACTCTTCATTAGCTTTGCGTCTCTTCCGGTTGAATTTTCCTCGTTTTCTTTTTAGTTTAGAGACAACTCTCATTAAGAAGTTCGACAGCTATTATTGTATGCGTCTATTGTGTTTTCTTTTAAACACGGGATATAAAATTAAGTTTACTTATTCTCATCGCATACTTAATTCTTTTTTCATTCGTTCATCTCAAACTCAAAGCATTTATTTCAATTAAACCATTTACAGGCACTTTTGAATTGTCAAGGAATCGGTCAGTCAGAAATAGGTATGAAGCTAGTTGCCCATTCCAAAGCGTAGTAGGTACCTATGGAGAAGAACGGGCAAGAAACTCCACGGACACTCTTTTAAATAAAACATTGTTACAAAATATTGGTTACATCATTCATGTTGAAATTATAAATGTGAGAACAATGTAGAAAGACGTGCACGTTAGAAGTGTCCGTAATAAAAAGATAAAACAAAGAACAATTCAAAAAATTAAAATAAAATAAAAATAAGCCCTAAAATAAAAATAAGTTCTCTTCTTCATCATCTTCATTTATAATTATCACGAAAAAAAGTGGCACTCCGGGAGTTCCGACAGAAGTGAAAACTTGAACAAGATTGCCTTGGTGGAAGAAAACTACTTCTATAGAACATTGGTCCGTAACCCAATATAAATAAAGAACACAATCGCGTTTACAAAACCTTTAAAGTAAAATACTTGCATAGAACATTGATCCGTAATGTATTATAAATAAAGAGCACAATCGTGTTTACAAAACCTTTAAAGTAAAAATACTTGTATAGAACATTGATCGGTAGCGTAATATAAATAAAGAGCACAATTGCGTTAAAAATGAAGTGTCGTTACAGTGTCGCGAAATCAATGGTTTAGTCCCATCTCAAATATGCCCAACGAAAAAATTTTTTCATTATGTTGACATTAATTTAATTCAATACTTAATACAATTTTTAGTGGGATTATCTGTTTAATGACTGCATGATTATGATCAATAATAAATTTAAATAAAATGTAACTTATTTTATATTTGCACGCCGAAATTAAAGGCAGAATAAGAGAACAATTTTGTACATTTTACCAACCTTCTGTACCTTATTCAGGCAAATAAATGATTTTGATTTGATTTTTGAACGCACCTAAAGAAGTTTTCACTTCAAATATTAAGTTATATCTACTGCGTTCGCGATTTAGTTTCCAAACATGTAAACAAAAAGATATTTTTAGAAAAACCACTGTATTATTTATTTATTTGCACATCACACATTTTACAATATTTACTGTCGGTTTTTGTACATGAACCCTGTCAGGGCACTGCAAAAAACAATGTTGGTTTGCTGTTGAGTTTGTGAATATTAAGTTGTCATAAATTTAGTCAACTTATGAAAATACAATTAAATACATTTCAGAAATAAAAATACATGTCAGTATACGTGACAGTAATAAACAATATAAAATCAAACACAATAACACACATAGTCATATTTAGTCAGATGGCATTAGTAATTTAGAATAAAATAATAATAAGGAATAGGTTAAATTAAATATAAAGTCAGTTTACAATACAAAACAAAATAAAATAGATTAGATTATCGACGTATAAAGTTCAGTTTCCACTACAACTTTAAACATTTTACGACTTTTTCAATGGTACGAGTTATTCTGAAATCAATTTAATTTACACAACTATAAAGTTGATATTCGTTTTTATGAAAATAACTGCAATTTATTGAAAAAAGGATTTTATTAGACTTTAGCTTAAAATTGCTTATTGGTCTTATAGGCTAGATTGTAATTAATTATGAAGAACCTGGTTATTTTTAAGACAGAATAAAAAAACAAAATAACTCTTCTCAGTATTTTATTTCTTATTTTATCCTTAATCATCTTTCACATATCGATCCAGGACATCCCTTGTTTCATTCCTTTTCAAGCCACTTTGATGGCCCTCTCAATCGAACATTTATTTTTCCTCACAGTCCATTTCGAAAACTCTTTCAACCTCCCCAAAGCCATTTCATCCTACAATTTAGCAGCCTAAATCTCCAAATTAGTCAGTACACATCTGATCTAACATCTCTAAGACCATTATCACACCGTTCATTGCGAGTTACGCCAGAATTTTATCTACCATCAACTATGTAAATTGCCGAAACTTTGTCAGAACAAACTTCGTGTCGTAAACCTTTATCGTCTTCGTTAGCATTCTTGTACCTTTTATGTTGTTGTTATAATTACTCTTTACCTTTCATGCTTTTGTTTCAAGATGTTTTGGAGATATTGGTTTATTATTTTGTGTATTTTGTTTTGTCTGGATTCTATGGATTTATAATTGCATATCACATGTGTGTGCACTGTGACCATGTTGTACATTCCATAAAGCTACCATTTACTGGGTACGTCTTTCATTGACTTGAATGTGCCCTGGCGGCTGAAAGTATGTCATGCTCACTCAAATGTCTCGCTGATGGTGGCGTGTGTGTTGGATCATTAAGTTCCCTTCAAAATGGTTGAGCTAAATGGTGCTGATCCATGCGTCATGTTCGTGAACGGGCGCCGTCAGTAGGGACTGGTCATCTCTTAGCTGCCACGGTTTATTTTAATTTATTTAAATTTTTGAATTGATTGAGTGTTTCTGTGACAGATCTCATTACAATCCAAGATACTTGTCAGTGTTTTCTTACATCTGCCCCCTATAGAAAAAAAGACGCATCTAAAATTTTTTCCAGATTTGAGTTATTTATGTCACCGTTAGATTGTGAGAACCGTTAGTTTATAATCTGTCGGAATTATTTCCGTTAGATTATAAACTGTCGAAAAATTGTGAACTGGGTGAAATGGGTTAGGTTAGGTTAGAACTGTGACCAACCGCGCGCGAGCCAAGCGAGCGCTACTTCCAAGTTGCTCGTAACCAAGCAGGCTATTTAATATTAGCGCAAGGTGCGTTACGTCGTAAGCAAGTTTGATACCAGTTCACAATTTGTCGGTTTCCTATGGAAAGATTATAAACTAGCGAAAAATAATGCGTTAAATTGTAAATGGTTCGTTGCAGTTCACAATTTTCCGACAGTTTATAATTTAACGGAAATAATACCGATAGATTATAAACTAGCGCAGTTCATAATTATACGGCGACATATAAATTGCTGGAATCAGAAAAAAAGGTGCATCTGCCTGATATATAACTCAAATCTAGAAAAAAAAATTACATGCGTCTTTTTTTCTATCGGGGGCAGACATACACTTCTAGATTTCACAAAGTACTGCTCAGTATTTCTTTAATTCCACTATAATTCCTTCCAAAATATTTGTTTTTAGAACAAAATAAGTAGCTCATAACGCCAACTCATAATGTTTGACAGAAAATTTTCTTCAGTAAAACTTGAGGTTTTTCTTCGCTCGTTTGCAGGCTACCTACTTTGTTTAAGGAGAAAAGTTCAAAACTGTTTTAGACTACGCCTCCATCTTCAAGGCTTTGTATGAAACTTTCGCTGTAAAATGTCAGCCAATTTAGATGTTATTTTATTTAATGTTTATTTTTGTTATCGATACGAAATAGGATGAAGTTTGAGGCTTGTTATTTCTAAGTATAAATATTACGTAGAATTTGAAGAATTGAAGAAAACTACCGACGTGTTCGTAAAGGGTGGAGTTTGTTAAGATCTGCTTGGAAAAAGTTTTAAGTAAAAGAGGTTTCTCAAACTTCAGAAGAACATTAAATTAGACTTAATATAATTCTGAAACATACATTGTATTTCGTTAGATTAGATTTTTAACCGACTTCCAAAAATCGAGGAGTTTCTATGTTCGACTTTATGTTTATTTATTTTTGAAGTGAAAACTTCTTTAGGCACGTTGGGCATTTTTGAGATGAGACTAAACCATTGATTTCACGACACTGTAACGACACCAGCTTTTGACCATTAAAAAGACATTACCGCGGTGCCGATTTTTTTTCAAGTTTTCACTTCTGTGGGCACTCCTGGAGTGCCACTGTTTTTTATTTATTTTTTGTCGTGTATGTCCATTGATATTTTCGTAAGTTGTGGACCGATTTAAAAAAATCTTTTCATTTGGTAGAGGAATCTTGCGTGGTGATTTTTTTTAAATTTAATTAACTTTGCTTGAGCAGTTTTTGAGTTAGCTTCAATAATACGTATTTTTCCCTCTTAGTCTATGTGGATGATGTTATAATAATTATGTGTGGGGTAGGTACCACAACTAAAAAGTGAAAAACCAAAAAAATTACAAAAAAAAAAACAACCATCTTCCGAATTCAAAAACACTAAAAAGTAAAAAAATTACTTTAATTTCGGAAGCCGGTGGCAAAAAACGAAAATTCTAAACCACTTCACACCGACTTCCGAAATTAAAGTTATTTTTCACTTTGTAGCGTTGTTTTTTTATATGTACGTATTAGTGATGTGCCGGATATCCGTATTCGCGTATATCCGCGGATATCCGAAGGGAGAAAAATATATGTATCCGTATCCGTATCTTTTATATTAATACATTTCATTACGTATACGTAATGAAATGCATACAGATACAGGATACAGATCTTTTTTCTCCCTTAGATATCCGCGGATACGGATATCCGGCACATCACTAGTACGTATACGAAGTGCTTCATAACCTAAATTAGACAAAGTGACAAGTTAAACCAAATACATTCAGAGAACATTATTTATTGACAAATTCACTATCCACTTGAAATTGTTTGTGAATACAAATCAGAACTGTTATTCTTTGTCATGTATGAAATAGCTATAGCACGTCAAATTGACGTTGTGCCTCAATCTGCTGAACAATAAAGTTTTCTCACTGTATAGGTACCAATAAAAACAATCTCGTTCCAAGAAAATTAACTCCAGCATAAAATCTGCAAGCTAGACAATATTCTAGAAAACGCTACTGTTTTTACTACAACTAACTTTGTTTACAGTTCCATACATTTGGTTCAAGTACTGTAATTTACGGAATTCCTGGCATGAAACTCCTTGCTTATACAGAAAGTTTTCTCTAATTATCATTACTGTGTTTTGTTTAACTGCTAACTTAAGGCGTTCTGTTTATGTTTGAGTTCAGGAACAAAATGGAAGACGCTGCTGTATTCTGGATTGTTTTGTTTTGTTTATAATTTGTGTTATTATTACCTACTATCGTATTTTGAATGTGTGATTATTTTAATGGAGGTGGTACTCGTGTTTGTTTAAGATAAGATTCTCCAGTATTTGATATTTAATACCAAATGTGTCACCAATGTTTTAGATGGTGTTAAAAACCCGTCCTTATTTATAAGGTCGTTTATTAATAAGGTTTTTAAAATCCTTGAAGAATCCGTATATAGAATCTTTTTTTTTTCTAACTTGAACAGACAGCTGTGCTGCTGGGGAGTTTGTTGCGCCACTTCTTCTTCCCAGCTAAAGGCACAAGGAAGTGGTGAATTGTGGGCGTTTTTGGGGGACTGTCTTATGTAATTTTGACATTCGAAAAGTGCTGATTCTCAGCCTAGTTTGAATAAATGACTTTTGATTTTGTTTTTGCTTGTACCTATAAAAAGTTTTCTCTAATTATCATTACTGTGTTTTGTTTTGCTGCTTAGATTTTAGACTCGTTCTGAGTTATTCTGAATTTTACATTTTGCTGTCCGGCGCCGGTACGGCTCCGGCGTCATATACAGGAAGCGTAAGGTCACATGTAAATTTCCATTCGATAATATTATTATCACTAAGTATTATTCGATTCAAATATCGTTATCGAAACTATATTATTACGGTAGCTCAGCGAATTGAAACCACAAACAAGTTATCATAAGGTTTTCAATAAAGGTACAGCTATTATCTCAAGTTATTTAGCCTTTCTAATTGTCATAAAAATGTATTCAGATCTATAGAGGTATGAGAAAAAGGGTGTAAAATTCACTCATTCTCCATAGTAAAGGGAGGATCCTCCGACCAGACGGGTGTCGTGTCTGGTGGGCAACTGCCCGGTGATTGTTTTTTTTTTACTAGGGCAACTCGCAGTTTTGACCACTAAGGTCATGGCTGCTTAACCGGACTTTCCTGTGGGTGCCTACACTTAAAGCCTCCAGCCAGGGGCCAAAACTATTCTAAATAAAATTTAAGCGAACGTTCGGTGAGGGCACCCCGTGTGGGGTACGAACCTCAGCTTAGGGCGTCGCTGAGAGGAGGACAGCAAGAAGGGACAGGTTGGATCAAAGTTAGATTTTCATCATGATTATTATGCGGGGAATTTGAAGCTACGTGCTCAGCTGCAACAACTGCTGGCGCCTCGTTATCGAGCAAGGGTCGGGGGGAACCGACGATTGATGTCGAGACATTGTATATATGCTGGTCGTGCGGTAAACGCTGCTTGCGCGACGCAGGATTTTGCGTGACGTCAGTAAGATGAGTAGTTTGCATGTGGTGATGTAAATTTCGTCATGTCAATTGCAACAACTCGTCCAGTAGTAAAATGCCTTGTCTGATGAGTCCCTCTCATGTCCAATTCCTGTACCCACTTATTCAATAGAACATGATAGTATTTTTTCACCTCAGCTCCTGAAGAAGGTCCATCTTCAGTAGAATGTGGCGGTGTGACGTCAACAGCGTTACGCGTCAGTTGGCAGCCTATACCGCCACACAAACAGGCTGGGGCGCTCATTGGATATACTGTGCTTTATGCTGCTCAGGGTAAGCTCCTAATTAAAAATGACAAATTATTTATTTTATTTTTAATTAACATTACAGTAAAGTTATTACATAATTATTTTCTTTACTGTAACATTAATTTTAGAAATTAGTTTTGGCGTAAATATAAAGGGTGGCAGGAACATCGACGAGAAAGCTGTTTTCATGGATTCAGTACATGATTCTGAAACCCGAACGTTGAAATTTTTCGTCAGTTATTAAAAAAAAAATGAACTGTTTCATAGAAAAGTGCAATACCTACGCGGACAAAATGTATGGAACAGCAGATTTTTTTTTTGGAAAAATGTTTTGCGTTGACGTCCCTGCCACCCTGTATAAACTGGATAGCCATTGTAACTTGGTAAAAATAGGTCCATAGATGTGTACTCGTACCTTCGCGGAACAAAATTCACTGGCAGACACTGCACAGTCTAAGTTGCTGGGTCTAGAAGCATAAAATTTTGCACAAGAGTTCTTTATACAGGGTGTATCAGAAAGGTGTGGTCAAATTTAAGGATGTGGTACAGACCATTAAACTGAACAACTTACTCCGTGGGACCAACATACGATGTCATGATCATGAAAACATTATCAGCCATCCGAAACATTTGGGTGGAGTAGGTATGGCAGTTTTGGTTGATAATTTTTTCGCGATTTCAATATTGGTTCCACGAAAAATTTGACCACTGATACATTCTGTATAACAAAAGTGAGCCGTAAGGAAGGGTTTTTGACCATTTATCTACTAAAGGGGTTTAATAGGGGATAAAAGTTTGTATGGATGTTCATGTTTTCTGCCAAAGGGAAATCCAATCGTGCAGACGGCTTGTTTTAGTTATAAAACTTATGCACGATGCAACAAGAAATTGTTTAAAAAAATAATTTTTGATTCCACGACTATCCCTCACAAACCCACTCCCCCAACTAAACCCCCAACATTATTACCATTAGTTCCAACCCGTTGACCACAAACAAAAACAGGTCTCCATCAAACTCTACACAAAGCAATCACTAGTGAACCGCACCGTCTCTATCATTATGCAAATCTATCCAACAGGTCGACAGTGGCTGAACTCTACGTCGCTTGTGACTGAACTTCGGCTGCAGGGGCTCTACAAATTCACTAACTATACTGTCAAAGTGGCCGGGTTCTCTAACTACGGCCTCGGGCCTTACTCGTTTCCTATTGTTTGCTCTACGTTGCAAGATGGTGAGTTTTTGGTAGATCTATGTAGAGTTTTTTTAAGTGAAAACTTCTGTAGGCTTGTTGGGCATTTTTGAGATGGGACTAAACCATTGATTTCGCGACATTGTAACGCAATTTACCGACACCGTGGAGTAAAAGACATCAACGCGTTGATTACCGCGGTGCCGATTTTTTTTCAAGTTTTTACTTCTGTCAGCACTCTCGGAGTGTCACTGTTTTTTTTTTTAATATAAATTTACTTATACTCTACACTTTAACCACCTTTGGTCGGGGTGGGTCAGGTTAATAGAAAGCCTTCCATTGAGGGTTAAACTTTATATTTTTGCCACACATTTTACAAAACGTGCCAACCAACGGCCTCTTGGCAAGTTCTTATCATAACTGTCAAGTTACCACGTTAGTGACAGCCGCCACAGAGGTCTGCTACGGACGGAGGAGTTTGTACACTGTCGCTATACACCTTATTAATATAACGCTTCTACGCAAAAAAACAGCAGCAGCTAAGCAGTAAAGTTATGCCAAACGTACCTCAACAAATGTACGGAAGTTATTATTGGCTGTAACTTTACTCCGCGTTTATTAATAAGGGTGTAAATATACAGTTTAACTTATAAGTGCTTGTTCAAAGTAGTGTTAGTTATTATTTTCTACATTGATCATGTTTTAACACTTAAAACCGACCAAGTGCGTATCGGACCACACACAGTGAAGGCTTCCCTAGATGGTATGATTTTATATTACCACTTTGTCGGCATGATTAATATGTGTACTCATGCCAAATTACAGTTTTCTAGTACTAACAGCTTCTAAGCTGAGCTCAGGTGAGATGAAAACCAAGAGCATAACCGTAGTGGTAAAAAAAAAAAACAGTGGCACCCCGGGAGTGCCGACAGAAGTAAAAACCTGAACAAGATCGCCTTGGTGGAAGAAAAATACTTCTATAGAACATTGGTCGTAACCTTATCTGAATAAAGAGCACAATCACGATTACAAAAAAATAATACTTCCGAAACCTTAGTAAAATACTTGCATAGAACATTGATCCGTAAAGTAAAATAAATAAAGAACACAATCGCGTTGACAAAAATCAGGTGTAGTAACAGTGTCGCGAAATCAATGGTTTAGTCCCACCTCAAAAATGCTCAACGCTCTTAAAAAAGATTTCACTTCAAAAACTTATTGCTTCCTAAAACAATAGTTCACACTTCTTTTGTTTCAGTACCCGAGGCACCAGCAGAAATAAAGCTCCTAGCACAATCTTCTACTACACTCCTTGTCAGTTGGAAAAGACCCCGACAGCCGAATGGAAGGCTACTGCATTATACTGTGTATTGTAAGCCTACTGCTAGGTAAGTGAGTTTCATTTACTTCCAGTTATTTTGTATTTTGTTTCCTAAAATTGATTTTTTTGTTTCATCACTTTTTTTTATTTTATTACAATGTGGTTTTGTTGTGAATGCTGTGTATAAGTAATACCAATATTATTATTATGTTTTTTTTTCTGTTTTAATGTTTTGTATGTACAGCTGTTGGTGTATCAAATAAATAAATAAAAATTAAATTAATTAGAAAAGCAAAATAAGGATGAAAATCTTTTTAAATAAATACACAGTGAATTTTAAACCAATTTACAAACGAACGTTAAAGTAAGTGGTCTTGGAATATTTTGTACAATGGGCGTTGATTTTTTTACCAAATTCTTGTGTAATTTTTTTACTTCTGTTAAAGGTTCATTAACTTTCGTTAAACATTCACCATGTATAGTGAAAGTTGTTTACATTCATAAGTACTTTTACCTCCTGAAACTTTGCCAATGAATTAAAAGTCGGGTGATTACTCTCACCGATCGTAAATTTCCTTTTAACCCCCGACTGAAAAAGAGGGGCGTTATAAGTTTAAGTGTGTTTATTTGCGGCATCGTAGCTTCCAAACGGCTGAACTGATTTTGTTTTTTTTTTTGTGTTATCTGAAAGGTGACTTGATCGAGTGTTCTTATCCAGCATGAAAACAAAATTGCGTGCGAAATTATTTTTCTGAGATTGAGTGCATAGAGAGAGATAATTTGACACTATACTGCCATTAAAAAATCGGCGAATTTTAACTAAAGTTCCATACAAAAGTGACTCAGGTATTAATTATTTTGTACTAAGCATTATTTTTCTCTCAAAATAAAAACTAAAACTTGTGTTTAATGTATGTGTATATTTTTTGTTCAATAACCTTTGTTTGTACGACGGTTAAAAATCACCGTGTATACAATGTGTAACTTAATTAACACAATTTATGAAAGTAGTTTGATCAGAATCGTTTACAGAATCGATTTCCATTTTTAATAGAAGTAATTTTTATCCCAAAAATAATTATAACTAAGTAAATTACAGTCACACTTTCGCTGTACAGTCAAAACCACAATGGATAAAGACCTATTGCGCTGGACCCATATACGTGTGCGACTGTGTGCGTGCGTAGATTTGTAATGTGACCACAATTTTTTGCCACAATCAGTATAACTAATTGAATAATTATACAATGTTTCAAACATAATAGTAAAAATTCAGTGTATGTATTATGATTGTGGTGGCATCTACATCACCACATGCGAACTACGCATCAAAGACCTGACGTCACACAAATCCTGCATCGCGCAATTGGAGTTTACCGCGCGATCGATAACAAGATCCCGACTTCAATCGTCGGGCAGTTGCCTGCCAGACACGACACACTGGTCAGAGGATACTTCCTTTTCTATAGTGGATGAGTGAACTTTACACCCTGTTCTTCATATCTCTAAAATGATTATAAAATAATATTCCAATTGGGGTGTTTGGTTGTGTGCGTCAATTCCGGGACACATTGTATTATCATTATGAATTTATCCAAGACCAAAACCTTTTCGCTCTTCGATCTCCCCATTAAGTAACGAAAATTTTATACGGAATACCTTTTTCTACCAGCACCGATGGTCCCCAAGCAATCAGAGTGGACGTCCAAAGCACTGCCGAAGCCTATGAAAAGTCGCAGACGTTGGAACTGAAAGGGTTGATCGAAGGAAGACAGTATGACGTGTGGGTGACCTCCAGTACTGCAGTTGGAGAAGGACCAGAGAGTAGGAGGGTTACTAACACTCCTTCGCAAAGAGGTATGTTTATAGAAAAAAAAAACGTGTGGCACTCGGGGACTGCCGTGGTAAAGCTATTGCATAGCATTTGTAACCTCCATACTTCGTATTTGTCAACGCTACACTTGGGATGATGACGTGATGACATAAAACAAAAATGACGTTCCCATGACAACACATGACAACATCACGTTGTCAAAGTCAAATCATTTATTTCAAATAGGCCCATGTATGGCACTTTTGAACGTCGAAATTTACAAAATATTAAAAATGATTCTAGTCGCCCCTTCCAAAAGGTAGTTTTCGTATGGAGAAGAATGGGCAAGAAACTCCACCGTTACTCTTTTAAAATGTTTTACAACAGTTTGTATAGGTACGTACATTAGTTAAATAATTATATGTGAAGACGATGCACCTAGAATAAAATTACTATACCACAATAGGTAAAAAGAATTAAAAATGAAGCAACGACAGATAATTTAATATGTGATAGATACATGGTGCTCACATATTTACAAACATTGTAAAAGTAGACGATTTTCCTAAAATTTTGTAATTAATAAGTCAGTGTGTGAGAAAGTAATCACAGAATGTTAAATCAATGTCATAAAACACAAAATAATCAATTTTACAATTAAATTAGCAACCAGTTTGATTTTGTCTTGATTCTAAATTGTCCTATGGAGCAGGACCAGCATGTTTCCAAGCACTCTTATCCTGGATATAATCCTCTAATTTGTAATATGCTTGTTTACAAAGTGCACTTTTGATATGAGTTTTAAATTTTCTTTCATTTAATTGCAATATGTCACAAGGTATTTTGTTGTAACATTTAACACAGTACCCCATAAAAGATGTATGTACTTTAGATAATCTGTAAAATGGTTGATCTAGTTTATCTTTATTTCTAGTATTAAAATTATGTCTATCACTTATTTTATTAAAGAGATGTGGATTTTTCCTTACAAACATAATATTTTCATAGATGAATTGGCAAGGTACCGTCATAATATTAATCCTTTTAAAAAGTTCCCTGAGAGATTCGCGGCGACGTAGATTATAAATGGCTCTGACAGCTCTCTTTTGCAAAATAAAGATGGATTCAATGTCAGCAGCCCGACCCCACAGTAAAATGCCATACGACATAATGCTGTGAAAGTAGCTAAAATAGACCAAACGCGCGGTTTCCACATCTGTTAACTGTCTTATCTTTCTAACAGCATAAGCGGCCGAGCTTAACCGCCCCGCAAGAGATGTTATATGAGGTCCCCATTGTAATTTCTCGTCTAGCGTGATTCCTAGGAAAACTGTTTGATTAATAAATTCCAGTTTTTCTCCATTCAATATGATGTCACATTCGCTACTTTTAACATTAGGTAATTTAAATCTAATGCATTTGGTTTTTTTTTTATTAAGTACCAGATTATTTACCGTAAACCAATCTTGGACTTGCAGAATAGAGCTATTCACGTCGTCAAGATTTTGTGACCGTCGGTTTATTTTAAAGATTAATGATGTGTCATCTGCAAATAACACCATCTTCGGTTGATTTTGAAGTAGTTGTCATGGGAACCGTCATTACATGGTAGGCGGAGTGGGGGTGTTAGGTTTTATTTCCATTTCGTAAAACTAGATGAGGTCAGTGTTTCCTAGTAGATTATTCTGAGAAGAAATACCGAAACAAACTCAGAGGGCAAAGTCACTTTAGTCCATACAATTAAATTAATTTTCCTCTTTTGGTACTCAACCGTTTTATAGTTATTTAAGCTTCACAATATTACGTAGGTATTTATCTTTATAGGTAAGGATGTTGTGTATGTCGAAGTATTTATCTTACGATCGGTTCGACAAATATTTGTTTGGACTACAAGTAGTTTCACGAGTCCCTTCCGGTCTTATGTTTGCACACAAGATAAATAAAGGAGAATTCGGGGCAGCATTGAAAAACAAAGGAATTAAAACAAAGAATTTTTGCTTTGGTCTTTTTTTGACCAACCGTATTCCTTACGTATGTTATTATTGACGCTCGAAAAAGCATTATAAAAGTTTTGTTTAAGGCCGCCATTACATTTGTTAGTTTTCCTCACGTAAGTCGCTCACTTAATTAACTAACAATAGATTTGCACTGCCTCGTTGGTCTAGTGGTCACAAGCGCTAGGTACTGCTGAGCATGAGGTCCTGGGTTCGATTCCCGGGTCGGGCGAAGTATTATTGGATTTTTCTATCTGAAATTTCTCAGTAGCAGCTCGGAGTCTGGATTTGTGCCCGGTTGATGGCAATAGGCTCGCCCCCTATTACATGGGACTAAAACATAACTGGCGAAATGTGGGTGTACTTGCTACAGGGACACCTCTGCCCAACCCTTCGAAGAAAAGTGATGTTATGTTATGTTAGATTTGCAAATGTAAACTATCTTGTAAGTTCCTTACATCTTACACATTATTTTACTTACATACATTTTACAGAAGCAATTTATAAGTGTAATAGCGGCCTAAAAGGCAAAACTATTTACTGGTATTTTTGCTATTTTACATCACAGTGCTTTCACACACAGTTATATTGTATCCAAATTATTCTTTATTCTACAAAAACAGATTTGAAATAACAACATTAATTAACAATATATACAGTGTGATTCTTTACAATGTGCACATATCGAAATGATCCCAATCTATGCTTAATTTTAATGACAGAAAAAATATTTAAAAAAATCGTAATACTTTTTAATACGTTTTATGGAATTAAAAAAAAAAATAACAAAACGGTGTAACTTTTAAACTAAATCATGAAACTCCATAATGATTGGAAGTAATTAGGCGTCCTCATAACATAAAAATTGTGAAAAAAAACTACCCTCAATTGAAAATAAACATGTTTTTTTGGCAAAAATCTGTATTTTTTTCATCAATTTTTACAATAATTGTAAAATTTATCAATAAGATGCCAAATAGATGTTTTTTTTATTTTTTATGAAAAATGTTTAAAAAAAGCGGAGAAAAATATTTAGAAATTTTAAATATTTTTTCCGTCGATAAAATTAAGCATAGATTCCCTCATTTCGAAATGTGCACATTATAAAGAATCACACTGTATACAAAGCCCAGCTTAAAAATCAAAATAGAGTTTTCAACTAATGAACATATATAAATATAAGACGACTAAATTACAAGGTCGGAAGAAAAATCCCCTAAAAATCATTAGGTACTCTTCTGAGTAGGTTTTCTTAGAAACGATAGGCTTACATGTACATAGTAAAATTATTTATTTTTACTAACAGAGACTGCCTAAATCGATGAGACTAGAAACACGAAATTTCGCACAATAGTTCCTTATTAATCGAAAGTAAGCAATAACGAGGAATTAAATAAAACTTTTCCTTATTGGGTTAAGTAGGGGATGAAAGTTTGTATGACAGTTCGGCATTTTTGCCAATAGGATATCCGATCAGGCTTGCCGACTTATTGTTTGATTCGCACGAATTTACTCGCCCGAAACGGACGAATCGTCACTTTTAAATAATATTATTTTCTCTGTGAGAGCAGTGATGGCCCAGTGGTGACGGCCCCGACTTACGAGTAGGTCGTGGGTTCGAACCCAGGCAGGCGCTTTACTTTGTGTATTTAGTTTCATCACCACTGCTCTCAAAACGGTGAAGGAAAACATCGTGAGGAAACCGGCATGTCCTAGAACGAAAAAAATCGAAGACATCAGACATCTACCAACCCGCACTGGGCCCGCGTAGTGGATTTATTACAGCCCACTCCCTCTCACTGAGAGGAGACATGTGTCCCAGCAGTGGGAACATTATAAGCTGATTATGATTTTCTCTGTAGGCGGCCTCTGTACGTATTTCTGATTTGTTAATTCGCCCACAAATAAATTAATTTCGTGCGAATCCACAACTCCGGAAATATGCGGACCAGACTCTATCAGTAATAATGACATCAATATTACTGTCATTCCTTCCAATACTTACGTAAAAATAAAAAAAATATTTAGATCACATCACCATTTTCAGTGTCTGGTCCGCTATACTTATTAGGCAATTGGCATATTTTGAATTTTATGCAATAAAATTAAGTAAAAATAATTGGCAAATATAGTTCCTAGTGTACTTTTTTCTTAACTTTATTGCAAAACATTTAAAATGTGCCAATTGCCTAATACGTATTTCTGAAGTTGTCGATTCTCTCACAAATAAATTAACTTCGTGCGAATCTCCTACAGAAAAAATAATATTATTATTTAAAAGTGACAATACGGGTGATGCCTAGGTAAAAAAAAAGGAGTTCTATTTAGTCCGTCTTTCATATAATAAAATAATATTAGACACGTATTTTTTGCTTTATCATATTAATAAAAAATGACTGAGATAACACGCATTAAAGTTTAGGTGAGGGGGCTCGCTACGTCACATCTTTTGATTATGTCAAAAAAGAAAAAAATACGTGTCCAATATTTTTTTATTAAACAACTTGCCGAACAAAAAAAAATTTTTGGGCACAGGCCTATTCGTCCGTTCCGGGCGAGTAAATTCGTGTGAATCGACCAATAAACGGGCTTGGCTACTAAATAAAAATCTTAAATTCATTTATTCACTCACTGACCAACAACGCAAAGCCTAAACCGGTCAAAATCATGCAACCGGTCAAAAATTATTTATACAGTGTGAGTCTTTATAATGTGCACATATTGAAATGAGGGAATCTATGCTAAATCTTATCGACGGAAAAAATATTTAAAAAAATCAAAATCTTTTTTTTACCTTTTTCATTTTTTTTTTGTTTGTTACGTAATGGGCGTCATATTGAGAAATTCTACGATTATTATAAATTGATTTAAAAAAATATATTTTTGCTAAAAAAACATGTTGTGGGTAGTTTTTTCCACAATTTTAATTTTTTTGGGACTCCTAATTACTTCCACTCATTATAAAATTTTTTACATAGCGATAGATCATTTAGTATAAAAATTCCATAAAAATATATTTATATTTATTTTTTCTGCCTATAAAATTAAGCATAGATTCCCTCATTTCGATATGTGCACATTATAAAGATTCACACTGTATAATGAAGGTGAGCACTTGGGAAGGATTTTAGAAAATTCATCCCCTAAAGTTTTATGTGTAATGGAAGTACGTCATATTTGCCGATCGAAAACCCATCGGACACACGGCTTCCAGTAACTAAAAGAGTATTTTCGTGTCACCTAAATAACTAACATCCAATACACAAAAAGTTACATTCCGCTGAGAAAGAAAACTAATATCAACCAACTATTTTACTTACTCTCACAGCCCATACCCTAACTTTTCACTAACTTATTCTAACACTTAAACTTCTTCATTCAGTGGTGGCCGGAGTTGCATCCCTTGGAGGCGAGATAACTGTGGCAGTTAGAAACTCTCTGCTGTTGGAGTGTAGAAGTGTTGGATCCCCGCCTCCTAGGACTGTATGGTATCATAACCAGAATATCATCACTCACCATCCAAGATTCACACGGAATCGAGATGACAGTTTGTTGATTAAGAGTAAGTAAGATTATAAATATGTCAAACATTCCTTAAATGATATTGAATTTGTTCGCTCGGGGTGGAATAAAAGTGGACTGTATTTTTTGGTGCAATGTTTTATTGCCGTTCTCATTTACAGAAATATACTGTCCTAGACAAACAATTAATTATTGGGTTCAAGAGAGCCGAGACCAGTTCTCGCTTTCCGATGATACGTTGTCACGCCGCCTACTAATGCAGACAGCGTGCAAGGGTTGGGAATCGAATTCCCAACAAAATAATAATAAATTAAATTATATTTTGATAAACGAATTTTCATAATAATTCCTTAAGCCCGCTATACACGATGCATGTTTTGTGCCTATGGCATACAATTAAATTGAAGCAATAGATGACTTGCATCGTCCATACCCGGTTTAGACGGAACAACTTTTATTTTTGCTACAACTTATGGCATGCAACTGTCAATTCAATCGCACCGTGTAAATTAGACTTTATAAATAGATTTATCAACGGATTGGACAACTTCTTGTACCCCGTCTCCTAAACTATACTCTATTTGAAATAAGATTAGACATTTAAACAAACCTTTTTTACAGTCCGTTCAACCGATTTTGACTTATACACCGTAGACATAAATGTGGTTATAATACCAGTTGTTTACTGCAGCTGCAATTTGTCATGCCACCAACGCAATAGAAGTCAAAATCGGTTGAACGGACTGTAAAAAAGGTTTATTTAAATGACTAATCTTATTTCAAATGGAGTATAGGTTATCCTATGACTTAGGAGGCAGTGTGTGTCTCTTATAAAGGCGGAGACTGACTTGCAACGTTTGTTTGTAATGTATCGAGTTTCTGCAATGTCAGCAATAGTAGTCAGTGCAGCGAGCCGAGCCGCTCGATGCGAGCATTGCCAGGGCATGTTTTCAGCAAAAACAAAAATGGTGCACGCTTGAGTCAAGTGCTCGTCAAAAGTTAAAGTCAAATCATTTATTTCAAATAGGCCCATGTATGGCACTTTTGAACGTCAAAAATTACAAAATATTAAAATTGATTCTAGTCGCCCCTTCCAAAAGGTAGTATGGAGAAGAATGGGCAAGAAACTCCACCGTTACTCTTTTAAAATGTTTTACAATTGTTTGTATATGCACGTACATTAGTTAAATAATGTTACCTATATGTAAAGACGATGCACCTAGAATAAAATTACTATACCACAATAGGTAAAAAGAATTAAAAATGAAGCAACGACAGATAATTTAATATGTGATAAATACATGGTGCTCACATATTTACAAACATTGTAAAAGTAGACGATTTTCCTAAAATTTTGTAATTAATAAGTCAGTGTGTGAGAAAGTAATCACAGAATGTAAAATCGATGTCATAAAACACAAAATAATCAATTTTACAATTAATTAGCAACCAGTTTGATTTTGTCTTGATTCTAAATTGTCCTATGGAGCAGGACCAGCATGTTTCCAAGCACTCTTATCTTGGATATAATCCTCGAATCTTGGATATACTCCTTGGCGACTGCTCGAAGCGAGCAGTCGCCAAGTTTAGTGTATCGCCGTTTTGTTACAAGAAATGAAGCGTGCTTGAGCCATGTGCTCCAAGTAGGGATGTAAAACGGTAAAATTACCCTGGTATAACACAGTAAAAAATGTTATTTTACGTCATTTACGGTATTTTACGGTAAAATATGGTAATTTTTGGTAAAAAACTACAAATACGGAAGTGAGTATGTTGGTGTATATCACTACTTCACTATTAACAGACAAATGGATTTTAATGAAATTTTCCAGAGATAATAAGCAGTATTAGAACTCATGTGTACTAAAAATCCCTAAAACTTAATTCTCAACTCAAGAATTCAAGATATGAGTCACACCATGTCATGGATTATAATAATATCATCTACGTGCAGAGGCAGAGCAGAAGAACGCACAAATTTTTAAAACTTCATAAGGCACCGGTAATTTTACCGTAATATATATAAATGACCGTTAAATACCCGCGTTTTACCAGCGTTTTCCGTAAAATTACGTAATTTTGCAACCCTAGCTCCAAGTAAACATTCGCCGCGTCTTGTAACCAAGCTCGTCTCGAATGATACATTACAAACAAACGTTGCAAGTCAGTCGCCGCCTTTACAGTAGGGTTACGGTTTTTGTATGAACCTAAAAGTTGGAAAAATATAGTGTGTTACGAAGACAAATATATTTATTTGCTTTTCTACTAACGTTAGACTTAGAAAATAAAAATATCTTAAACTTAAAGAGAGTTTGAATAGAAAATCAGTCCCTAATTTTACTCTATTTTAATGTTTCATGTTTTAACTTGTAAATATATGACTTTCCTAGGCATAATTTCGCAAAAACTAATGGATCCTTAAACAAATTTTCTCTAAAAGTTTTATTGAAATATCATTATGCAAAAAACACTAATCTCCAGTTTTTGAATTGAGATCTCTACTTTGAGTGACGAACGCGAAATGATTGAATTTCATGAGCTACATTGAAAGACTCACCTTAAGTAATGCTAAAATTTTACGAGTTCTCAACTTCGAATTCTCAATTCGGAAACCGAGTGCTAATTAGATGTTTATTTGCTTTTCCACTCAGCAAGGGAAATAATGTTCGTACTTATACATTTTCTTTTCTTTCAGGCATAGACCAATCACTGAGCGGGAACTACACTTGCTTAGCCAAAAACCTGTACGGTTCTGACTCAGTAGTTTTCACGGTCAAAGTTCTACCGTTGCCTGACCCACCGACGTTGAGAGCTACCCCTTATAAGGACTATATCGTGGTGGAGTGGGACGAAATTAGGTCCTACGGGAACGACTCCATGGGATTTGGAATTAGTAAGTATTTTTATCACATTTATTCAAAAAAAGCTAGTTTATTATTCGTAAACTGGGACCAAAATACCTTTTTAATCCCTAGGGACTAAAAGTGATTTGAATTTGGAATGTGGATATTGTTAGTAAAAATTCCAATCACTAAAGAAATCAATCACGAACATTGTATGGAAGTAACAGGCTGTATGATAAAGTAAAGCGCGCGAAAGTGAAAAAATAAAAGACGCGCGAAATGTTAACGCCTTCGTTCGTAATTGTTTAGTCAAATTTGGATTTTACTTAAATTATAAAAAATGAGTGTATCTTTTAAGTAGTGAAAATGAAATAAATAAACGTAGATACTATTTTTATTCATAAGTTGCACTTATTTATTTTCTCATTGAAGGTGATAAAAACCAGAGTGTCCACCTCGGAAGCAACACTATTTTAAAATCTCGAGTGACGTAGTTTGAATCCCTCGCTGCGCTCAGGATTCAAAGAAACTCTCTCGCCTTTAAAATAGTTGTTTGCTCCCTCGGCAAACAATCTACTATTAGCTAGCTAAAGCTCCCAAAATAAGGATTTAAGTAATTTATGTGAAGCTTTCAATTCAAATTAATTGCACTTTCATTAATAAAATAAAACTATTATTATAACTTAATTTTAGGAATGGAATTCTTAATATTGGAGTAGTGACTGGGTAGTGCACTAACAAAAATCTTTAAATACTTTTTCAAATGAACTGTTTTATGATTGGTTCTAAAAGGAATCGTATTCTTGAATCATAAAACGTCAAATTGAAAATATTATTACCAAGACTGGATGGTATAAAACTTTATACGAATATTATTATTATTATAGAGATTTACCCTCACACTATTGAACCTTGTATAAAGTTAAGAAAAGCATAAAAATCGAAAATGTACTGACGTTATTCATGACATAACTTTATACAGCGTAAATTAATAGTCCGTGCGCGACTGCTAGTCACCGTCTGCGGTATGTGAGCGGTGAGACGGGGGAGTTAGACAAAGGCCAAGCTAACTCAGTCTGCCAATTTTGTCACCCTCCCCCGTCTCACCGCTCACATACCTCAGGCAGTGACTATCAGTCGCGCGCGGACTATAGTACAACACTACAGGGTTATTGTGGCGCGTGGCTAAACTTGGAACTAACGTCGCCATCTTGTTTTGTCAATACAATTTCTATGACATGACACAATTTCATAAATGTTTACCAAGAACGCTCCTGTCAATGTTATTCAGGTACCAAAATATCCATATAGCACACTAAAGCTACGGTTTCCTAAAAAAGCGGTGACTGCAGTTGACGGCCGCAATGACTGTCATGAAAATGATGACAGCGGCAAATATTTAAATCGTTAGATTTGCCCTACCGCGTCAAAATATAGTGGCGTTTCTGTTTCGTTTTGACACCTTTGACACACAATGACGCAGTAACAACACTTGTTTGTCATGGAAACGCTATTTAATAATGTGTGAGCTCACTCTTCTCAATATGAACAAGTCCTGTGACTGAGTATGGTGAGGGCCAATCTAACGATTTAAATCTTTGGAGGGAGGGGTTTGCTTTACGGTGTCAACAACTCTCTCTAGGAAACCACACCAACTTACTTTCATAAGCAACGTTTCAGTGACGTCATTCGGCCGTAAATTATGGACGCTACGTGAGCGGTCATCGTTGTTCTAAGAAACCGTAGCTTAAGTAACCTCTTTTATTAAACCCCTGAACATAAACTAACCACACATTCGTTCCATGTCAGAGTAGTAGCTCTCAAACCGTCCGCTACTGCCTCTGTCTGAGCAACGCATCATCATCATCATTTCAGCCGAAAGACGTCCACTGCTGGACATAGGCCTCCATACACCGCCACTTCGACCGGTTATGTGCCTCTCGCATCCAGCGGATTCCTGCGTTGTTCATTCCTGAACAACGTATTTGTACATTTAGTTTGAATCCCCTTGTATAGTTATTAACAAAATAACCTCCGATCCAGGTTACAACCTCACTTGGAGAGAGAATGACGGCCTCTGGCAAGAAGCTTGGCCGGTGACAAGAGAAAATCGTCTACAAGGAGTACAGTCACACACATTGGCTGGTCTGAAGTGTGGAACCAAGTATTCTGTTCGAGTGACCACTACTGATAGTGTTGGGACTTCAGCTCCGGCACATATTGATGTTACTACTTTGGGTGGAGGTGAGTCTAAATTAGTTGACGTTTTAGTTTTAATTTTGTCCCAACATTTGAACGTAATATTTAAAATAACAGATGCATAGGTATCAACACTTATAGTGCCACTGACACGCCCCGCGTGTTTTTGTTAATTATTTTTAAGACCAGTGCCCTAATCGCGTTACATATTTTCGTAAACAATTATGCCTAATTTGTTTTATTTTGACAGTTCAACAATATTCATTGCGTTATTTACGTTGTTGAGCAGATATTTTTTCCAACTTATGAAGCAATGGATTAGCAATCTGTTTCAAATCGAAACAGATTGTGATTGTGTTGTATTACCCAATTAGGGTACAGGCACTCCAAAGACAATAACCACGCAAACTCCACCCCCATGCACCCCACTACTCCACTATGTGCTAAACGCTAACACATTAGTAATAAAGTTGAATATAGCGTGCGCTCTTTGGTCGTATTTCAAGCACGGAACTAAATGTCGTAAGTCTCAATTCATATTTCATTTAAAACTAAAGTAATAATTTATCTAGAGAAAAAATATCTTATGATAATAAACTGTATTTTCTTAATGTCAATAATTATTTTAGGCATAAAAGCCGAGTAATCTTGTTTTTGTTTCAAATAATCTTTAAAAAAGACAAGATTTTCAAATAAAAATTAATCGAGTGAAAATGTTCCAATTACGTAACTGTCTTATATGTGGAAAGAAAAAGATCCAATAAATCATACACAAAACTTCCATTTTGATTGTATGCATGACTTTTTCAAAATATGAATGCAAATTAACATACAATTTAGGGAGCCTCCTCTTAAGGTGCCGCAAACACGCGAGTAACAGATGATTTTTGAGGTGGCCCGAGCATAAAAAACAAAGTATATTATGTTGCTATTATAATGTCAAAATGTCATACAGTGTTATACAGGGCTGCTTGTGCCGCGCGCCGTGTTGGTCCCGACATGTATGCGGCACCCTAGAGGACTTCATGAAAATAGAGGTTGCAATGAAAATAGACTGTCTATCGCTGTTTTATTCAAATGTTTTAAACTCACATTGGAAATGTATAAAGCTCGATACAATTATAATACCATAATGTTGATTAAACTCAAAATAAAAATTACCTATGTTGGTATTTTTGGAACTAGGTATCAAACCATATAGGCATAATTTTAATTTCAGATTCAAGATCAGTAATAGGTACGTTATTGATGCAAATATTTCCGCTGTCAGTATCAATAATGGAAGAGATATTAATGCCCACTAAGACCTACCAATAGATAATATTGACCTACGATACATACCTTTAATTTTCTAAGAATCGACTCAATCTAAATCTACGTCAACTTCAATCATTGCTTGTTTATATGTTGGTCAACCAATCATAATAATGGTTCGAATGAGATTTCACAACACTCGAATTGATATGGCTTTCCGAATCCGAGAATAAGTAGTCTCATCAGTTAGTAATGTCTCATTGAAATAGCTTCCATTTTTGGGACTGTAGTAACCACAGAGCACAGAAACGCCTCGCCTAGAGGTGGCATTGTCAACACGTTCCATTTAGTCTAAGATCCGACCTAGACGACCTTCACCCATCTGTTTAATAGATTAAAAGTATTTTATATCAAATTTTGTGTGTTAAAAATATATATCGCGAGTGAAAATTCATGGCCAGACTATATTCAAAAATTGCACTCATTCGTTCGTTTTAGTAAAACTCAAACTCAAACTCAAAGCATTTATTTCAATTAAACCATTTACAGGCACTTTTGAATTGTCAAGGAATCGGTCAGTCAGAAATAGGTATGAAGCTAGTTGCCCATTCCAAAACGTAGTAGGTACCTATGGAGAAGAACGGGCAAGAAACTCCACGGACACTCTTTAAATAAAAAATTGTTACAAAATATTGGTTACATCATTCATGTTGAAATTATACATGTGAGAACAATGTAGAAAGACGTGCACGTTAGAAGCGTCCGTAATAAAATGATAAAATAAAGAACAATTCAAAAAATTAAAATAAATTAAAAATAAGTAACGTAAAGTAACAAATGTTTCTCTTAAAAAGCACTATATATTGATATATCACTTATGGGTATTAGGCGCTGTGAGCGTTGTGAGGCTCACACTCAGTGTGCTGGATTGGAGGATACTGCTGCGTGGATTCTTGAATAAAACTCATTAACTTAAAGAACGTTGTTTTACTTGTTTCACCAATTGTTCGAAAATTACAGCCAGTACAATTTACTTAATACACCATACAGTTGTAGTAAATTACATAAGCGCAATTAGCGGCGGTGACGTCCCGCATGTTAAATTACATTTTCCAATAAAATCAGTTTTCATGAATTGGCGGTCGGACTCAACTCCAGGTCCACCAATCAGAGAGAGGCAGAGGCGTCTCGGAAACGGACAGGTTTCGACATGTTCAAACCTGTATCGACTTGACCTGGGGTTGCGTCCGACCATAACAATTGTTTCATATAAGACAAACTTATAGCTAGATAATCACTTATTGGTATGTATCACTATTCACTCGGTATTTAACACACTATTTACATATTTTCTTTGAGTTCATTATGGTGCGAGTGGGCGTTCTGCACATTTCTCCCGCCGTGCGTCGTCCGCCGCTGACGTCGCAGTCGTGGGTGTCGGTGCAGAGTCGCCGTGGTTGATTGGTAGCACCACTATCTTTTTCACTGGGCGTCGCAAGATGCCTCCTTTCGTGGCCACATCCACTGTGCGTACCACTCCGTCTGGGCCGGGGAATGTAGCACAGATGCGCCCTTTGACCCACATGTTCCTTGGGAGGTTGCCGTCTACGATGAACACCAGGTCACCGACCTTGGGAATAGCGCCTTTTGTATGTGGTTCTCTGCGATTTCGTAGTTCTGGGAGGTATTCTTTCAGCCATCTGGCCCAGAACATGTCAGCGAGCCTCTGGGCTGCGCGCCAGCTGGCTCGTAGGCGTATGTCACTGTCGTCAAATTTCCCGGGTGCCGCTATGCGACCGGGGCCGCCCAGGATGAAGTGATTGGGCGTCAGGGCCTCAGGATCCTCGGGATCTGCGGATACGTGTGTGAGTGGTCGGCTGTTTACAGTGTGTTCGGCTTCGATGAGCAGCGTGTGGAGCACTTCTTCGCTCGGGAACCGCTCGTTCAGTGTGGCGGCTAGGGCTGTCTTTACGGACTTTACCATGCGCTCCCAGGCGCCTCCCATAAATGGTGCTCCGGGAGGGATGAATCGCCAATCGATCATTTTCTTTGAGGCTTCTTCGGCTGTGGCTGCAAAAATGGCTACTCGTAGTTCCTTTTCAGCGCCGTGGAAGTTCGTTCCGTTGTCGGACCACAGCTGCTTTGGGCACCCTCGGCGCGCTATCATGCGTCGTAGTGCCATTATTGCCGAGTCTGTATTGAGCGATGCCACAAGTTCGAGGTGAATGGCTCGCGTCGTGAGGCATGTGAATAAGGCGACGTACCTTTTTTGATGACTCCGTCCAGCTGTAATGGTCAGTGGTCCGAAATAGTCTAGACCAGCGTAAGTAAACGGTCTCTGGTGGTGTGCTAGGCGACAGGATGGGAGGTTCCCTGTCATCGGCTGCGGTGGCGAGGCCGCTCTCATACGGCACGGTAGGCACCGGCTTATGATGTTCTTGACAGTAGGTCGTAGGCGGAGTACCCAATGTTCTTGGCGACACTCGTTGACAATGGTTTCAGTGCCCGCGTGGTGTAATTTGCGGTGGACGTGTTCGATCCACAATCGTGTCGTAGTGTGGTTTCCATCTAGTATCATTGGCTTTTTCAGATGTTCTGCAATGTTTGTCATGGCGATTATTCGGCTTTTTAGGCGAATTTTTCCTTCTGTGAGTTCTATGCACAGTGCGTGCAAAAGGCTGTTTCGTGATATGGGCCTTTTGTTTTTTAAGGCTCCTATCTCTTCTGGGAAGGACTGTTCTTGCGAGGCTCGTAGGATCAGGTTCTCGGCGCGGCGAAGGATTTCAGCGGCGAGAGGTAAGAGTAGGTGATCGTTGGTGGTCTCTTGTCTTTCTCTCGTTTTGACTTGCACTGTTCGTTTGTTCTTTTTCCAATCAGGATCTTTGTTGTTGTTTCTTTTGGTCCTTTTGTAGTTAACACTCTGTCCTGGTCGGCGGCAGAGCTGCAGAAATTGGAGAACTCGTGCTGTGGCACGTAGGTATCTTTCCCAGCGTGAGAATCTATTGACGTCTGGTATGGCTTCGCTGATCTGTTCGTTTTTGTCTCTGATGCCGCAGGTTTTCTCTTCCCCAGTGATTACAATGGGGTTCTTTTCGTCGGCTGGCCATGTTTCTGGGGGGCCGTGTAGGAATTCCGGGCCGTTGATCCAGCGATGATCTTGATCATAGTGTTCGGGTACGTCTCTCGTGGCGTCGTCTGCTGGGTTCAGTCTGGTCGGTACCCAGCGCCATTCATTAGTGGAGCTATGTTCTTCAATTGCTGCGATGCGATGGGCGACGTATGGTTTGTAGGATCTGGACCCAGTTCTAATCCATGACAATGTGGTTCTGCTGTCGGTCCAGAATGTGGTAGACTCTGGCGTTTGTTCATGTTCTTCCTTGACCGCTGTTGCCATGCGTGCGCCAAGCACTGCTGCTTGCAGCTCTAATCGTGGGATTGACGTTAGTTTCAATGGGGTCACCTTGGCTTTGGCTGTGATCAGGCAGACGTGGACTTTTCCGTCCCTGGTGACTGTTCGCCAGTATAAAGCTGCTGCGTATGCGGATTCACTCGCGTCGGTGAATACGTGCAGCTGTAGTGATTTCGTGGCGCTGAAACCTGGGTAGGTTCGTGGGATCGAGATGTGTTCTAGTGCTCTGAGGTTGACGAACCATTTCCTCCAGCCTGCTGCTAGGTCATCATCTAGAGCTTCATCCCAGGTTGTTCCGCGAAGCCAGACTTCTTGTAATATTTGTTTGGCTCTGATGGTCACTGGTGATACTAGTCCCAATGGGTCAAATAGGGACATGACTATTCGAAGGGCTTCTCTCTTGGTGGGTGTTTCATTTTGCAGGATGTTTTGTGGTATGCGTATCAGGCTCAGGTTGAAGGCGAGTGAGTCTTCTGTCGGTTTCCATATTAGGCCGAGGACTCGCTCTGTCTGCCCGTCGTCTTTCAACTTGATCGTGTCTTTGGTTTTGGTTACTTCCCCTAGGGCTTCAAGTAGGGCGACTGAGTTTGACGACCATTTCTTGAGTTTGAAGTGTGCTTCTATGTGAATGTCGCGTACTGCTTGTGAGACTCTTACTGCTTCTTCTAGCGTGTCAAAGCTGTTTAAGTAGTCGTCCATGTAGTGTTTTCTTTTGATAGCTTCGACTGCCTCGGGGTGTTGTTTCTGAAATCTTTCAGCGTTCGTGTTCTTCACGTATATGGCTATGGTTGGTGAGCAGGAAGCCCCGAAGATCAATGACTTCATACGGTACTGTTCAGGGGGGTGGTCGTCTCTTCGGTTCCCTCGCCACAAGTAGCGGAGAGCGTCTCTGTCTTCGGGTCGGAGTTCTATTTGTAAGAACATTTCAGTGATGTCGGCGGTCACGGCGATCGGGCGTTGGCGGAAGCGCATGATCACTCCTGGTAACGATTGTAGGAGGTCTGGGCCCGTGAGTAGCTGGTCATTCAAGGAGATTCCCTTGGTCTTGGCTGCAGCGTCGCAGACGATTCTTAATTTGTCCGGTTTCATTGGGTTGTAGACCGCAAAGTGAGGTAAGTACCAGGTTCTGTGTTCTGAAGTGATTGTCGGAGCTGGTTCAGCATATCCCTTTGATACTAGTGCTTCCATTTGTTCGGAGTACCTCTTCTTGAGGTCTGGGTCTTTGTCGATTTTCTTTTCCACGCTGATGAGTCTGTTCAGAGCGCTGTCGTAGTTGTCTGGCATTTTTGAGTTTTCGTCTTGCCATAGTAGCGCGGTTTGGTATCGTCCTTCTGGGGTTCTCTTCGTGTGCTGTTGTAGGATACGAAGTGCCTTTTCATCGGGATCATTGATGGGTTTCTTTGGGTTGATTTGTATGTTGTCCATTGTTATGTGTTCCTTCACCAGTTCATGGAGTTCGTCGTCTGTATTGACGTGTCTTATGAAGTTTACTCTGTGGCCAAGTGTTCGTGCGTGGCTGCCGTGCAGGACCCAACCGAGTGGTGTTAGTGATGCCACTGGTTGGTTCTTCTTTCCTGTTTTGGTCTCTGTTGTGATGAGGAGGTCCCAGTTGTCTTGGCCGATTAGGAGTCTGGGTCTTGCGTCTTCAGTTACTATGTCTTTGACTATGTCTCGGAGGTGTTCGCAGTTCCTGATTGCTTCTTCAGGTATCTTTTGCGCAGCCAACTCTAGCTGTTTGACTGTTCGTGCTTGTATCTTGCGTTCGGTTGTGTGAAGTCCTCTGATAAAGAGGTTTACTCGTCGTGATGTCATGTCGATTGTGGATTCGCAGTCGAATGCTGCTATGCGTAGTGGTTCACGGAATCCTTCTGCTCCTATTTGGTTGGCTAGGCTCTCGTTGATTAGGGTTGTCGTAGAGCCATCGTCTAGGAGTGCGTAGGTGTCTACAGCTCCCTCCGGTCCAGACAGGCGAACCGGTCCTTCTCTTGTTCTTGTTTGAAACATTCGGGTTCTTCCTTCTTTTTGTTCGCTGCGCTGTTTGCGTGTAGCATCTTGTGGTGTAAGTGTACGCAGTCGTTTATTTCGCATTTCTTTGGTTTACAGCTGTGTTGCTTTGTTCTGAGTCTGAGGCAGCGGAAACACAAGCGATGTTTCTTGGCAATATCCCATCTAGCGTCAGTAGTTGCTTTCTTGAATTGTTCAATATCCACGATGTTGTGCCCTTGGTGTTCACATAAAACGCACTTTGGTTTGTTCGTTTCTTGCGTGGTATGTACTCGTTGCTGGCGTCGTTGTATGTTCTGAGAGATCTGTGTTGTTGCAGCGATGTTTTCGGGTAGTGCGTACGGGCTGCATATTTCTGCTTCAATCTTGATGAATCGGGTGAACTTCAAGAGATCGGGTTCTGTTCTGGGTTGCGTCGCTGAGAACTGGTACCACTGTCTCTTCAGGGTCGGAGTGAGTTTTTCGATGATGGCTTTTGTTACTTCTGGGTTGAAAAGGTAGTGTCCGCAGTTGAGTGCTTGTAGGGTCCCGACTATACTTTCTATTTTGGTGGCGAATGTGCAAACTTCACGCGGGGATTCAGTGAGGCGCGGCAGAGCTCGTAGACGCTCTATTTCGGCTATTGCGATCGAGTCCGGGCGTCCAAAACGTAGCTCGAGTGATTTCATAACTTCGTTCGGGTCGGCGTTCACTATTAATAGGCCCTGTACAGCTTCCTTGGCTAGTCCTCGAAGGCTTCTTCTAAGTCTGGACATGTTCTCCACTGCTGTTAGTCGGTGTGCCGTCTCACAGTAGGCGGCGCGGAAGGTGAGCCAATCTTGATAGGCTCCGTTGAAGTATGGTAGTTCGGTGGTTCTTGTTGGCTGCTGGTACTGGGTGGCTTGTACGGCGTGTGTGATTGCAGCAGCGAGTTCTTTTACGTCCGTCCTTGGTTCTTGGACGGCCATCGTTGTGGGTTGGTGTGCGACGCGTGCTGATGGCATGGGCTGTGGTGCATGGGTCTCGGTGGCGTGCCTCGGAATGTGGCTGTGATGCGGTGCCATAGTGTAGATCGGTTGCCATGCTGCGTTCGTTGTTGTGTTCGTAGGGTTCTGTGGCCAGGGCGCGACGGGCTCCGTCGGTGCTGGCGTTGGTTGCAGCTAGGTAGTTCGGTTGCCAGTATGCGGATGTGGCCACTGGCTGCATGTTCGGGTGTGGCTGCGGGGGTGCGGTGTTTTGTTGCCAGGCGGCGATTACTGGCGGTGGGTTCAGGTGCGGCTGTTCAGTCGCAGTGTTTGCCTGCCAGGCGGCGATTACTGGCGGCGGGTTCAGGTGCGGCTGTTCAGTCGCGGGTTTCGGTTGCCAGGGCGCGGCGGTGTTCACTGGCAGCGTGTTCTCGAGTTCGGTGTTCGGGTCTTCAGGCGGTGGGTGCGTGGTGTTGACTCCCGCCGGTAAGGTCGCCGGGGCATTCCAGGGCGCGGCGGCGGTTGCTGGAACTGCAGGTTCAACCGGCGATTTTTGTTCGGGCTGATGCGGTCGGTCGGTGATGGCGAGTACTTGTGTTGATTGTAGCCACGTAGTTACTCGTTGATCATTTCCAGTTTCCGAGGCGACTGAGGATGCGTCTTCGTCAGTGGATTCGGCTTCGACCTCGGCGAGGCGCGCGGTCGCTAATTCCACTAGTCTTTGTGCTAGCTCTGCTTTGGCCTGGGCTATGCGGCGCGCTTTTGGTACTTTTCCACTTTTTGGTGAGGTAGGTTTGCTGCGGCGGCCACATTTTTTATTTTCGGGTTCATTTTCTTGTTGCGGGGCGGCGGCTTTTACTGTAGGTTCGGTTGCAGTGGGTGCTTCTGACGTTTCAGCTGTCGTTTTTGTGGCCTCCGTACTGGTTGTTTCGGTGGTAGTTTCTGTAGTGGCTTCGGTGGCCGTTTCGGCGGCCGTTTCGGTGGTCGTGGTCGATGCTTGTCTGCCTCTTTTTCCTGTGGATCTTGTGACTGGCATTGTTCTTGATGAATTCTTCTAAATATTCTTTAAAGGGGTTCAGTAGAGTTTTCTTGATGGTTTTTCCTCGGATCCGGCTGGCGAAGGACCAGAAAATGTGAGCGTTGTGAGGCTCACACTCAGTGTGCTGGATTGGAGGATACTGCTGCGTGGATTCTTGAATAAAACTCATTAACTTAAAGAACGTTGTTTTACTTGTTTCACCAATTGTTCGAAAATTACAGCCAGTACAATTTACTTAATACACCTTATAGTTGTAGTAAATTACATAAGCGCAATTAGCGGCGGTGACGTCCCGCATGTTAAATTACATTTTCCAATAAAATCAGTTTTCATGAATTGGCGGTCGGACTCAACTCCAGGTCCACCAATCAGAGAGAGGCAGAGGCGTCTCGGAAACGGACAGGTTTCGACATGTTCAAACCTGTATCGACTTGACCTGGGGTTGCGTCCGACCATAACAATTGTTTCATATAAGACAAACTTATAGCTAGATAATCACTTATTGGTATGTATCACTATTCACTCGGTATTTAACACACTATTTACATATTTTCTTTGAGTTCATTATGGTGCGAGTGGGCGTTCTGCACAGGCGCCAAGAACATTTCTAAACTTAGGTGGCCAAATTGTCACCTACTTAGGTCATTAACTTCGAATTGACTAACAATTGGCAAAAGTTGAGTTAGTAGCAAAGTTGTCCTTGAAAAGTTCTTTCCATTGGTCTTTCAACGTTTAAAATAAAGTTTTTTTTGAATTTTTTGTTAATAACAGTCTGTCCAACCTACTCGCGATATATTTTCTAGCATACTAAATTTGATTTAAAATACTTTCATCCATTAAACAGATGGGTGAAGGTTGTTCTTAGGTCGGATCCTCTACTAATACAAACCAAGCGTGTCATCGTTTACTCGCAGTCAGACAAAAATGACGAATAGAAACTGACAGCTTTGAATGTCGGTCCGTAGCAGAAGTTATGCGTTCAACATACTTCGCGTTCGTCGCGACGAATTTAATTTGTACTCCATCTCTAGGTGCTGCTGGCGCTATGATTCCGTGCTCTGTGATAGGGACGATTTACCACAAATTATTTATAGGTTATCATAGAAAATATACGCACATTCATACGCTGTGATTCCGTGCTCTGTGAATCGAACTATTTACCACAAATAATTTGTAGGTTATCATAGAAAATAAACGCACATTCATACGCTGTGATTCCGTGCTCTGTGATACGAACTATTTACCACAAATAATTTGTAGGTTATCATAGAAAATATACGCACATTCATACGCTGTGATTCCGTGCTCTGTGATACGAACTATTTACCACAAATAATTTGTAAGTTATCATAGAAAATATACGCACATTCATACGCTGTGATTCCGTGCTCTGTGATACGAACTATTTACCACAAATAATTTGTAGGTTATCATAGAAAATATACGCACATTCATACGCTGTGATTTCGTGCTCTGTGATACGAACTATTTACCACAAATAATTTGTAGGTTATCATAGAAAATATACGCACATTCATACGCTGTGATTCCGTGCTCTGTGAATCGAACTATTTACCACAAATAATTTGTAGGTTATCATAGAAAATATACGCACATTCATACGCTGTGATTCCGTGCTCTGTGATACGAACTATTTACCACAAATAATGTGTAGGTTATCATAGAAAATATACGCACATTCATACGCTGTGATTCCGTGCTCTGTGATACGAACTATTTACCACAAATAATTTGTAGGTTATCATAGAAAATATACGCACATTCATACGCTGTGATTCCGTGCTCTGTGATACGAACTATTTACCACAAATAATTTTTAGGTTATCATAGAAAGTATACGCACATTCATACGCTGTGATTCCGTGCTCTGTGATACGAACTCATCATCTGCCTAGCCTTTTCCCAACTATGTTGGGGTCGGCTTCCAGTTTAACCGGATGCAGTTGAATACCAGTATTTTACATGGAACGACTGCCTATCTGACCTCCACAACCTAGTTACTAGGTAACACGATACCCCTTGGTAAGACTGGTTGTCAGACTTTTTGGGCTTCTAACTACCCGTAACGACTGTCAAAGATCTACAAATGACAGCCGGGACCAACGGCTTAACTGCTTAACGTGCTTTCCGAGGCACAGAAGGGTCTTGATATGTAAAGATGGTCACCCATCCACAGACCAACCGCGGCAAGCGTAGCTTAACCTGATCGATCGACCCGTGCAGCTGTTGTTACTTAGCCACAAGCCCCTCTATTTTCCACAAATAATTTGCAGATTATCATAGAAAATATACGCACATTCATACGCTGTGATTCCGTGCTCTGTGATAAGAACGATTAACCACAAATAATTTGTAGGTTATCATAGAAAATATACGCGCATTTATACCAACGTAAATTGCTGTATTGGAGTCTCTTCTCTATCATCCTAAGAGTAATATCCGTACGTGCTAATCGACTGGTCAGAGAAATTAGGACAGAGCCATTTATATAGGGTCCTACATCAACACTAATGTTTACACGATTCACGTGCGTAAATAAGAGCCACTATTTTATTTTTCTAGCCCTATTTGTATCTTTTATTTTTCAGCTTGGTAAGAGGATTCAATGACCTCGAAAAGCTGCTATTAAAGACTAGGATACTCCTAGTCAACTTATACCCACATAGGCATTAATTCCTACTTAAATTTTATTTCCATAGAATTTAACTTCTGGTTTTTAAGTTATTTACTTTTTTTGTCACTACCGTCGTTTTTGTGCGCTCATAAACATTTTATGTAAATTTAGTTTTTCAGTAAGTGAATTTTTGTTAATTCTTAATGAGGAATAATAAACTTCTGGATCCGTCGTTGGACCAAACTCAAATCATTTTGTTAAAGTACGCCATTAAGGCTGCCTGTCCACTGGAGCGGAGCGGGGCAGCAGAACGGAGAAATGTGTATTGACACATTTCTCCGTTCTGCTCTGAAGCGGAGTTTAGATTCTATATTGGTTAATATTGATTAACCAATATAGAATCTAAACTCCGCTTCAGAGCTCGCTCCTATTGGTTAATATAGATACATTTCTCCGCTCCGCTGCCTCGCTCCGCTCCAGTGGACTTAGCCTTTTTTTTTTTTTTTTTTTGGGTGGGAAATTATCAAATAACTTCTCCCGCTCTGGGTGGAGCGGGAGGGCGTGTCAGACTCTTACTGACTAAAACCCACCCGTGTTCCTTCGGTTGCCCTGTTGCCGGGGGCCACGATGTCCCCATCGGTTTTCTTCGAACCCCCGGCAGGCATTGGCCCTAACGGACCCCGTCAATTCTGCTGACATCTCTTTGAGGCGCGCGTGGAACACAACGCACCGTCGACCCGAGCTTGGTCCTTATCGGACGGCGAGTTACCCATTGCTCACCGTCCGCAAGCCCGCGCCTACGGTGGCCGGAAATCGGCTCGCGATTCCCGCCCCGGGCGTCTCCTCCTGCGGCGGTTAGGGGCGTGAGGGCGCGAAATTTGCCTCTCCCTCACGCGTTCCGCCTCCTCCTTCGCGAGCATTACCGCTTCGCAGAAGGAGGTGACGGCCTGCCATTTCCTCTCGCTCCGTACCATGGCCTGAACCAGGGCCGGACGCGAGAGATCACCGCCGCCGATCGCCTCCACGAGGACACGGCGTTGCTCCGCCCAAGCCGGGCAGACCTCCACCGTATGCTCCACCGTGTCCTCAGGCCGATCCACACAATGGTGACACCCGGGTGTTTCCTCCCGCCTTATCCTGAACAGGTACCTCCCGAAGCAGCCGTGTCCGGTGAGGACCTGCGTCAGGCGGAAGGTGAGGACGCCGTGGCGTCTCTCAAGCCACTCCTCAAAGAGGGGTCTTATCGCCGCAATTGTGGCGTGCCCAAGTGGACTTAGCCTTAAAGTCACTTTGAACGTTATTTACAAGAAAATAGAGTTGATTTTAGTTGTTCTTTTCAAAGGGCAGTTTTTTATGGAGAAGAATAAGCAAGAAACTCGATAGTTACTCTTTTAAAATAACTTGAACAAGCGCGTTTTTTTTTTTTTTCACACAGCACCTGTATCACCACCTTCAACCGACTGGCTCTGGAGTAATGCCACCCACATCTACATCCAGCTAAGTGGATGGGATGACAGTGGTTGTGACGTCACCAGATGGGAAGTGGACTACCGACTCCTTGGATCCAACCTTTGGCAACGAGCGGAGAATAAAGCAGTAAGTCATGATACTTCTTAAAGATTAATAATTGTAGGACCACTAGTGACCCTCACCCGTGATGTGGCGACATTTTATTTTTATTTTATTTGACATGTCGAAACATCGCGATTTCTGCCTTTTATATTAACATATTAATACATTATGCACACAAACCTTGCGAAATACATTTTCTAAATTATGGTGAAAAGAAAACCGCATCAAAATCCACTGTGCAGTTTATAAAAACTAAGTCGACAAGCAAACAGATACGAAAAGAGACTGGTTTTAGATCATTATTATAATATTTACCCGACTACGGCGAAGCAAAAAGGAGGGTTATGATTTTGACCGGTATGTATGTAAGTATGTTCATGGTATCATTGGAAGCTTCTTGATCATCCGCTGGTTAGAAGCTCTGTGACGTCACATTAAATGCAATATTGCGCCCTTTAAAGGACATAAAGTTACGAACGAAAAAAAATAAAAATTGTGCCATGTTGGATATCAAATGAAAGGGTTTGAAGAGCACATTATAAATATGTATATATATCATATTGTCTAAGTAAATAAATATGTATTGTTAAAAACGAGCAAAAGTTAGTCTGTGCTACGTACGCAGAGTGGGAAAAAATTACGTTTTTTGTTCAAAAATCTGCCTACACCGCAATTTTGGGCGTATCGCTGTCATTTTTTTTATACACTCCTGAGATTTTTTTTTCACTTTGGTGTGTCACTGCCACTTTTCCAAAATCGAATTTTCTTTTTTTTTAAATTTCTTTTAAAATTCGGGAAATGAATCAAATGTATATTTTTTTTTTGGGCCGCCTTTTTGTATCGGCCATTTTGAATTTTTATAAACAGACACACCAAAGTGACCTTAGATGGATATAAAAAAAAATGGCAGCGATACGTCAAAAATTGTGGTGTAGACAGATTTTTGAACAAAAAAGGTCATATTTTTCTCACTGTGCGTTCGGCGCTGCTGTAAAATTAATACCTATTGTACAATAAAACCCAAACAAAAAATATTTAAGCTGCCCTGCAAATACCTTATCACGAAATTATAACCCCAAAATAATTTAAATAAAAAGTAAGTTCGTACCTTTTAGAGCGTGATTTTTCAGTAGTCGGGTTTTAGTTTTTGAACTTCCTTTTTTATTACAGAAAATATTTTTAATTTTTTATTCAAATTTGTTTATTGCATAATTATATATTAAAATTCTTATATTTAATATATAACATAACTAACTATTTACACTAGGTACGAAATTAAAATATTAAATAAGGTTTTATATTATGTAAGCTGTCCTTGTAACAAGGTTGCGCAGTTTTGATGTTATAGCATGGCGATACTCAAAGTTTTCAACAAGATATAAAATTGATATTGTGAAACTGATATGCGAAATGGGAAATTTTAATTTTGCGTTTAGGATAGGCAAAATTGATTATTATTATTTAGCACTTAAAATATTATTTCTACATCTTCTACACTCGCCTTTGTGACTTCAGGCTGATTTACATTTGCATTAGTTAAGTAGCGAGTTATGTCGAATGTTGTCGATAATGGTGCCGATTCCCTTGTTCACAAACTAAACTAAATTTAAGTTCAGTGCATCTTTTTCTTTCTATTTCATTAAGAAAAGGACAGAAGATAAATTTTAGTTTAGTCCTGTCAAATAAATCAGCGCTTGACGTAAACTGACGTAATTTTAGTAGGCAAGTTTTTAATCACGTCTAAACTTGTATGGAGTAGTGACAGGCGCTGATTATTTTGACAGGACTAAACTAAAATTTATCTTCTGTCCTTTTCATAATGAAATAGAAAGAAAAAGATGCACTGAACTTAAATTTAGTTTAGTTTGTGAACAAGGGAATCGGCACCATTATCATCATTATTCTTTGCTAGTGCTGTGCAACTCTGTAAATGAGGAATTCACAATACCTAAAACTTTACAGTGCAATTATGTTCTTAATGTCTCTCGGTAAACCTCGTGTGTCGTCAGTCGTCGGATTTCTATCAGTTGCCTTTGCACTTGGTGCAGACCGGACGCTCTCAATCGACTTGGAAGTATATAGAGTTGTTAACACTCTTTTAACTTAATTTAATTATATAATTTATTTTATATATGGTAGAAAAGCTGCTAAAGTCACAGGCACGACAGATACGAAAATAGTTTTACAGCTCTATATAATTCACTCGAAAATCAAAACAAAACAACAATAAAGTAGTTAGTTCTGAATTCAAATTATTATACAGGATAAATCTTTTAATTGATGGAAATTACCATTCGTTTGTATTCGTAAATGCGATAATTCCCGAGGGACATTAAGAAAATAAAAATATTACATGTGATTTTTGTTTGTGTATATTTTAGTGAGTAAGTCGTTGAAGTGCCATATCAATAAATAAATAAGCTAGAAGAAATTGAAAAACCTTCCATTTTTACAGAAACGAAGTCAAGAGCAGGAGTGGCCCGCCCGCGCGTCCTCTTTACCCAGATAGAAACTTGCCCTATAATATTTAGCGAAAAATACCGAAAAAAAGACACGTTTCTTGAATGGAGACCCCCTTTAATTTAAACTTTATTTTATTATTTGTTGTTATATTATAGCGGGTTATGTTATATAATATAATATATATATTACTATAATATTGTTATATATAGCGGCAATAGAAATACCCAATCCGTGAAAATTTCCACTGTCTACCTATTACGATTCATGAGATACAGCGTGCTGACAGACAGACGGACAGACAGCGGAGGCTTAGTAATATCTAGGATTTCGTTTGGCACCCTTCTGGTACGGAAAGACCCACTTATTTCTTGGTTTCTTAGTTTAAGAAAACCTAATCTATTCTTTCTCTCCTAGCCTATGGACCTAAACCTCGGCTGGAGCTACATAGAAGGCCACTTCCAGGCTCCACCTCTTCGGTCCATACCCACATCTTACGCAGTCGGATCTCTCGCTCCCGCAAACTGGTACCAGCTAAGAGTGACTGCGATAAATGATGCGGGGACTGCTGCTACTGTTTATACTTATGCTACCAAGACTTTGGATGGAGGTGAGTCCACCTTCTTTGTTGTTGCTTTGCTCTTTTATTTTGGTATTGTTTAAATTTTAGAGGCTTGAGGAAATAGGCCACTACTTTCTCCACCAATATCTATAAAATATTATTAATAATAAAGCTGAAGAGTTTGTTTTTTGAAGTGAAAACTTTTTTAGGCGCGTTGGGCATTTTTGAGATGGGAAAAAACAATTGAACTTGCGACACTGTTACCGACACCAGCTTTTGACCATTAAAAAGACATCAACGCGCGATACATTTTCTTTAGGAATAATGAAATTCCAAACATTAAGACATGACAATGATATGATTGACATTTCCCTTTTTTTTACCGACTTCAAAAAAGAAAAGTATTTCCTTACCTGCACAATAAAATTGTTCAAGTTTTCACTTCTGTCGGCACTTTCGGAGTGCCTCTGTTTTTTTTTTTGTTTCTTTCTTTAAACACGCAAATCTCTGGAACTACCTGTCGGATTTGAAAAATTATTTTTGCATTTGTTAGCCCAATTCTTCAGGAAGGCTATGATTACGCTAGGACCGTAAAGAGCTGAGCAAACGGGAAAAAGTTAGGATAAACGCTAAGTGAAAATGAAGTAATAGCGCGGGCAAACAATGCCATGCGACGGGGTGGGTCGGTGGAACAAGAAATTTTACACGGGTAAAGTCGCGGGCAGAAGTTAATCCACTAATATAAAAGCTTGGTTATGAAATAATTGAACACACACCCGACCCCCTGACCCTTGCTCGAAAACGAGGTGCCAGCAGTTGTTGCAGCTGAGCACGTAGCTTTAAATTCCCCGATTTATAATAATCTTGATCAAAACTTTGATCCAGCCCGTCCCACCTTTGATGTCCTCTCCCCAGAGATTTTCTTCCATTTTTTTTTCGCTAAATGAAACCTATCGAAAAAAAAATGTGAGCATAGTATAGGAGCATCTATGTATATGTACAGTCATGGAAATAAATTGTTATACAAACTTACGCCCTACGTCAATTTACCGTGTTATAGCCATTTCATAACACTGTCAAAAGATTGTACCTTTTTTTTTTTTTGGGTGGGAAATTATCAAATAACTTCTCCCGCTCTGGGTGGAGCGGGAGGGCGTGTCAGACTCTTACTGACTAAAACCCACCCGTGTTCCTTCCTATGCCATGTTGCCGGGGGCCACGATTTCCCTATCGGTTTTCTTCGAACCCCCGGCAGGCATTGGCCCTAGCGGACCCCGTCAATTCTGCTGACATCTCTTTGAGGCGCGCGTGGAACACAACGCGCCGTCGACCCGGGCTTGGTCCTTACCGGACGGCAAGCTACCCATTGCTCACCGTCCGCAAGCCTGCGCCTACGGTGGCCGGAAATCGGCTCGCGATTCCCGCCCTGGGCGTCTCCTCCTGCGGCGGTTAGGGGCGTGAGGGCGCGAAATTTGCCTTTCCCTCACGCGTTCCGCCTCCTCCTTCGCGAGCATTACCGCTTCGCAGAAGGAGGTGACGGCCTGCCATTTCCTCTCGCTCCGTACCATGGCCTGAACCAGGGCCGGACGCGAGAGATCACCGCCGCCGATCGCCTCTACGAGGACACGGCGTTGCTCCGCCCAAGCCGGGCAGACCTCCACCGTATGCTCCACCGTGTCCTCAGGCCGATCCACACAATGGTGACACCCAGGTGTTTCCTCCCGCCTTATCCTAAACAGGAACCTCCCGAAGCAGCCGTGTCCGGTGAGGACCTGCGTCAGGCGGAAGATGAGGACGCCGTGGCGTCTCTCAAGCCACTCCTCAAAGAAGGGTCTTATCGCTGCAATTGTGGCGTGCCCAGCGCGGGGTTGCGACAATCGCACCCTCCATGACGCCATGAGATCCCGCCGGAGCTCTGTCCGCTGTGCCGCGATTTCTTGCGGCATCGGAGTTAAGCCCCGGCGTTTCGCCTCCTCGCGCCACTCCCAGATGTGCGCGAGGACCTTTGCCTCCAGATCCCATGGCGGTAATCCGGCAAGGAGGCTCGCCGCCTCGCAGGAGACCGTGCGGTATCCTCGGGCCAGCCGGATGGCCATGACCCTCTGGGACGCGTTCAACCGGCGGGCTGTACCTTGAATTTGGTTATACGGGCAATTTAAATTGGTTGTCAATTTCCGTAACAGTTCATCACCCAGACTTTTTTTTAATCAATAATTTGCAAAAATAATAGTATTTTGTGCTTTTGTGTAAATCTGTTTAACTGCTAAGGATAGCCGTGATAGCCTAGTCGTGTGACCGTCGCCGCGTCGAACTGCCAAGTTATAGGTCTCGAGTTCGAACCCAAAGCACGCACCTCTGACTTTTCAGATTCATGTGCGTATTGTATAATTATCACTTGCTTCAAAAACGGTGACGGAAAATATCGTGAGGAAACCGGCTGAGAGATATTTCTCGACGGCATGTGAAGCCAAGTCAGAGGCCCAAGGGCAAACTCAAACTCAAAGCATTTATTTCAATCAAACCATTTACAGGCACTTTTGAATTGTCAAGGAATCGGTCAGTCAGAAATATGAAGCTAGTTGCCCATTCCAAAGCGTAGTAGGTACCTATGGAGAAGAACGGGCAAGAAATTCCACGGACACTCTTTTAAATAAAAAATTGTTACAAAATATTGGTTACATCATTCATGTTGAAATTATACATGTGAGAACAATGTAGAAAGACGTGCACGTTAGAAGCATCCGTAATAAAAAGATAAAACAAAGAACAATTAAAAAATTAAAATAAATTAAAAATAAGCCGTGGCAACTAAGAGATGACCAGTCCCAACTGACGGCGCCCGTTCACAAACATGACGCATAGATTAGCACCATTCAGGTGGTTTTAAAAATCTGACACCAGGTTAGTCACTAACTACACGAAAAGAAGAAGAAGACTGCTAAGGAATTCAATTTATTTTTATTTTTAATTAGTATTTCCGTCATTGATGTCTATTTTCGATCTTACATAAGAACGTGCAAAACCATCGCTACAATAACATTATTAATTGTGACAACTCGATTATTAATCCCAAAGGACCAACAGTATGTTATAACAGCAAGTTCTCTAATTCCTTTAATTCAAGGCTTAGTTAGTTACTGTTTACGTAATCTGTTTACACGAACGCCTTAGGCTATGAACATTCGATAACTTACAAACAAAAACAGAGAGATAACAGAGGGGCAATTTCCTTAACATTTGCAATTTTATCTTGTTGTCAGTCAATCCTAACTATATCCTAACTTAAATACATAATTCTACTTTATCTTACTAATATTATAAATGCGAAAGTTTGTGAGTATGGATGGATGTTTGTTACTCTTTCACGCAAAAAATACTGAACGGATTTAGATGAAATTTTGCACACACGTAGTTTTTAATCTGAATTAACACATAAAATACTTTTTATCCCGATATTCTTACGGTCAAGACTTATGCGGGTAAAACCGTGGGGCGCTGCTAGTAATAATATTATAAATACAAAAGTGAGTTTGTTTGTTACACTTTCACGCAAAAACGGCTGAATAGATTTGGATGAAATTTGGCACGTGGCTTGACCATGACCTAGGTTAGAACATAAAATACTTTTTATCCTGATATTCTAGCGAGATCAAGACTTATGCGGGTGAAACCGCGGGGTCCTGCTAGTCTTTTTTTTACTTTCGCTGTAATGAAATTGCGACTAATGTTTCTAATAACGTAAATCTTTATTTATTTTAATATTTATATACACACAGTAAAATGCATAGAGATACGAAATAATTATAATTTTGAGTTCAAAGGTTTATAAGGCATTTTTTTATCTTTTTAATTTTTTTTTATTGTTATTATCTCCTCTCAAACAGAGCACCTGCCTTTAATCTCTTCACCACCCCTAGTTGACTGGTAGAGAACACCTAAGGCATTAAGTTCGCCTTTGTACCTCATTCTGTGCAAGAAGTTTAAATAAATAAATAAAGGTATGTAATGCTTATTTCTTAAGAAATTTCTTCCAGCAGACCTACGGAAAGAGAAATGAGAAGTAAATGTAGTATTTTTTTATATTTTGAATTTAGAAGATCACTCATTATGTACACCATAAGTATAGATAAATTAAATTATACAAAATAAATGTTGAAATTTTATTATAAAATAGAAGAATATGTATCACTCATAAAAGACTAATTAAATGAGCCAATATTGCTTTTATCTACAGTACTGCCCCCGATAGAAAAAAAGACGCATCTAACATTTTTTCCAGATTTGGGTTATATATCAGGCAGTTGCGCCTTTTTTTTCTGATTCCAGCAATGTATATAACTCAAATCTGGAAAAAATGTTAGATGCGCCTTTTTTTCTATCGGGGGCAGAGTAAGTATAGACGACCGCAAGCTAGTGGTGCCACTTTGACCTCGAGCAGGCCAGGCGTCGTAAGAAGTATTCAGTAGAATATGAGGCCAGCTTACCACTACTTACCAGCAACCAAATACGCAGGTGGCTACAGGAGTTCACCCATACACAACTGGTGGACCTCGACACCGGGCTGCAGGCAGTCCAAGAAAGCTATGCCATCCTTAGATAGCAGACTAACTAGGCGTTTATAACGCCTGGACAGGAACAGCCTGCGCCTGGTAACGGGAACCATCACGGGATACTGCTCGCTAAACAAACACTTCCACACAATAGGCATAACGGACAGTTCTCTGTGCAGGGCGTGCATGGAGGCCGAGGAAACCGTAGTGCACGTGCTCTTTGAATACACAGGCGTCACCCAGATTAGAACAGAAACCCTCGGGTCACCCAGATCCTACATAGATTTTCTGAACAGACCAGGAGATTTAATAAGCTTCTGGAGGGAGGTGGGTTGATTGGAATAACCACCAAACGGCCGCCATGGCCCACGAACAATGGTCCACCTTACGGTCTAAGCGCGGAAAACAAACCCTATAATATAGAACATAGAGGCCACCTTATACTTTTTTTTACCACGACCTACTACTCATCATCATCTTCCTAGCCTTTTCCCAAATTTATTGGGTTGGCTTCCAGTCTAACCGGATGCAGCTGAATGTCAATATTTTACAAGGAGCGATTGCCTATCTGACCTCGTCAACCCAGTTACTAATAACACGATACACCTTGGTAAGACTGATTGTCAGACTTTCGGGCTTTCAGTGGTTAAATAAATTAGCCCAAAATAGCCCCTAAGCTTCATACCTAAACAACCTAAATTCCTTCTATAAATAAACCAACCAACAGCTTCAACTGGAACATCAAATAAAGCTCTTCCACAATTTCACGTCCTAAATAACCAGAGGCCCTAGCACAAACTCGAGACGCTAACGCAACGTAAATTAAAACGATTTTTTAATAAAAAAATACAACTATCCTATAGCATTTTTGTTTAAACTTTTACGACAAGCACAATAAGTATCTCGAATAGACACGAAAAGTCATAAAACTGGTAAATATTTTTTGCGAAACGTTTATTTACAACTAGCGACCCGCTCTTGTTTCGGCCCGTTTTTACGACTTGACAAAACGTTGAGATTTCTTTATTATATGTTAGTTTAATATGAATGTATTATATACCAAAACCTTTCAGAATAAATTTTCTAAATAATAGTGAAAACTGCATCAAAATCTGTTGCGTAGTTTAGAAGAACAACCCGGTAATACAGACAGACATGAAAAGCGACTTTAATTTGGCAAGGACATCGACGCACAACTTGTTACCATGGATCCAGTACATGATTATGGACCACACAGCATTGAAAATTTTCGTCAGTTTTTAATAAAAATCTGCTCTTTCCTACAAAAGTGCAATACATCCGCGGTCAAAATGTATGGAACAGCAAATTGTTTTAAGTGAAAACCTCTTTAGGCACGTCGGGCATTTTTGAGATGGGACTAAACCATTGATTTCGCGACACTACTGTAGCGACACCTCATTTTTGTAAACGCGATTGTGCTCTTTATTTATATTACGTTACGGATTAATGTTCTATGCAAGTATTTTTACTTTAAAGGTTTTGTAAACGCGATTGTGGTCTTTATTTAGATAATGTTACGGACCAAAGTTCCATACGAGTATTTTTCTTCCACCAAGGCGATCTTGTTCAAGTTATCACTTCTATCGACACCACTGCCACCTTTTTTTATTTTTTAATAACCTACCAAAAAATTCAACGCGGTGAATTCCAAAATTATGTACTGAATCCATGGTAAAAGGTTCGACGATATCTCTGCCACCGTATATAGTTTTTAAAAACATTCGAATTTACATTACATTTACTCCGCACGTTCGTGCTAGTCCCACAGAGGAGAATTCCACCTGTGACCTAGTACTACCAGTACGACCAAGTTTGGTCTAGCAAGACACATTAAGGTACCTAAAGTTAGACAACGTTGCAAGTGACTGGAACTCCATTAATATTAATTTTCAGGGAAACTCTGTCTAGCTTAAATATAGACTAGTGACATGGTACAAGCAAAATGGTATAATTATCGTTATTTTGATGCCACCGGCAAGCCATTATATAATGTCGCCCATCGGCATGTGCTCGCCCGCATTTTTCCGAATGTTCATGAAAAATTATCGAAAAATAACTTTAAAAGGGGTATCTTGACTTTCTTTTTTTTCAAAATCCCTATGATTTGATATCCTATTATCATGACCTATAATTTTAGGAACTTATACTTATGTTTTTTTTTTAAACACGATTTTTTTTAGAAAAAAATGTTTTCACCTCCGTTTTCTTTGCATAGTTGACAAATTTTAATAAAAATATTAGTTGTATACAGAATTTAATAATATACAGAATCAAATCGCGCCAATAACATCGGAGATATGGCAAACGCTAATCAAAACATAAAACATTGAATAACATGCAAAATATGAAAGATAGACCCGCCCTTTTAAAGTTATTTTTCGATCATTCTTCAAGAATATTCAGTAAAATTCGGGCGGTCACATGCCGATGGACGACATTGTATATAAATCACTGGTTATGAATACCATATTCTTCTTTTCGTATGGTTAGTGACTAACCTGGTGTCAGAGTTTTAAAGCCGCCCGGAGACCAACGGGTGGCTTTAAAACTCTGATACCAGGTTTTCGTGTGGTTAGTGACTAACCGGTTGTCAGAGTTTTTATGCCACCCATGGGCTTCTGACTTGGCTTCACATGCCATCGAGAAATATCTCTCAGGCATGCTAGTTTCCTTACAATGTTTTCCTTCACCGTATTTGAAGCAAGCGATAATTATACAATACGCACATGAATCTGAAAAGTCGAGGTGCGTGCCTTGGAGAAGAAGAATACCTTTCTGGGTATCTCCTAATAATATTGACATTTACATAACAGATTGGTCAAAAAGTGTCCTAAAAATGGGCGGTTATTTTATTACAAGTTAAAATATCTCAAGTAACTGCAATTTCTCCAGCACCCGTGCTAAAACACAACTTGACTTGAGAAGTAAGTAGATCAGCAGTAATAGAGCATTTTATGAAGGAGCTCATCCGGAATAGTTCTGTTACTGTGGTCCACTTTGAAGATAATGGATTCCGGTGAAATTAAAAGCACACGAGACATTTCAGAATTATCTCTGAGAAGGACACGCACCTTGCCATCATCAGATGCAATAATGATAGATAATAATTCTTTCTTTCTTTTCATTATTTTCTTTCTTTCATTTCTTTCTTTTCTTTCTTTTCTTTCTTTTCTTTCTTTTCTTTCTTTTCTTTCTTTTCTTTCTTTTCTTTCTTTTCTTTCTTTTCTTTCTTTAGATGCCTGCTTATTTAATTGATTTGACTACGATGGTACATAATTTAGTGACTTCGAGTTATAGCTAGGTATATGAATATAATCTAGCATTGCACATGTAAGCGGGTAAGCTCTTTATGCCCGGAGGCTTTTACTTAGGTATTAAGTTCTGTTTACGTTTTTATATATTGGCGTGTGCTTGCTGACAAATAGTAAATAATTTAATTTATTTTGTGTTTCGTTGTATAATTACTTTGCATACTATTTGCATATAGTCAAGTTCTTCTAACTTAACAGACAGCTGTGCTGCTGGAGAGTTTGTTGCACCACTTCTTCTTCCCAGCTAAAGCATTAGGAAGTGGTGAAGGGCGAGTGTTAGGCAACTGTCATAAGTAATTTTGACTTTCAAAAAGTGCTGATTCTCGGCCTAGTTTGAATAAATGACTTTTGATTTTGATTATGCCACAAAAAATCCTAGTGATTCTCAAGAAGGCCGTAAATCACAAAGAGCTTTGATATTACTGATTTTAATATTATCATTATGAAAACAATAACAACATCGTGTAAATAAATCATATCGAAACTTCTGAACGCGGTCAGCTAACGAACCATCTCACTTATTGCCTTAATGCAAATAGTTTGTAAGTGATGATCGATCACCTCGCTTATGTAACAACAAACCAATCTTAGGGCTATTTCACGGAGCTATCGAGGAACGATATATTAGAAAAGTCAAGGATTATGCCAAGACTGGACCAAAAAAAAGGGCCCGTTTTTTGCTATGTTCTCGTAGCGGGCAGAATGGGCCAAGTTGCTTGCGCTGACTGGACAGGTCCACTCAAATACCAAAAGACCTCAAAAGACACTAATCTACGTGGTCCTCATATGGCCTGACCAAGATTATTTCTGGACTTTAAAAGAGACTGTGACCTCTGAGTTTGTTTCGGCCTTTCTTCTCAGAGTAGTCAGATAGGAAACACCGAACTCATCTAGCTTATTTAATTTTTTGTAAAAGTGATTCCAAAATCTTATTTACAGAATAAACAATTTCATTTCATTTCATTTTATTTGCCCTGAAGGAGGTACTCATGTAGCCTCACTCGTAGAATATGTAGAAGAAAATGTTCTAGAACCATGAATTAAATGATATGCGACATTCACCAGCCCACATTGGACCTAAGATGGTGACCTGACCTGTGGTGGATTACGACCCACTCCCTCTCACAGAAAGGGAGCCTGTGTCCCAGAATTAGAACATCGAAGGCTGATTAAGCTAATACATCACTCGCGTGACTCTTTTAATGCATAAATTTACTGCATTAGATCTGCTGATTCGTATACGAAGAGTAGATCATCGTAAATACCATTTATACCATGTAGTGTCCGATTTCACACGGCTTGAGGCCTTATTTTATTGAGGCACCCACAGGAAAGTCCGGTTAAGCAGCCGACATCCACCTAGGCAGACCTACGCGATGCAATTAACAAAAAGAAATGGCTTAGCCTAGGTAACATTTATAAATCTCGGCCTTATTGTTTTCCACGTTCATACTCAAACCTTATGCCACGATACGCCCCTCATTTTAAGCCCATAAAAGCGAATAAAGCAGAGCTGGTTGTCAAATGCGTGACTGCTGAGCCTTGGAAACTTAACTTCGATTCCTGGGAAAAAAACAGTGGCACTCCGGTAGTGCCGACAGAAAGGAAAACTTGAAAAAATATCGGCACCGCGGTAATCAACGCGTTGGTGTATTTTTAATGGTCAAAAGCTGGTATCGTAACAGTGTCGCGAAAGCAATGGTTTAGTCCCATCTCAAAAATTCCCAACGCACCAAGGCTTCACATAAAAAAAAAATACGCCCATGTTACTTGCTGATAATGTAGCTTTTTATCAGTGAAAGAATGTTATAAATCGTTTAAGTATTTTTGAGTTTATCTATTATATACAAATATACAAAAAATCTAATCTTTTTTCTTTATAATATTAGTTAAGACGGTTCTAACTAGTATGTACTTGTACAATGACATCAATTTACAATTTCAAAGCAGCAATTTCTACTTCACTAAAACATTCAAAATCTCTTATTATTCTCAGTTTTGAAGCGAGCCATCGTCGTTGTGTCTGCACAACAGCCTTAATAGTTTGCCAAGAACATAATTGTTAACAAATGACACAAGTTTGATCAAAAGTTTGATGTTCAGTATCAAAAGTTTCGTTATCTGCCGTGACAGGCCTGAGATGAAATTGTCATTGAAGAGAAGTTAAGGGTTATGGTTTAGTAATAAGAGGAAGCGGCGCTTTAAAGTTAAACGAATAAAATTCATGTCAATTATATTCTTCTTTATTTTTCGTCTAGTTAGTGAGTAACCTGGTGTCAGAGTTTTTATGCCGCCCATGGCAGAGGCCCACTTAGCTTCACATGCCGTCGAGAAATATCTTTCGGGCATCTCTCTCTCGGCTCTCAGGCCAGTTTCCTCACGATGTTTTCCTTCACCATTGTTGAAGCAAGTGATAATTATACAATACACACATGAATCCGAAAAGTCACAGGTGCCTGAAACTAAGTAGTTAACTCCACAATCGGCATTTTGTTTTTGTTATATTTTTTGTTGTCATTTGCCAATGTTGCAACATAATGACGCAATCTTGTCTTTGGTCCGTGGCCTTGACATCAACCCATGAACCAGTGTTATAATTAAGCTATGAACAACATTGTCAAACTTTTTTGTATTGAATACGAGGCTTTTGGCTGCTTTTGTATTGTATTCTACGTCTAGTTTTTTTAAATGTGCGTTTTGTTTGTGCAGTATAAACAAGTTTTCTTTCTTTCTTCCTTTTTTAGGGTTCCGTAGGAAACAAGGAACCCTAGTTTCGTCATGTCAGTCTGTTTGTCTGTCTGTCTGTTAGGGTATCTCTCATACACGTAAAGTGGGGATGTTTTATTTTTTATTTTTAACCCATAGTGTGGGGTATCATTAGAAAGGTCCTTTAAAAACATTATGAGTTTGTGAAAACTATTTTTGGATACAGGAATCCGTTTGCGAAATAATAAGCTTTAAAGTGCTAATTTTTGTTAGAGTCAAGTGCCCCCCCCCCCTCCCTGCCAGCTAAATGGTTGATTTGTGTGTGTGAAAAAAATCACAGCAGTAGTTTATATAACGAAATTAAAAGGAAAACTATCACAGCTAAGTAGGCTCTACAAGTTAACGAGTAATAATCGACCAACTTACTTTTTGGGATAAATTCATTCCAACTACGGAACCCTTCATTGTGCGTGGTCCGACACGCACTTGGCCTTCTGACTTGACTTGACTTGACTTCTTTTTAAACTCGAGACCTATGACTTGGCAGTCCGACGGTCACACCACTAGGCTATCACTACTTCTCAATTATATATCAGCTTGAGACTTCATTATCTTCTTTAGTCTTTAAAATTTTCCATTGCGAATAGCTGAAGGCTTTTCTCCTTTCTCAATACGTAATAGTTACCAAATTATTACAACTATTTAGCCGAGCTATAGCTTAGCACATTTAATTAAATTCAGTTTGATAGTTTGTCTGTGAAAGCATATGTTCTATGTTATAGGGTTTGGTTTCCGCACTTAGTCCGTAAGGTGGACCATTGTGCGTGGGCCATGGCGGCCATTTGGTGGTTATTCCAACTGGCCCACCTCCCTCCAGAAGCTAATTAAATCTCCTGGTCTGTTCAGAACATCTGTGTAGGATCTGGGTGACCCGAGGGTTTCTGTTCTAATCTGGGTGACGCCTGTGCATTCAAAGAGCACGTGCGCTACTGTTTCCTCAGCCTCCATGCACGCTCTGCACAGAGGACTGTCCGTTATGCCTATTGTGTGGAAGTGTTTGTTTAGCGAGCAGTGCCCCGTGATGGTCCCCGTCACCATGCGTAGGCCATTCCTGTCCAGGCGTAATAGACGCCTGGTTAGCCTGCTATCCAAGGATGGCATAGCTTCCTTGGACTGCCTGCAACCCGGTGTCGAGGTCCACCAGTTCTCTGCTTGTGTGTGGGTGAACTCCTGTAGCCACCTGCGTATTTGGTTGAAGGGGATTGGCACAATAGGCTCGGGTCCACAGACTGCCGTGCTAGTACTGTGAAAGAATAACATCATCCTTACATTCATGAAAGTAGTGTTCAAAAGTGCATTTTACTACTAGGGCACAAATACAAACTGGTAATGGTGTTGTATTGGAAAAACTGAATAACAGTTTGCTCCATCCGTGGTTAAAAACCAGTACCCTGTTACGGAACTTTTTTTTGGTAAACGATTATTTTATTTTATTTTTATTCTAAAGGAACAACAAACAGCTACAATATATAAAACATAGGAACAAGAAATACATAAAAAATTTAGACAATATTGCAGCCCACAACACACACACACACATTATGACTTATTTGTTTCATTTTGACAGTTCAACAACTTTCATTGCGTTATGTACGTTGTTGAGCAGATTTTTTTTTAAGTGAAAACTTCTTTACACGCGTTGGGCATTTTTGAGATAGGAAAAATCAATTAAACTCGCGACACTGTAACTGTTACCGTTACCGACACCTCATTAAAAGTATTTCCTGAACAATAAAATTGTTCAAATTTTCACTTCGGTCGGCACTCCCGGAGTGCCACTGTTTTTTTTTTTCCAATTGAAGCAATGAATTAGCAATCGGTTTCAAATCGAAACAGATTGTGATTGATCGTGTATTACACAATTAGGGTACTGATCTTGCGAGCACTAGACTAATGAGGCAGGTTCGACGAAACAAAAAAAGTCGAAGGACCGACCGGTTTTTTGTAAAAGGGGTTATATTTGAAACTTAATTCTATAGTAATAGATAGGGTCACAAAAAGGAAATTAACATTCTGAAACATTGCCCATTTCTAGTTTACGAGATAAAAATAGCCTCACTCCGATCCAATATTGAATGACAAATGTCACTCATAAATATCTCAACATTGGTTTCCCAGAATTTCGTTGGAATATTTCCCTTTGATGCTGATCCAAGAGAAAAATAAAAGCAAATGTCATAATCCCTCTGGCCTTGTTTCTATTTATTTGAAGTCTTAGTAGCATGACTTCTTCCATACGTCATCTGAGTATTCACTCCATTTTTAGTCAGATTATCTGCCACACTATCCTTATATCGTTTTTTGACAGCAGCAGCATTTATAGGTAATTAATTTATCTGTCGTTACTTCATTTTTAATTCTTTTTACCTATTGTGGTATAGTAATTTTATTCTAGGTGCATCGTCTTCACATTTATAATTATTTAATTAGTGTACCTATACACAATATTATAAAACATTTTAAAAGAGTAACGGTGGAGTTTCTTGCCCATTCTTCTCCATACGAAAACTACTTTTTAGAAGGGGCGATTAGAATCAATTCTATTTTTAATTTTGACGTCAAAAGTGCCATACAAGGGCCTATTTGAAATAAATGGTTTGATTTTGACTTCTGGTCTTCCCCTACTATAAGGCCGAGATCTTTAAACGTGTCTTCGCTCGTGCTTTGTCTTCGACATATTTCCGTCTCTATCTTGCACATGTTTGACACTTGTGCAACACTAAAAGACGCTTAGCTCAGGTAACGTTTATAAATTTAGGCCTTATTGCTTTCAACATTCACACTCAAACCTTATGCCACGATATGCCCCTAATTTTAAGCCCGTAAGAACAAATAAAGCACATCTGGTTGTCAAAAGTGTAGCTGCTGAGCCTTGGAAACTTGACTTCTATTCCTGGGAAAAAAAACGAGCGGGCCTTACAATAGTCGAATATGATGTGTAACATCTGACATCTTTCCTCGGTAATAAGCAACATTAAAGGGGCGGGGCCTCGTCAAGGTCGTTTCTGACGGCTAACTCTAGCACCACCCACGCCCGCTCATTAGTTAAATCAAATAGCGCACACTTCCCCGGCTTCCTGTTAAAGATGTTACTCATAAAAAGACAAGAAAGTCTCAGCCTGTTTACGGCAATAGACTTACCCCTTTTTCATGGGCAAAATTTGAGTTTTTTTATACAATTCTGCCATCCCCTGTAAGCCCGAGGTCATGTATGAGGCAGAGCTCTTTGATAAAAAGTTCGACAACGTGTGTTTTTGTTTGAAGGACAGTGAATTACAAACAAATGAGACAGTTGAACATTTTTAGGAAAACAAATTAATTCATTTTGTTTAGCAAATACCGGTTTTCTAAGCGCTTATCGAACGCACAATAACCAAACCTTTATAACCAAAATCAAGCCATCCAGTTCACCAACTTCTAAGAATGTTTTGACGCCTCAAACATAAATTATTTCATCAAAATTTAGTCGTAAAGCTGATTATGGTCGCCCTGTTTTGTACTCGTGACGTCGATTCTTATTTGAGTATATTTTAGGATCGTTTTATAGAACATCGTTGTGTTTTTATGTAATGGCTTTGATGAGATTCTGTTGTGGTTTCTAAAGGCTTTGTAATTTAAGGAAGTTGGAAGGTTGTTTTGGGACTATGTTGTCTACATAAAAAATAATTTTACCCATGATGATGGTAGGTTTCAATTCCTAGACCTTGGATTTTTTTGAAGTTAAATCTTCTTTAGGCGCATTGGGCATTTTTGAGATGGGACTAAACCATTAATTTTGCGACACTGTGACGACACCTCATTTTTGTAAACGCGATTGTACTCTTTATTTATATTATATTACGGATTAATGTTCTATGCAAGTATTTTTACTTTTAAGGTTTTGTAAACGCGATTGTGCTCTTTATTTATATTATGTTACGGATTAATGTTCTATGCAAGTATTTTTACTTTAAAGGTTTCGGAAGCATTTTTTCTTTTGTAAACGCGATTGTGTTCTTTATTTAGATAAAGTTACGGACCAATGTTCTGTACAAGTATTTTTCTTCACCAAGGCGATCTTGTTCAAGTTTTCACTTCTGTCAGCACTCCCGGAGTGCCAGTTTTTTTTTTTTTACAGTAACTATACATTCCGACTTTCTACTGACTGGCTGTTACTTTTCTTTGGCCCTATTTATAAAATAGTTATTACTTTAGTCATAACTCGTCAGTTAAATGTCGCTTGTTCCTTTTTTTGAAGAAGAATGGGTAATAACCTAACAACACATATTAATTAAATGTCCTAATGTAAAGTTAAAATGTTCTAAAATAAAAAAATGTTATATTAAGATTTCAAGGTATTTGTCAGAACACCTTTCGACAGAACGTTATGTAACTCAAGTCACTAAACAACTCTTCATAAAGCGCGTCTCATTATTAGAGGTCTCGAATACAATATGCCTGTAAGATGAGAACCTTTAAGCACATTCAAACCGCAATATAACAATATGTGTCTAAACATCAATGATATACATATACACTAACAATCCTGCAGACAAAGATTTAAATCGTTAGATTCACCCTACCGCATCAAAATATGGTCGCGCTTCTGTTTCATTTTGACACCTCTGACACACACAATGTCGCAGTAATTTGAATTGACTGCCAACGCTCACTTTTATTTATTTATTTATATATAGGTACTTTATTGTACACCACAAAAATACAAAACAAAAATTAACCAAACAAACCACAAAATATACAATGGGCGGCCAAAGAAAGAAAATGCGTTTATTGGCATTGCAAAAAAACCAACACCTCAAAGCTTGTTGAACTTAAATTGGTTTATTTGCTTACATGTACAATTAAAAATTTCCATAGGTCTTTAACGGGATATAAAAGTTAGGTTAACCCCCCCCCCCCCTTTAAAAACTAAAAACAATGTAAGTGACAACATTGTTCCAGACATTAAATTTACAACATACAGAAGAAGTGTCTTAAACATATGTCCCTGGCTCCCAAACTAGGTTTGTAACTTGGGAGTCAGTGTTTCTCCATTATAATAAAAGTCTTAACGTATGTCGTTGATTATTAAAAAATGTAGGTAATGAAAAAGGGCCCTATAAGGGCGTTTGTAAGTCAGTATGTGATTTATTTTTCAAGCGAAGTACGGTGAGGGCAAGTCTAGAGATTTAAATCTTTGCCTAGAGAGATATTATCGTACTGCGTTAGGGTCGGATTGATGGCTGCAATATATTATTACACAATGTCACTGTTTTTTTATTCCCTTGCTCAACCTTATGGGGTTATATTCATACTTTGAAATTGACTTTATTGTACTTCAATGCTTTTTTGTAGAATTTGCAATACTTTCAATTATAGTCAAAATTTCAGCTTTCTGTTTACCAAATACGTATAATATAGCATAATCAGTCTGTAATGTTCCCACTGCTGGGACACAGGCCTCCTCTCTGTATGAGGGAGTGGGCCGTAATACACCACGCAGACCCAATGTAACTTGGTGGATATTTAATTACTTATTCTCCTGAAATTAGATCGGGTACGAAACCTTTGGGTTCATAATGTCCATTACTAAAACCGTAAAAACTGAATGTTATGGCGAACTGTACCTACCCTAATTGCGTAACCGGTTTTCGTAAACAATTTTGCCTAATTTGTTTCATTTTGACAGTTCAACAACATTCATTGCGTTATTTACGTTGTTGCGCAGATTTTTTTTCCAACTTGTGAAGCAAGGGATTAGCAATCTGTTTCAAATCGAAACAGATTGTGATTGTGTTGTATTATGCAACTGGGGTACTTTACATCTTAAACTAAATCACGGCGCAGCTGAACTTGTTGAGTGGAAGCTAGGAACTAACTCAAACTGAAATTCATCATCATCGGCCTATCATTTTCCCAACTATGTTGGGGTCAGTTTATATGATGCAGCTAAATACCAGTATTTTACATAAAGCGACTGCCTAACGGACCTCCACAACCCAGTTACTGGGTAATACGATACCCCTTGGTAAGACTGGTTGTCAGACTTTCGGGTTTCTGACGACCCGTAAGAACTGTCAAAGATCTACAAATGACAGCCGGCTTAGCGTGCTTTCCGAGGCACGGAGTGGTCTTGGTATGTAAAGATGGTCACCAATCCACGGACCAACCGCGGCAAGCATAACTTAACCTGATAGGTTGCCCCGTGCGGCTGTTATTACTTAGCCACAAGCCCCTGAATCAAACTGATAGTATATATCTTCTCCATACGAAAACTACCTTTTGGAAGGGGCGACTAGAATCAATACTATTATTTTGTAAATTTTGACGTTCAAATGTACAAGGGCCTATTTGAAATATATTTTTTTACTTTGACTTTATTAACGTAAAATGTATTTGTTACAGAGGAAATCGGTCCCCCATCAGAGCTGTTTGACCTGAACATGCTGGTCATCATTTGCAGTTCTATACTCCTAGTCATATGCCTTATGGCTTTCTTCTGTATACTGTTTAGAAGACATAGGTAAGTGATGTTCATATTGATTTGCAACATTTTGTTTCGGACAAGGGAATTTAGTGGGTTTTTGGTCCGTGACTAAATGCAATTTCTTTATTTCTATATTTTTGCATTCTTGTTAGATACCTTCGCAATTCGCTGTGTTTATAAATGAGTGATGTATTATTTATTTATTACGTGGAAGATTTACAGACTCTTCTCTCTTCTTTGTCGTGTGATTAGTGACTAGCAAATCAAACAGACAAATTAAATCATTAAGTTGAAGTACCTATATAATAGTCCTGTGCCAATTACAAACGGTCACAAATAAAAAAAATTGTATATTATTTATCATTGATAATAATTATCGTGGTTCAGTAGAGCCCGTGAAATGCAACACTAAGGACCATAAAAATATTCGTACCGAAAGAATCATCGTTCTACCGAACTAAAATTTTCCATCAACAGCAAACCAACAGGACCAATTATTATATTCAATAATTACTAACAAACAGTACAATTTGTGTGTACACGCCCGTACTACTCACAAACAGTTATTAATTATGTGTCTATTATCTGAAGCGACATGATAACTCATTGAATACTGTCATTCGATTGCCAGTAAAATGGAAATACTCAACGAGGATATTATGATGATAATTATTCAGAAGCTAGTATATTCAACCTGTCTATCTGTCTGTGATATTTATCAACCCGCACGGGGCCCAGATTTAGACTACTCACAGAGAGGATGCCTGTGTCCCAGCAGTGGGAACTTTATAGGCTGATTATGCTTATGCTAGCCTGTCCAATGGAGCTGAGTTTATAATAAAGCAACATCTCTATTTTCATAGGCTTAAAGGTTTAATAAAAAATGAAAAACAAAACAGGTTATAACAGTTAATTTACTTATCTATCCAATTATCATGAGAATAACTCATGCATTGGTGAAAAGATCAACCAGTCAACAAAATTAGTTATAATAAATTGATACAAACAGAATATAGAGAGCCATCACGCTAAAATGATCGACCAATAGCGTTCCAAAGTCCTTAAAAAATATTGTAAGCTAAGCTAATAAAAACAAAGTGGATTTACTCCAACGATACGCAACAAAACTTTGTTCCGAGGTCAAAATCATATTTCGAAGCGAACAGTTTTGAATACTAATCAGTGTTTACTTTCCCAATAGACAAAACTATACATCCCAGTACCGGCACTCCATCGCTGATGAAGTTAAATCTCGTAATGAGAGCGTAGCGTCTCAGTCGGAACATAAGGAACGGTACGCACACGCGCCACGGATATACACCTCGCCTGTACATAATAGAAAGGCTAGCAAGAATGGTAAGATAATACTAACAATAGTTAAGGCTAAAATTGGCAACGTCGCAAATTGCTGTCAAATATTTGGCTGTTTTGATCAATTAATCAAAATGACTAAATTAAATGATGAAATACTACTTTGTGTTGTACTAAAATATTGATGCAGTAACTAATATTGTGACATTTGAACATTTAGTCTGATCGAAATTGTACGGCTATTTGCGATGTTGCCAACTTTTAGAATGCACCCTCTTAAAAATAACCTCTTTGCTGTCAATCTCCGATGAGTTGAACAACGTGAATCTATGGTGCTTGGGAAGTTCCTTCTAATTAGCAGTACCGGTTGGTAAAATCCAACACTGCCAACATACCTATCGTAAGACAACCCAACATGAAGCATTTAGCCTTTGTTTTTCGGTAGCATTAGTCATTTTCAGATATTTCGAAGTAATGGACACCTTTCGACACTCCGATATTTGAGTTGAGATACTTTCATCAGGAATGATGCAGCGGTATGTACATTAAGAACGAAAAATATAGTTAGTATAAATTCCATAGCGTGTGAAGTAACTTAATTTTCCGTCCAACTTGATATAGTAGTGAATAGTTTTTTTTACCACAGAAATGTTCGAGATAAGTCCTTACGCGGAATTCGCATTGGGCTTCAGAACGTTTGATCACGTGGAGAACCAGGACCTACCGAGCAGACTGCCTAGTAGACCGAGGTTTGATACCGGTAAGTAAACAAATACAATATATTAATACTAGTAACTTATAATTTTACCTTATTAAATCTAAAACAATAGTGGTTTCAATAGTAATGAACTATAATAAGAATTGGTGTCCCCTAAGGAATACACTTTGGACCAGTTATGATTGATGCAAAAATATGTCCTAAAACCAAAAAATTCGAAAACATGTGACGTCCACCTACTCGAATTGGGCCCGTTTGGTGGATTATGGCCCAGTTCCTTTGACATAGAGGAGGCCTGTGTCCCAGCAGTGGGAACCTTATAGGCTGATTATGGAGAACAAAAACATATGGAAGTAGTTTTACCATTATTCTGCTTGGAAAAGTTAGAACCGAAAAACAAACGAACCTAGAGAATCTCACTAACAAAATATTGAACAAACAGTAATAGCTTTCAAATAGATTATTAACGCACTATGAAAACCAAAACACAAACGCGTACTATTCACTCATTACTAATTCATATATGCGCATAATTAGGCTTTTCAAATAATATGATTCCCGTCCATACAGTTAAATACGTTACTATCGAACGTTCTATATTTACCATGCATACAGGCGAGTGAGATAAAATGGAATTTGATAACGAATTTTGCAGGAAATTGTATTTTGAGGCGGACGCTTTGAACATTTGTGAATTGGTTACTGGGCTTGATAATTATAATTAGTTTTATTTAAATGTATTGTTTGCTGCTTAGTGTTTCAGAGCGGCAATAATAGGGTTATTAGTATTTTGTTTAACAGAACTTAGTGAAACTACAAAAGGAATAATTATGCTGCGCTTAATACTTCTAGGGGTCAGCTAAGTTTTACCGGATAGTTAGTTGGATAAATTAGATAAAAAAAATTAAAGTCATTTATTCAAACTAGGCTGAGAATCGGCACTTTTCGAACGTCAAAATTGCATAAGACAGTCCCCCATAACGCCCACTCTTCACCACTTCCTAGTGCCTTTAGCTGGGAAGAAGAAGTGGCGCAACAAACTCCCCAGCAGCACAGCTGTCTGTTCAAGTTAGATTTTTTTTTAGATACAAACAAACATAATTTAAAAGATAAATTATTGACCATATGTCAGCTAGCACACGCCAATATACCAACCAAAAAAAAAAAAAAAAAAAAACTAAAAGTAAACAGAACTAAATCTAAATAAAAGCCTCCAGGCATAAAGGGCGTGCCCGCTTACATAAAGCTGTAATTGGTAGTTAAAAATTATAAACTAGGACCATCGAGGTAAAATAAATAAACATTTAATTATTATTAACAATAACAAAACCATGATCAGCAAGACGACCAGTCACCACAAGCAACACCCGTTCACGAACTTTGAGAAAACTATAAATCATTCAGAGCAATGGTGGCCCAGTGGTAACGGCCGCGACTTAAGAGTTGTAATAGGTCGTGAGTTTGAACTCAAGCAGGCATTTTACTTCATCCCCATTGCTTTCAAAACGATGAAAGAAAACATCGTGCGGAAACCGCGTCATAGAACCAAAAATTCGAAGATATGTGACATCCACCAACCCGCACTGGGCCCACGTGGTGGATTATAGCCCACTCACAAAGAGGAAGCCTGTGTCCTAGCAGTGGGAACATTATGGTCCGATAATTATTATATAAATAACCAGGACCATCTCTGAGTCTCATCACCGTGGTCTTCACATGATCTGGCCAAGATTATGACTGGACTTCTAAAGAGCCTAACCTCTGAGTTCATTTAGGTGTTTTTTCTCAGAGTACTCGGATAGGAAATACAAACCTCATATTGTCTAACCGCAGCTAAATACCAGTATTTTATATGGAGTGACTGCCTATCTGACCTCCACAACCTAGTTACTAAGGTAACACGATAACCCTTAGTAAGACTGATTGTCAGACTTCTGGGTTTCTAACTACCTGTAACGACTGTCAAAGATCTACAAACGACAGCCGGGACCAACGGCTTAACGTGCTTCCGAGGCACGGAGGGGTCTTGGTATGTAAAGATGGTCACTCATCCACGGACCAACCGCGGCAAGCGTAACTTAACCTGATCGATACTTAGCCACAAGCCCCTCTAAACTAACTTACAAATTAATTCGTTAATTTTGGTATTTTTGCTTTCAGCGTCGCTCAGGAATCTATTAATTAACAAGAAACTAGAGTTAGCCAGTCATTCTATACTAAGAACTCTTTAATACGCAATCTTAGACATAAATGTTAACCTTTCATCAAGAATTCAATAATGTGATTAAAATAGACATTCTAAAGAAAATTGCTCAATTCCAAGTAGTCTTATACCTGTCGCAGTTCATAACTGTCTTACTAGAAATATAACTATGATACGAGCACGATCTAGTAGTATAACTATCAGGGCATTCCGACCAAGTAGATTAGGTTAGGTTAGAACTGTGACCAACTACGCGCGAGCCAAGCGAGCGAAGCGAGCGGTGCCGCGGCAGCGACCGGCGAGCGCTAAGTTGAAATTGGTCGCAGTTATAAAATTAGGGCACTCCGAATATACGTAATATATAATATATTACGTTATACAGCTATATCCCTAGGGATAATAACTATGTCACGGCTATAACCATCTTACTGTGACATAAATCTATTCTGGAAAAATCACACCTTGAAAAGTTAGCTGAAGTGAGCTGTCATTCCACTTGAGGCTAGGAATTGACATTATTGACAGCTTACTTCAAGGTCACTTCCCAACACCTTTCACTACTCCATACTTACACAAAATCAAGCTCATTTTTATATTGTTTCAGTTTTCTTTTTTATGATCGATTCATCTTACATTTCTGAATGTCTTACACCTAAGGGAAGGCGACTGTTCTTCCTCGCGAGAGATTTTGCTAGTTCGAATGACTACAAGTATTGCTGGACATCTTATGGCAAAATTTATTTACGAAGAAAGGAAGGAATGTCTCACGTCCGCATTGAAGAGGAGGCCGATCTCACTAAGCTGAAGGTCAACACAGTATGACTATTGTTAGAAATATGTAACCTTACTGTAACTTCGTATAATGTTAATTTTATTTTCTCTCCCTTATTATGTATTTCAGTGCTGCATGCTATTTTTGGTTGAAATTGTAATTTTAAAATTGTTTTGTTGTGTAATCTACTTACTAATTCTACACTACTCAAAAATTGTTCTGAGGTTTTCGTTTTTGAATGTTTTAATCGGGCACAAACTTAACACTCCTGCTGTACCATCAGCTAATAATATTCATCAGAAAATAAAATCCGGGAATTTGTGTTGCTACTACATAGGGGCATACGTTTTCAATTATGTCACTTTGGGTGACAACTATGTTGCATATCTCTGTAACTTTAATATCGGTTCCCTTAAAATTTGTCATGTGCTATTAAATACTTTCACAAATGGATGATTTGGCTAGCGAAATAGATAATATATCTGTTTCAGAATCTCGGTCTTGCTGTGTAGAGGATTGCAAGCATCTTATAATGCATCCCGCTGAATCTCTAACTATCATAAATCAAAATATACGGAGTATTTCACGCAATTTTGATAGTTTCGTTGTTATGTTGGATAGGCTTGGTTTTGAGTGTGATATAGTTGTTCTGACGGAGTGCTGGTTATCGTGCTGTCCTACTGTCCCAAGGTTGGACGGCTATTGCTCATATACATCGAAAAAATTGTCTAATCAAAATGACGGAGTATCGGTGTACGTTAAAACCACTCTTAGTGTTGCTGTTGATGAACCCCCTTGTCTGGATTGTAATTGTCTCGTCATAAAGATTGGTACTGAAATGGCTATTTTGGCTATTTATAGATCTCCATCACATAAAAACCTAGAAAACTTCCTACACACGCTCGATATTATCTTGACTGAGCTATCCACTTTCAAAACAGTTACCATTATAGGAGATATTAACATAAACATCAACCCCGGTCAAGATTCTAGATTCCAAATGGAGTACCTTAATTTGTGTTCATATCATGGCTTATTACCAGCACATATGCTGCCTACAAGACATGGCAAGGCATGCCTTGATCACGTGATATTAAAAACGAAGCTTCCAGCTCTTACTTTAGTCTTGCAATCTACGATAACTGATCATGAGGCCGTTCTACTATGTCTTAATAATTCTAAACCAAAAAGAACATTTGCTCATATCAGCTTTAATAAGATAAATATGGAGGGACTAAAAAATGACTTAGCCAGTATTAACTGGGAACCGATTTATGTCTCAAACGATGCAAATTTTGCCATGAATTACTTCACAAATTCCATCCAACGTGCTATAATTTGTAACTCTGTCTTGATAAAGTTATCAAGACGAAATAAAAGCATCAAACCGTGGATAACGCCAGGACTGTTACGATGTATGAGACATAGGGACGCTCTCCACAAAAAAGTGAATCAGTCACCAGAAAATGATGCTCTCAAATTAACGTATAACAGATATAGAAACTTCTGTAATAATTTGTTGAAAAAAGTTAAAATAGCTTATAATAAAAAAATGTTAGAGCAGGCGGGTAAAAACAATAAAAAAATTTGGGATGCAATTAAAAATATTACAAACTCGACAAAAGTAAAAAATTGCGCTTTAGAACTAATAGACACTACCTGTCCAGCACAATCTATTGAAGGTGTGAACGAGTTCTTTGTTACGGTAGGAAAAAATTTAGCCAGCAAGAACAACAGCTGCCTAAATCCTCAACACCCCGTTGCTTTTATTCCTCAATCTACTGGCTCATCAAACTCTTTTGTAATACTCGATACAGATGAATCAGAGGTAGAGCGCCTGATTTTGGATCTTAAGAATGTCTGTAGTACTGGATGGGACTCTATATCCAACCACCTCCTCAAAGAAAACAGAAACGTGCTCATCCCTGTTCTGACTCATATTTTTAATATGTGTTTAGACGAAGGAATATTTCCCACTGTTTTGAAGAAGTCGGTCGTTCATCCGATCCATAAATCTGGCGATAGAGATCGTGTCACCAACTACAGGCCCATTTCTATTCTCCCGGCGGTCTCTAAGCTCTTGGAACGCATCATCAACAGTAGATTGGTCAAGTACCTGGAAACGAATAACCTTCTCTCAAACAATCAGTTTGGTTTCAGAACTGGCAAGTCTGCTGGTGATGCTGTCCACGAGCTTGTAGATTACGTGGTTAGGAATATTGATTCCGGTAAAAAAACTGTTGGTGTATTTTTGGACCTGGCAAAGGCCTTTGACACGGTTTCTGTGCCATTGCTTCTCAGTAAATTGGAAAGGTTGGGTGTAAGAGGTAAACAACTAAAATTGTTTGAAGATTACCTCTCGGGTCGCTGTCAATCTGTCAAAATTGGTAAATTTGTTAGCAGTGACTTACCTGTCACTTTTGGTGTACCACAGGGCAGTATTTTGGGGCCCAGTCTCTTTCTTGTGTACTTAAATGAACTCTGTGGACTTACTTCTGTAGGTGGAAAGGTAATTTCTTATGCGGATGACACTGTTCTTCTTTTCTCGGCTGATACGTGGGAACGGGTCTATGAGGATGCTCAACGTGGTTTTGATACTGTGTGCCATTGGTTGAGGAGTAACATGTTGACACTTAACGCTGATAAAACGCAGTACATAACATTTTCAATGCGTAACTCTAACTCACCTCCTACTTTACTCTCTTTAATTGCACACAACTGCTGCAACAGTGGAATCTGCCAATGTGCAACTTTGGTCAGGACCAAGTTCATAAAATATCTAGGAATAACAATAGATAACAATCTCTCATTTAAACTCCATATAGAATTAGTCACTGCTAGGCTAAGAAAACTTATATATGTTTTCAAAAATCTGAGATATGCTGCAGACCCCAAACTAATGAAGCAGGTATATCTAGCACTTGGTCAATCAATTGTGTCATACTGTATTTCTGTCTGGGGTGGTGCACCAAAAACCGTACTAAAGCCACTTGAAGTAGCCCAAAGAGCAATTCTCAAAGTTAGCACTTTCCGCCCGTATCTGTTCCCAACTTATCATCTTTACCAAGCCTGTGAGGTCCTCTCTGTCCGCCAATTGTTCATACTGCACACTGTCTTGTCGCAGCATATGAGAATGAACTTTGAAAAACCAGCTATACCTTCCAGACGACGAAAACCTATACCCAGTACCGACAGATCCATGTTTAAACACCCATTCGTTAATAGATACTTCTGTTTCTTGGGTCCGTACCTTTATAGCAGGATTGATAAAATCGTTGACATTCTTACCTTAAATAGCAGAAGTTGTAAGCATGAAGTGTTTAAATACATTCATAAGCTGACCTATGACGAAACTGAAAACCTATTAATTGTACCACACTAAGTTCTCATACTCACCCTCCTACACACACTCACTCATCTACATTCGACACAAAAGGAGGTCTACTCCACACCCCACTCCACTTTACTTAATTTTTTTTTTTTTTTACTTTATTTGCATTCTTATCTTATTTTATTTGCTACTAGTTGTTCTAAAAGTAACGAAATGTGTCTATTAATATAACAAATTTGAATTTGAACTTGTAAGCTTTTAAATGGTATTTTAGGAATGAGCGCTGTTGTCTGAGATACAGATATTTATTTATCTAGTTCAGGCACAGATGTCTTGTCGAATTTTTGTTAGTATAAGATCCTTAAGATATGTTTTTATTTATGATGTACTTACTATATTACTTGAATTTGAAATAAAATAAATTATTATTATTATTTATACGTCTTTCACATTTCTCGGGACCCAGGGGTCCCGGACCTTTGCAAGGCTTACGAGGGGCCGAAGTCAACTCGCAGAGGGCCCTTAGACGTTTTTAATGAAATGAGGTACCAACCGACGATTATCCCTGTTCGCACTATGCAAGTGCAGCCAAGGACAACCCCCGGTTGGTGTAGGACTATTGTAAGATATGGAAACAAAGATATCGGACTATGGGTTTGGGTTGCTAAAGTGGACTGGTCACCTGGAACTATGGAAGGACTATGGCCCCTGCCTGATCTATGTTTTATATGCACACGGATAAAGTGGCAGGGGGTGACTTGCACACTCAATAATGGGCCCCCGAAAACGGTCGCTAGCACATAGTGTCGTAGCGACAAGGGGGCAACATGTCCTGAGGTGCTTATGAGGAGTGGAGAGGTATTCCACGGCTATCAGGACAATCCCGGAAGTACGGTCAAGATCCCTACCAGCATCTTACTGGAATACTTCCTTCCTCCGAGCATGTTTGCTTTTGCGAATCTCCACTCAAGCCAGCCAATAAAGGCAAGAATGAGGTGGGAGCTCTATTCCTCGTCAGTGTTCACTCTAGCCGGCCAATAAAGGCAAGCCAGAGGTGAGGAACAAGACTTCTCCCGGAAGATAGGGTCCGTGGGAGTCGCTACTGCCCAACAGCTCGCCACATGCTGCCCTGCGGGTTTTTGTATCTCTCTTGGTCTGGCTCCTCACCCTAGACCTGTTTCGGCAAAGTAAACTTTACCTGCACAGACCCAGAGTTCGGAGCGCGCAAGCCCCACCACGACGTCAACGTAGAGATACGGCGGTGGGGTTATTATTATTATTATTGTCTTTTATTTCATTTAAATACTTATAAATTATATTTTTAAATATTAGAATAAAGAAAGTATAAAAACATTTAAAAATATAAAAAATAGTAGCCCACCGGTATCGGGAACAGGGTCCAAGCTACCGGCGGTCAGGGCTCCAGAGAGAGGAACCTCCTGACAATTATTATTATTATCTTTAGATTTTTTTATTGATTCATCTTTTTACAATGTCTTTTTGGCTAAATGTATTATTGTCTATTTGGAAGGGTCTGGCGCTGTATATAGATAGTGCAATCCACGAAGACGCGCCCTACTCCGCTCCGCTCCGTACTAAAGTACACCTTACAGTACAGTAATCGCGAAGTGGGGCGCGTCTTCATGGATTGCACAATCTGTACCAAGATACAGGACTCGTCCTAGTTCGGCTATAGATACTCTCATGTTATATACTCCCTAGTACTAGCCTATAAGTATGTGTAATCCGTTGTATTTTTTTGGTAAAATTAACAAATTATAAATTACTTCGCCTGAAGACAACCGCTGCACGGGTCAATCCAACAGGTTAAGCTACACTTGCCAGGGTTGGTCCGTGAATGGGTGACCATCTTTACATACCGCGACTCCTCCGTGCCTCGGAAAGCACGTTAATCCGTTGGTCCCGGCTGTTATTTGTAGATCTTTGACAGTTGTTACGGGTCGTCTGATGCCCGAAAGTCTGACAACCAGTCTTACCAAGGGGTATCGTGTTACCCACTACCTAACTGGGTTGTGGAGGTTAGATAGGCAGTCGCTCCATGTAAAATACTGGTATTCAGCTGCATCTGGTTAGACTGGAAGTCGACCCCAACATAGTTGGGAAAAGGCAGCGCAGATGATGATGATTATAAATTACTTCGCCTAAGTTTAACAGAATAGATCAGCTGGTCCTTAGATCCGAGAAACCTTATTTTACAGTAACTCAGCCTTTAATTATACATAAACAATTTAATTTGGACAGAAAACATAAATCTGTTTAGTACGTTCTATTCAATATTCAGGATTTGGAATGAGGCAATTTAACAATAAATTGTACCTTACAATCGCTTGGGTATATTGTCACATGGATAATCAAATTTATTTTCTAGATGAGTCATTATTTTTAATTTCGATAGTTGTGAAAATGTAATTTTAATTGAATAATCGATATCTGTAATAAATGGTATAAAACGAAGTCATTTTATGTGTTTGTTTGTGCGTTTAGTTCTTCCAAACTACATATGACCATCATTTTGAGAAAAACGTGTGGCACTCAGGGACTGCCGCGGTAAAGCTATTGCATAGCATTTGTAACCTCCATGCTTCCTATTTGTCAACGCTACACTTGGGATGATGACGTGATGACATAAAACAAAAATTACGTTCCCATGACAACACATGACAACATCACGTTGTCATGGGAACCGTCATTACATGGTAGGCGGAGTGGTGGGTGTTAGGTTTTATTTTCGTTACGTTACGGAATTTCTTGATTCGGTCGCCGCGCTCAAAGCCCGCGATAAAAGCTATGCAATAGCTTAAAAAAACATTTTGGAATAATTCATATAGCACGGTACCTGGTATCTTTTGGAAGGAGCGACTAGAATCAATTCTATTTATAAATTTTGACGTTCAAAAGTGCCTTTTATGTGCCTAATTGAAATAAATTATTTTACTTTGACTTTGATAAAACTCTACGTTTTGACATATTGCTACGTCACCGGTTCACTAGATCGCACTCGGGCAAAGCAGGGGTGAATCGTTATTACAAAATATTGGAATCTGGACCAAATGTTAATTTGTAACGAAAACTCTCTCGTGGTGGTCAGCTTTGCGATTCACATAAAGTAGGAAAGCTCTCGTAAGTCCGTGGTTTGATGACCATCCTCTAAATCTCTAAAGTTTGAAAACTACGCGATCCTTAATATAAATTTTGGTCAGTAAATGAGTTAGGGAGGTCTGATGGCAGTAGTTATATGTAAAATTATGTTCTTTGACCGCATTTGGTTAAACTGAAACTCGACCCAAACATAGGAAATTGTAAAGCAAATGGATAAGCCGTTACTTTCATAGTATTATTGAAAGACTAGCTTCGTGAAAGTTCGGCCCCCGACCTACCGCGTCGCATAGCATCGCCCATCCGCGCCGTTGCTGCGTTTTTGCTTGGCGTTCTTTCTGACTTTTTTTCTTTTTGCTCGGTTCCTAAGGGTCGTAGTGAGATATTACATAGCCTACAACCTTTCTCAAGAATTGGGCTATCCAATGCAAAAATGTTTGTTTTAATCCCACTGGCAGTTCCGGAGATTACTCCATACATACAGATAAACAAACAAATTGTACCTCTTTATGATATTATATTGTAATAAATAGTAATATTATAATAATTATTAAAATATTAATTGTTAAGTTATAATAAATAAATAATAATAACATTTAGAATGTGCGTGTGTGTTTTAAAAGGCGACTAACAAAATGTATTTACGAGGCTGATGTGAAAGGAAAGGCCGGGCGGGGACGCCCTAGGAGGACATATACTGACCTTATTGGTGATTTTCTTCAGAAAGGCCAGGTGCGTAGTACTCGCAACCGGCGTGCGTGTATGACCAGATGTATGAACGTAAACGAGGCAAAAGGAGTATGTAAGGATCGTAGCAGGTGGCGTTCTGTAGTTTCTGCCTACCCCCATGGGAAGAAGGCGTGAGTTTATGTATGTATGTATGTATGTTAGAATGTGTATTTTTGATATTTTTTATTATTTACATTTAAACCTCGACTAACCTACCTAATTACCTTACAAACAAATGCTTTTACATCAATTATAAACACATGTTAATAAAAGGTATGACGTGGTATACGACAGATATTCGACGCCATATTATTGTTTATTAATAGTATTTTTTTATTATTAATTAATTAGGTTGTCATTTATGTACAGTTTATTTTAATTCGTGTAGTAGAGCAGTGATGGGGCAGCGATAAAGAAAGAAAAGAAAGAAAGAAAGAAAATACATAACAGTCGCGACTTACTAGTTGTAGGTATTAGGATCGAACCCCGACAGGCGCTTTACTTTGTGTAAATTATTATTTCATCACCAATGCTCTCAAAACGGTGACAGAAAACATCGTGAGGAAACCGGCATGTCCTAAAACCAAAAGTTCGAAGACATGTGACATCCAACAACCCGCACTGGGTCCGCCCACTCCCTCTCATCAAGAGGAGACCTGTGTCCCAGAAGTGGGAACATGATAGGCTGATTATGCTTATGCATTTTAATCTAAACATACAAATAAATAAAATTTAAGTGTCTTGTTTTAGCTTTTTACTAAATCGACGGTGGAAATTTGAAATGTCGTAAGGGACATTGTATTCCCTGTCCCTTACGACATTTGAAATTTCAAATGTCAATGAAATGTATAATGAAAGTATATACGGTACATACAACAAAAACACAATTTTTTAAAAATTTGTCTTTTCGTCTGTCTGTCTGTTCCGGCTAATCTCCGAAACGGTTGGACCGATTTTGACGGGACTTTTACTGGCAGCTATACAAATAAATAAAATTGATGTATAGAATTCCACGCGGACGAAGTGGCGCGTAACAGCCAGTTCTTAATAAATTTGTACGAAAGATCGATTCTCAAATACGAAAGACATATCCAGCAACAGTCTATAAACGCTTCCAGTTACCACGTTTCGTTTGAATTATGAGACAGTCCCTCCTCGTATATTTCAGTCTGACATCTCAAATGAACGCTATTCAAATTCTAGACGCTGTTATCATTAATTGAATTCCCTTCAAAGCTCCGCTAAATTATTATTTAGTTATACCAAGGCCTTTCGAGTTGATTTTTAGGATTATTTTGCTTTGACAGGTTAAATGTTTAGGGATTAAAAGGAAGTTTATATTTGAACGAAATTGAAATTAAGTTTGGGATGGATTCTGTTCAGAGTTTTAAGAAATATTCCTTCTTTATTTATCCAAGCGATATATCTACGGGGTCAAATTAAATTAATTAGCGAAACTCTATTGCCGTGATGGATAACGATATTTAAACACGATTAAATTTAAAATAAAAATATTTGAAGTTTTTTTTGGGGGGTCAATGACCGCTGGTAGTGTTGTTATTTAAGTATGAGTGGAGAGGAAACAGACACACACATGCCTTTTTTTTGCCCTGTTGCCGGGGGCCACGATGTCTCTTTCGGCTCACATTCGCAGCCCCGGCAGGCATTGGCCCTAGCGGACCCCGTCAATTCTGCTGACATCTCTTTGAGGCGCGCGTGGAACACAACGCGCCGTCGACCCGGGCCTGGTCCTTATCGGACGGCGAGCTACCCATTGCTCACCGTCCGCAAGCCCGCGCCTACGGTGGCCGGAAATCGGCTCGCAATTCCCGCCCCGGGCGTCTCCTCCTGCGGCGGTTAGGGGCGTGAGGGCGCAAAATTTGCCCCTCCCTCACGCGTTCCGCCTCCTCCTTCGCGAGCATTACACACACACGCATGCCTAAGAGATATTTCTCGACGGCATGTGAAGCCAAGTCAGAGGCTTTAAAACTCTGACACCAGGTTAGTC